>JAWMRA010000002.1:1070696-1089809 GCA_035584735.1 Pseudotriccus pelzelni | reverse complement strand
GGATGGGGCAGCCACAGCTTCTCTGGGCAACCTGTGCCAGGGCCTCACCACCCTCACAGGGAAGAATTTCTCCCTAAAATCTAATCTAAACCTGCTCTCTCTGAGTTATTACTATCAGGAAGCAATTTAGACAGGTAGTGAAGCCAGAAATTACTGAAACATTCAGTCCCTCGGCCTTGAAATTTGAGAGTCTGATTCAATCAAAAAAACTTATGCAGAGTGTTCCTTGTTTTTCCAAGCAGAATGCAAGAGTAACAGAAAAAGTTGGCAACTGGTTCATGGATGACTCAGTCATATTCACAACCTCCATCAATCAACCACGAGCATCCTCGGCTTGTTCAGCTTCCTCACATTGTTTTTCTCATCAAAATAATGAAGCAGCCACAACCAAAGAGCAAGTGGCTCCCAACTGCTGGTTAATTCAGCAGCTCTGCTTCTGGTTGCAATCATTTCCTTCCATGTGAACAGATCCCTACACCAAGCCCTGGAGAAGAACCCTGCTCCTTCCTGAGGGTCCAAAAAAACTGCCAGGACAGAAGTCAACGACTTCTTACGAACGCAGACTTGGCAAAGCGACTTTTGCATTGGCTTCAAAGCACAGTGAATGTCCCAGAGCAGGTATGGATTGGTTTAGGTTATAAAGGCAGCTCTCTCTGTGCCATCAGTTTGGAGTGCTCTGGGCTCTGTTCCTCTTCAGCACCCCAAAGCCACGCACTGCATTTCCCTCAGCGGTGACACCTCTTCCCAGAGACTCTCCCGTGTTTCTCCAAGGTCTGTAAGGAAGGCAGGCACGCGGCTGTGACACCCAAACCGGGCAGGATGCTGTGGGGAGCATTCCCTAAGGATGCAGAGGACAGCCAGGACTCACAGCTCATTTTAGTGCCCTGCCGTGACAAATGGTCCCGGCAGACCCAGTTCTCAAAAGCCAAATCCTCATTTACAGTAGATAAAATGTACAATCAAAGCAAGGCTCAAACACCCTCCTAATGTTATCTTGGGGCTATGTAGCCCTCTGTAGCTGTGCCTCTGAAAGTCTGTTGTCATCTTTGCAGCAGCACGTGTTGGTCAGGAGGTGACTTTCCAGCAAGGCTTTTCAAAGTGGCTCCTTTCAAAACCAAAGGCAGCAGAAACAGATAAAGGGAAAAAAAACCCAAACCATCCCAGGCAAGCCAGGCTTATCTCAGTGTGCTCTGAGCACATAATAAATGACAGTGTGGGAGCTGCAATCCTCATCTTCATTGCAGAGTGGAAACTTCCCTCAATTTATGCATCAAAGCAGAGGGGGTTATGAGGAGGCCAAGGGCTGAAATGAATTCCTGCTGCATTTCTGATATTTGCCTCAGCACAAAGGGATATTTTTTACCCAACACAGAATAATGGTAAGTCATCTTAATTCATGCACATGATGGGTTTGCAGTGCCCAGAAAGGAAGGGCTTGATTGATTTGAGCTCAAGGTTCATTTTAATGAGTGTTATGCTCCGATCTCTGCCACTTCTGAAGTTTCAAAGATCAGATTCAGTTTGACTGTACAATATACAAGCGAAGAAACTGGAAAACCGAAGATATCCAGAGAACATTTGCTATCTGTGCTCTTGGAACACTTCAAAACACGGCTCTTGAGTAAATGATTTTCCACTATTGCACCAGACAGAAGACAGGTGAGAGCAGAACTTCACTAAACCCAGGAGTGAGTCAGCTCATATTTATCTTCTGAATATTTTTTCTACCTGTTGTATGGGAAATGTTCACAATATTTGGTGCAGCTCCATTAATTTTAGCTCTAATCTCCAGTTTTGTATACAGGTACTGCTTCTTGCATTAAAATTCAGGGGAGGAAATCTTATTCCCCTGCTACAGTTAATTATTATAAATAAATTACAGGGGTATCCCAAGTAAAGTGCTTGATTTAATCAACAAAAAGTTAATGAGGCCAAATTGATGCAGGAATTAGGCAAGACTGGCTGACAGGTATTTACAGATCCATCCAGCACCTAAGACTGCACAATCAATATGGGATTTGAGCAGTGAGGGCCTTATGGAGACATGTTAAAGTGCTTTACTTTCTCCTCCTCAACTCCCCAGGAGACAGGAAATGATGGGACAAAGCAGGGAAGCACCCAAAGTTACAGCATCCAGTCAGTAACTTTTACTGAAGAAGTCACAGAAGCCTTTACAGCCCTCACCAGGCTTTAATAACCAAAATTTTGCCTTTTGTTCCTCTCTGAGAAGAGGCAAAATCTACAGATTCCCTTCTAAACCAAGTCAGAGTGACATCAGCAGAATCTGAAATTGTGCAATATGACATTTGGTTGCTACAATTACAAATATTCCAATTATTTATAATGCACATTTTCAGCTATTCTTCTGGACTGTTGATAACCTAAAAGGTTCTTTTTGTCTTTCTGTGAACACTTTCTGTTCTCAGTTTCCCCAGCACACAGTCTGCCTGCTTCATCTTCCATTTATTGACAGCTGCATTTACTGGAACACTTCCAAAAGCATCATTAAAACAGCTCAGATAAGGAACCAGACACCTGAACCAGGGTTAATTCCTAATCCAGGGATCATTCTTGAATTACACAGGCACAAAACTACTCAGAATACAGACTAAAACAGCAAAAAGGAAATGAGAGCCTTGAAGGTTCTCAGTAGGTTTTTTTTACACATCTATTTTTGCTGCATATTTTCCTATAGGATGGAATTAGTCCAACCAGGTCTTCCTGCATGAAACAACGAGATCAAAAAGGAAAACCATGGAAATTCTCCCTTTTATTTGATTTTAAGTTGTCAGTGTGCAGAATGCCACCTGAAAATTACCTTAGCTTGAAGTCCTATCTACGAAAGTCCCATCTATGAATCCCTTTGATTTTCGCCACAGAGGCAACTCATTAATAGAACTCACTTCTCCTACTCAGTTTGCACATGGATTAGTTAGGATAGACTATTTTCAGTGTTCTAGAGAGAAAAGTTTGGCAGCTAATTCTGTTCCTAAAGTCACTTTTTATTCCTGCTCTCAGCAGGCTCTGGGAGTATCATTGCATCTCCATTAAGAAAAAATAAAAATAAAAAAAACCAGAATAACTGTTTTAAATCTTAAAAAGACAAGCCAACTTCAACCATACCCTGTCCTCCTCTGGAACTCTGCAAGAGCTACAGTAGGAATGGAGTTGGTCCCTGAGAGTCCCTTCCAGCTCAGGACAGTTGGTGATTCCAGTGGTTCTGTTGGACTCGCTGTGTCTCAGTTCCGTTCTCAGGGATGGGACCCTCACCCAGCTGCAGGGACTGAAGAAATGAAGGAGTTCCCATCTCTCTCAGCCCAGCACACTCCAGGGAGAGCTTTGTGCCACCAGGGCACGCACATTCCACCTCCTCCTCCTCCAAAGCAGGTTTCAAGAGCAGCCAGAAAGGGACTCCATTTGGTATCAGCTGCGTGGCAGGAATCTCATCTCCCTAAAACACTCGCTCATTTAAAGGTGACTCTCACTGCCCCACCAAAGAGCTCCTAAATGTCTTCAATCCTATTCAGTTGCCTTCTGCTCCTGCCTGTCTGGACCAGAGCGAGGGCACAGAAACAAGGATTCAACCAGAGGCTGTTCAACCACCTCCATCCAAAGCCCTTGAAGCACACAGAAAGGATAAGACATCCTACCTTTTCCCTTTCTTTATGCTCACACTTTACCCCTGAGATTTATCCAGCTTTTCCTGTGAATTCTAATAGAAAAGAACAAAAGCAACCCAGCCGGGATGGCGGAATAAAGAAGGAAATTCAAACTGCTTTATCTACCCCAAAGAGAAAATCCTGTGGCACTACAAGCCCTCAGCTCCCTGAATTGAGCTGTGCACACACACTGCTCATTAAACAGCCTTATCTTACACATAACCAGTGTCTGGGAGCAGGAGCAGCTCCTCCAAGAAGCAGGGATAGAAATGAGCTGCACTGAATTAATGTGGAGCCATTCACAAAGCTTTGTCTTCCCAAGATTGCGAATTCAACAACCGCCGGCCTGGCGAGAGAATTCTGTGCAGCAAAATCAGCACTCAGATACATAAATTACAGCTTTTTCCAGTGGAAATCGTTTTAGGCAAAATGCTTGCATATGCTAGTTTCCCCACCTGGATGGTATCCAAGTTTTAGCAGGACTTGATTCTTCTTTTCAGCAGAAAAACGAGAATCGCAGTCATTCAGAAGTCAAACTATGAATGCAATACAGTGCCTGATGCAGAAATTTAATTTACTTGCGAACAGACCGGTGTTCACACAACTCCTGCAAACAAAATTGTCCCTTTTCCCTTTCATTCACCTGTCAGAACAATGCTATTGGACCTCCTTGAGGACTGAGTCCAAGGAAACAGCACCAAGGGGGGGAAAACAACTGAGTTCATGCAGAACATTTTTGTACAAAACACAGGTGGTGTTATGGCTGTGAAACTTAATTTGCAGCACCTGAAGCTTAAATCACGAACCAATATGAGATGCCTAAAAATTCTTCAATGTGTTGATAAGAGATCCAGATAAATAAGAACCCACATGAAGCACAAAATCATGGACTTCTTTGAACACCTTCAGGTTAACTTTACCCCCCCTGCCCACCTGCACTATCATGCAGTTACACATTGCACTTTGAGGCAATAACGTGATTTTGACTGTGCTGTCTGAGAATGAGAACTCAGTTAACTCACTCCTTGCTTCAAAATAGCACAGTATTACTCCTTTGTTTTTCTGCTTTCAACAGGTGACGTGTAAAAATAATAGAAGGTTTCTCCTGTTAACACTGTTAAGCTTCCAAAATCTTACTAGTAAATCACCCCGTACTGTAGCTGTTCAATGCTAAAATGTTACTGATTAGCTATCAAAACTGGCACAGTTTATTTAAAATATATTAATAATTCTGCTTAGCAGGTCAGGTATGTCATTTGAAACACATTGTTGAGGTACACAACCAATCTTTTTTAAAAATCACCAACTTTTAAAATACCTCAAATGCAAAACAAAAAAAGAAGGCACTCAGTAACACCAGGAAATCTTAAAGTCTAATTCCATTTACAATCAATTTCCGTAATCCCCTTCCCAAAAATCAAGTGCTTAGAAAGCCTCTGCTGACACTGCCAGGTAATTCTGTTACATGGGAACAATTACCCTGGAGGAAAAGGCTTTGCAGCTGGGACCTCATCCACTTAAGGCTAAAAGGGGAGGGAGTGTGAAAAACGCGTGAAAACTCTTATTAACAGAGCTCAAACACTCCCAGAACCACAGCACATGCTGAGCTGGAGGAGACCCACGAGGGTCCCTCCGTGGCAGGAGAGTCCCAGCCTGAGCACACCCAAGATGCGATCAGGCTGTTGACCAAGCTACCAGGCAGGATCAGCTGCTGGAGCCCAGGGTGCTGTCCCGGTGTTAACTCTGCTAAAACCATCCCAGGTCAAACCTCAAACGCAGCCCCCGCTTTTGGAAGGCTGATTTGACAGATAAGCTGAGAGCTGGCCTGGAAAGGTGTGACTGGCACTCAACGACATTATAGTCTAAAAATCCAGTTCCCTCTCCTCGCAGTCAGGTTCTTTCTGACAAAACCCTCCCTGGGGGGTGTGTGCAGATTCCTCCCTCGGCTGGGAATGCCCCCCAAGGTCACTCCTCGAGGTTCAGAGGAGAGATCTCCCTTGGTCTGGGTGAGTTACATCAGACCTCCACTTAATAATTATTTCTTTTTGCCAGCTTTAACATAACTGCTTCAGTATTTGCTTTGTTACAGTGCACTGTGCTACTTCATGCTATCTTGTACTCTACTGGTAGACTTTTAGTGTTCATATGGTTTTAGTGTTTATGTTGTGTAGTAAGTAGTTCTGATTAAGGTTTTCGTCTGATCATTTGTATAAAATAAATTATTCATTTTATAAAAATATTCTCATTTTGCCATCATTAAAACCTGCAGGACAAAGTGGTTTAACAGCTCTGTAATTCCTTTGCATATAAACCATTACCACAGTCCGAGGCCAAGATGGGATTCAGCTGCTCCTAAACCCTTCCCTGAGGAGGAGTTTAGGAAGCCAGGGAGTCCTTCCCGCACCTTGAGACTCACCTGTTGGTGAGTTTGCTTTTTATAAGTTTTGTCTCAGCCTTCCACTGTCCCGTGGCACCCCCAGCCCTGCACGGACCATCCCCAAGAGTCACACCTTGTGCCCGAGAGCTCTGCCCACATTCTGCTGTGTAACATGTACAACCTCTGCTGAAACCAGCTCAGAGCCCCAGGCAGGGCAGGGACAGGGTGCAGGATGTGGTTTTCCAGGTCTATCGCCTCTGGCTCACCCGGCCTGTGGAGCAGCATCACCTCCTCCTCTTCCAACCTGGCAGGAGTCTGGCAAACACCATCTCTAGCCTTGAATCTCTACCCTTCACCACTTCTATGACTTCATCTAAAGCTAGAACTGAACACTCCATGGTTCTAAATGTCATCACGTCCCCAGAGTGCTGTTAAGGCCCACGGTTAAATGCAGGGATGCAGCTCAGCCCCCACAGGCCAGACGCTGAGACTGAAACCAGGAAATCTGCTCCTTGCTCAGTCCCCTGCCCTGCGGCTCCAGGATGTGCCATCACTCCATCCTCCTCCTGGCCCAGTCAGCACTGCAGGATGGAGCTCTCCTGCCTGAACACACTCCTGGGACGTGGGCCAGGGACCGAGCTGGCAGTGCCACGTTACTCACTGTTCACCACACTGATATTCCACAGGATGCAAGGTGGGGTTGGACTTGATCTTAGAGGTCTTTTCCTGCACTAAGACTTGGTTTCATCGCCATTTCCTACTCCTGGAAAATCATGTATGTCACAGCCCACTTTTCATATGATGCCAACCACAGGATGACTGATTTTTAGAAGTAGAAATATGTACTCCCAATATTATTTCCTTTTTGGTTTGTTCATTCGTTTTCACTTATCCTGTAAAAGCAGATGTTTCTCAGGTTGCCCAGAGCAGCTGTGGCTGCCCCATCCCTGGAAGTGGTCAAGGCCAGGTTGGACAGGACTTGGAGCAACCTGGGCTGGTGGAAGGTGTCCCTGCCCATGGCAGGGGTGGGACTGGATGGGCTTTGAGGTCCCTTCCAACCCAAACCAGTCCAGGATTCTATGATTCTGTGTTTCATGCCATTTTTGGTGGGGAAGTATCTTAAACATCACCAATGTGTCAGCACTATTAAAGACGCCACAGAAACAGTTCTGACAGGTTGATGACTGGGTCACTGCCCTTTCACTCTGAAATTCAGATTAAAGCTTTGCCATTGGCAGCTACAAAGCCACCTCAACTACTAGAAGTTGTTTCCATGTGTTTTATTTCTGTTAGCAGTAATAAAATTAATTTAATCCAGCATCAAGAGACTCATCATATTCCACTCTACTGCAGAGGGTCAGCCTGAGGTTTATGTAAAAATCTATTGGAGGAAAAGTTGGGGGACTTTGAAAATTACTAAAGAGTGATGATTTTGCACATTTTAAGGACTGGTTATAAAACTGTGGAAGAATCATTACGGAGTGATTAAAATCAGCCAGAAAGGGCCATCTTTACATATAGTCACTGAGTCACTTCCACTGCACAGCAATACATTTGAACTTGAGAATTAGTTTTACAAGATAGTTTTAAATGAAATTAGTTTTAAAGTCTATCTGCCTTCAATTCCCCAAACCTGTACTCTGCAGGTTCTCAGAAAGGAGGCTGAGTCAGACAGTTCAAGTTGATTTTCCTGGAGTAAAAACAAACCGAAAAGTTCCCCAAACTTTGCTTCCTGCTCGGCTTTGTCTGCAGTTTGTCAGGGTCTGTTTAACAGCCATTCCTCCCACTCCACACAGCACAGAATGAGGCTGACAATCTACAACTCTTTCCTGCTCTCAAGTAAATTAGACAATTACTTTTCCACTTAATCTAATGTACACCTTTACAAGAAATTAGCCTTTGCACGATCCTCAGCAGACACATAACTTCCCACGTCCTCCATCCATTAAAGACCAAGACTTTTCTTTTAGTTCAGCTAAATAATTTAGCTGGTGTCTTCTCCATGGCTGGAAACTGCCCTCTTTTCTCTTCTCCTTTTTAAACTAACCTTCAGGCTCTCCAATCCTTCTTTGCATGTATCAGAAATTAAACGGGTACTACCAGAACACCCCGCTTTTTTGGCAATAAGGAGCCATGGAAGCCCTCTCGTTTTATGCACTATTACTTCCAGCTTCCCCAATTTTGTACCTCATTTCTTCTTTAAAAAGCAAACAACTGGGAAGGAACCAAAAAACCCTAAAGAGGACATCCTCTGTTCTGTGTCCGTTGAACACACAGAGTCCATAGCAGAGGGAAAAGGAACCTGGAGACAAACTATCACTGCAAACTGTGCTGTGATCACTCCACATATACATCCTCATCTGGAACTGTCGGGTAACAATACCAAATATCAGAACTGCTTGTAAAACAAATTACATTTTCTACTGGAAACATGGGAACAAAGACAGCTAATTAAAGCAGCCCCTCACCCCAACGGCTCCACAGCTCACCCTGTGCATTCATTACATCCAGAATGCAAAGTGTTCAAGGCAATTTATCAATTTTAATAGATTTAACAAATACCCAGGCTTGGAAATTACATGGCACTCAGCAAAAGGAAAGCAAGGCGAGTTTATTACAGCACAACAATGTTATAAACAGAGAGAATTTTAAAGGCTTGCACAATGGGATAATTCATTATTTTTTGCCACAGTGAGAAAGCCAAATGAAAAAGCCAAGATGATTTTTAATTGTTTCGGTATATTATCTGGAATCATATTGCTTTTCTGCATCAACCTTGCCCCTGCACAGTCAGATTCAGTGTTTTCTGCATTTCAAAACATCTTGTGTATGTAAAAATCTAGGGCATCTCTTGGATATTCCATTCCAGAATGAAAACCACCAGCTATTCCAAATCCAGTCTCTTGGTCAAGAGCCTGATAACACTCATTCAGCTGCAAGAGACCAAACCAAAGCCAAGGATTCCCATTCCCAGAGTGTGTTTGGTGTCAGACTCCATGGCCCAAACCCTCCTTGTACCCCAGACTGGGGGTGGGGAGGAGAGGTGGGAAAGGCAGGGACAAAACAAGACAAAAAAACCCCACAGGTCCTTTGGAATCCTATTTTTTTTCTATTTACTGAAAATGCCTCAAAATACTCTTCTAGAAGAATTAGTAGGTTTAATGAGGATGACAAAGGTGGAGGTTTGTCGGGATGCAGGGAGGGAAGGGAGGGAAATGCCTGGTGCAGAGCAGACCCACTCTGTGAGCCAGTGCCCACATTAGTGGAGCTCATCCAAGAGACTGAGCTGTTCCTCTCTCTGTGTCTGCCAGAAACACGAAGATAAAGGTTAATTACTGTACCTGTGTAGCCTTGAACACGAGAAACATCTCACTGCCACAGAACAAGGCACTAAACTGCCACGGGGGAGAGGGTTCTGGTGACCCAGCAATACCTGCTCTCACCCATCTGACCTCCAACCAGCCTTCTGGCAGAGAGGAGGGCAAAAAGAAATGGTTGCATTCCAGTTTGTTTGGAGTGATCCTTTACCTTCAGTGCTAATGGCTGAGCTGCTCAATCCCAGCCAATGCTTTTGCTTACTGACCACAAACATAAGTCGTAATTTCACTCCACATGGTGCCCAGTTAATGCTGAGACAGAACATTCTATTCCTGGCCCCTCACCTGCTGCAGCTCCTTCCTACACTTGATTTCATGAGCTGAATGGAACCATTTGGCAGGTCAGTACATGGATTTGCTGGTGCTTTGCTGATATCTCTTCGAGCAGGAACAATGATTTCTTCTCTTCTGAATTTAGGCACCATTCCCCAGACTGACATGATCATTTCATTTGAGATAATTACATTTCATCTTCATTTGCCAGAAATAAAGGAAAACATTATGAAGCAAATTAACTACAGCATAAAGACGCTGCCTGGACACTGATAAGGAGCTGAGGGAGCTTTTGGCCAAGACAAGACAAGAGCTGACCTAGATGATGTGCAAAAACACACCCTCAGTGACATTTCACCTCTGAGAAAATGCAGTTTAAGAGGGAGGGTGAAAGAATTACACTGAAAAAGCCTTTCAGGAGTATGGCTCTGCCTTGTGATTGCATTGCCTGCTCCTGCATTAGCCTGTTTTCCATGAGAGCCTAATTTTAGGCTCTCATAGGAGTCTGGAACTGTCTTGGAGTCAGTTGATGCTGAATAACAGAATGAATTCACTGAACAGCCTCAAAGCAGAAGATGAGATCAGCACCCCAAGGCTCTGGTGCCTGCAGGTCCCTGTAGGGACACGTGGGGCCGATTCCCACCATGAGAACCCCTGGATACAGCAGAGTCCTGCCAGATTCCACCGAGACACCCAGTGTGAGCAGACCCTGCCTCCAGAGTGCAGAACTGATCTGCCAAGACACACCAACATTATCCCATCAGTCCTTTAGCCTGTCAGTCAAACAACACACACACACTAAAACACCCCAGTTTGTTAAGATGTGTGGGAGGATCGAGGGCTGAAGTTCTATCAGTGGTTAGTTTTTAGGCGGCACCCAACCCAGAGCTGAAGTGACTGCAGACAACTGAAACACCTCAGAACATGGTCTGTAACACAGGAACTCAACCCTTACCAGAGTGCCCCCACAGCAGTATTGCCACACACACACCTCCCAGTCCCATCTGAGCAGCCAAATCCTACAGGAGGCTCAGCAGGTCAAAACAAGAACGACCACTACAGGTTGGAACACGGCCTCAGTCAACCACACTCGTGCAAATCCACGTGCCAGTGGACTTATTTTTGGTTTGCATTAGTCCTTCCACAGCCTCCCAGCACAGTGGCAACTCTGCTGGGAGTTAAAACCCCAAGGAATAAAGCACAGGCATCTTCCCACAGCTTCTGATCCTCTCCAGTTCAGTTGTCTATTAAACACACTCCCAACTTGCCCTGCACAGCTCAGGTCTACACCCACTGCCCTTGCATTCCTTTGCAAGAAAAACAGCATTTCAGAGGATCTTTAACCACTCCCTGCAGACTTCTGGTTTTCTGATACCACACCAACTATTCTGCACGGATGGGCTACACACCTGTGGCTAAGAACTGGATTTTTAACTCTGCAAGGGAAGGTCCTCACTTGTTTTGGGTTTTTTACAAGAAACAAAATGCAATGTCTTTAGATGCAAAGTCCTGAGAGGCTCCAAAACGAGCTGTAGGGTTTTTATGGTGAACCCACAGCCAATACTATGAACCTTATTATCAGCGATCAATAGTTACAGCCCTCGAGAATCAAGGCATGTGCTTTATGGCAATGGTCTAATGAATATGGAACATTTTGGATTCAAGGATGGAATTTTAACATTCCATTCCTGTTGACAGCACTTTTACAAGCTCTACAAGTTTGACTCAGCCACATTTGCAGAGAGGTAGGAATAAAAAATACCCTGGAGACAGCAAGTATAAAATACTAAATGAGTAAGTGAGAAGTAAAGTATCTGATAATTCCATTAAATGCTCCACATTCCCCGAATCTTCCAAGTGTATAATGAGTACTGTAATCATGAGAAAATGAAGGCTCTTCCCATCCAGTGAAGAAGAGGAGACTACTAAGAAAGTCAGAACAAGTACATGGACTTCTCCCCAACACAGATGCTGCTGCAAAATCTGGCAGGCAGCTTTGCCAGTACAAATGACTGTCAAGCTCACATTTTGACTGAAAACACCAGAAAGTAACTATAAATCACTTTTTGCAATGATCAAAAATAACACATCAGTCTTAAGCCACACTTGTATAGAATTATTGAGTAGCTTATCAAGCTCCTTTACTCAAAATACAAATGGCATGCTAAGCAGAACCAAACCCCACATTCTAAAAAAATCTATTTCTATTTAATGCTTTTAAATAAAGTATTTTCTTAGAACAAAGACAGCAAGACAGAAAGAACACAAGGAACACATACCTGATGCTTCTTGAGCTGTCACCTTCAGACCTGTAAAATAATACAGAAATACTTAGGACACAATTTTTCCAGCATTTATCATTCTAACAATCATACACCTTCTGCAGCATTCTCTCTCTCTGTGTTTCACTGAGTTTCTCTAAGGCTTGTTGTACTTTTTCTGCCAATAAGACATTTAGAAAAGAAATCAGCCTACTTAGGTTTGGAATAATCTATTAGAAGTAAAACACCAGTTCACACTGAAGTCAGTAATTGCCATATTAGAACATGTGACACCCCCTGAACCCTCAGCAAAGACCTTCTGCAATACCAAAGATTTGTGTTCCAGACTTGCCAGTGAAAAGCACAGGTCTCTGACACTCTTGTAGAAGCAGATTAGTTTGCACCTTTGTTTTTATTTCATCTTTTTTTCGCTCTTTAGCTGAAAAGGTCACAGGCAAATAGGTTTAAGAAACTAATCCCCAAGGCTTATCAGGCACTACCCAGAAAGGGCTAAGATTTGCAAATAAAGGTAATTTAAAATGCTTAAAGCCTCACACTTGTCCGAGTCCCATAAATGAGGAAATAAAGCCATGCCAAGTTCCAGGAGCTCCTAAAGGGCATGTTTTTCTCAAGGTGAGATAATTTCAGCCATCCAACCTGAAATGAAGCTCCTCCCTTTCCCCCAGTGTTTTTTCAGCAAGGAAATTTAATTCAGGATCATTGACACAGACAAGAATCCCCTCTCCAAAGAGAAAGGGGAACATAATACTCCAACATTTCATCAACAAACACAAAATCCAGAAGAAAACAAACAAACATTTGCCCAGTTCCTTCCTGTTCTCACTCGCAAACCATCCAGCCTCAGTGGTACAGAAACCTTTGACATATCAGCAGGCTCTGCCAAACCAGGAATCCAATGCACAAAGCAAAGCAGGAGATTCCAAAACAAAGCCTCAAAGCACCATTTCCATGACATCATCCGAAATGAAAAGGTGACCAATATGAACTTGCAAACTCCAGCAGATCAGTGATAACAAGCCAGCACCAAAGCTACATCCTGAAATATAAGGGCAAGGGCATTTCTTCAGGAAATTTCTTTAGGAAAGCCCCCTGCCAGAATGACACAAACACCCTGACACCCATCATCCCACTCACCTTCCAACACGGCCCTGGGGCACAACGGCAGAGGTGAGGGACTGGCCCAGGGCTACATTCTGGTGTCAGGTCACAGCTTCATGATGTGAATCCCACACTGGTTTGGGTGGGAAGGGACATTAAAGCCCATCCAGTGCCACCTTTGCCACAGGCAGGGACACCTTCCACTAGTCCAACACGTCCAACCTGGCCTTGAACACTTCCAGGGATCCAGGGGCAGCCACAGCTTCTCTGGGCAACCTGTGCCAGGGCCTGCCCACCCTCACAGGGAAGAACTTCTACTCAGAATCACAGAATATGCTGAGCTGGAAGGAACCCATCAGGATCATCAAGTCCAACTCTTGACCCTGCGCAGGACACCCCAACAACATCCAATCAAAATCTGCCCTGTCAGTGGGAAGCCATTCCCCCTTGTCCTGTCACTCCAGACCCCTGTCCAGAGTCCCTATCCCGCTCTCTTGGAGCCTTTTTAGGAACTGGAAGGGGCTCTAAGGTCTCCCGAGACCCTTCTCTTCTCCAGTCAGAATTCTTCCAGTCTTATCCCTCTCTGGCCATCTGCCATAGGATGCTTTAAGGCAAAACACTGGCCAAAATACTCCTCCCAGCAACTGCAGTGACCTTCTCTTCTGCAGTGCACTTTATAGCAGAGGGTGTGCGGCACACCTGGAAGTGTTTGGTGATCTTGCAGGAATCTGCAGCCTTGGAGATGCGCTGGCAGCTCCCTCCCTCCCCCAGACCTCCTGTGGGGGTGTGGAATCCCTAGTCTGTCCTTCTGGAAGCCTGAGTCGGCACAGTGGAGGGTGGGAGTTTGACACTGAGTGATGTCAGCCAGGTTTGCCTGTGACATGCCGGCCCAAAAGCAGCCCCGCTCGGCACTGGCATGGAGGAGCTACAGGGGCTCTTCTTCCCCTTGCTGGCTTCTGGCTTGCTGGATGTGTGTGCAGAAGTGTTTGAAATAATCAGAGGAGGGCTTTTATAGGATTTGAATCATTGCAGGAAGGAAGGGTAATACTCTGGTGATTTGTCATCATTATTAATAAAAGATTAGATTCTTCAGGAATTTGATCTCCTGCAGGGTAAAGGCACATTACAGGGAGGTTTTTATTCTGTTTTATAATGAATGAAGGCAATGAAGTGTAATGAAACGGGGCTGCTAACATGGTCCAAGAGAACAGGCAGTGTGCTGATGGTTTTGGAGGGAAATCCAGCGTGGGGTGTGCTGTAGAATAGCTTTCCTTTAGGCTTTGTCACCTTCTGCAGGGCTGCTCATTTCTGAAGGGGCTGCCGTGGCGACTTGGTGGCACACACGGGTTTGGCAAGCCCTGCTCTGGTGACCGTGGGTTGCCATCCAACTTGAGAAGGGATTTCCCTGAGCTTCTGTGAGCATTCCAGGCAAACTGGGACAAGAAATTGTTCCTGTGCTGAGCCCTTAAGAACTGGGGGGAGGGAGAGGAGAGGAAAATGAGCAGGAGCTTATTGAGTAGAGAGGGGTGATGGAAGTAAGTAAGGTGAAGGAATATGAGACAAGAGAGTAAGGAGGGAAGGAAGAATGGGGGAAAAAAGGCAAAATAACAGGATGGAGGGTAGCATGTCAGAGAGGGAAATAGGAAGAGGAGGTCACTGTAACACTGCCGACAAGAGACCAGATCCTGCTGTCTTGAAGAGAAGGCAAGGAAGTGTTATGTTTCCTAACCTTTGGGGCAGATCTGGTGGTGAAGGTTCTAGCCCCCAGCACCCACCCGTATGGGAAGATTCCTTCTTGAGCCCTGCCCCAACAGAGAGGTAGGGGGCAGACCCCCTTGCTCCCCCTTGGGCTGTTGCTGGGGCTCAGCCTCAGGGCAAACAGGAGAGGAGGCAGACCCTCTTTCCAACTTGTTTTTCCTGTTAACTTCTGGATCTGTGTAGTGCTGGAGAATGGAAATTTCTTCTCCTTTCCTTAATGTCCAGTTCTACCAGCAACTCCCCTTGTGCACTTCAAGTCCCGAAAGCAGTCGCTGCCCTTCCTGTGTGTCCCTTGCTGGGGCTCAGCGCTGGCTTTGTGGTAAATCTCTGCTGCTGCTTGGCATTGGGCACCGTGGGATGGGATTACACCTCTGGTCTGCTTGGACTTTGCCCAGGGATCGGGAGTGGGTTACAGAGAGTGCAGATCTATACCTGTGCGTGCAGATCCGTACCTGCTGTGCCTCCGCTGCGCGTAGCGAGTGCACCATCCTGCATTCCAACACGTTACGTCCCAATGGTCCCGCTGCAGGATCCAGAGCAGGGCTGGCAGTATCCCAGGGATGCTGAGTGTCTGTAAGGGGTGGCTGCCGAGGGAACCGTGAGCCGTGCAGGGGTGACACGTGTGGCAGTGAGGGGAAGGTCAGTGGAATCTTTTCCCTAAGCAACAGGATCGGTTTGACCTGGAGGTCAGTGATAAGCAGAAAGTGATCTGGGCATGGACAGCTAATGAGCAGTTCTGGAACTGAGCGATCTGGTTTTTCTGCGATGCCTCCTGCTCTGTCAGTCTGTGCCAGAGGGAGTTTGTGTTTCCACGCAGTGCCTGGCTGTGAAATAATTGCCTTTCAGGACAGTTTCCATGCAGGGCAATTACCTGTCCTTTCTGGGAAGCCAGATGCAGAATTCCTGGACTCTTTCCATCTCCGCAGCCATTTCTAAATTACTGCTCTTCTCTAACACTCGCTCACTTGTTTTGTTTCTTCTCTCCACAGCCATATAGCAAAGGCAGAACCATCAGACTTCTGTCTGATGAAACAAGCTCAGAAGCATCGACTCCTGTAAGTACCCAGTTACCAGTGTCCAGTCCTTGCTGAGCCTCACAGAATGGCAGAGACTGGAGGGGAGCCCTGGGGGTCACCTGCTCCAACTAGCAGGGTCACCTGGAACTGGTTGCTCAGGACCATGTCCACGTGGCTTTTGAATATCAACAAGGATGGAGAGTTTAAATGCTTTTGAATAATTCCTGGGCTTAGTCTGGCAACTCCTTATTCCTCTGTATGATCTGTTGGATAGTTTATACTGCCACTAGACATCAAGAACTTCGTTTTCCCTCAGCACAGCTCTCCCGGGGCTCCGCACTGTGATCTGGCAGTGTTTGCTTTCATGTTTCCAGGATTTCTGTCAGTTCTGAGCCGTTCAACTTCGAACAGTCAGGCTACAGATCTCCAGCACACTCCATGAATACCCCTCTCTGTCAGAAATTGGCCACTGTTGGTGCTGGGATGCCTTCCTTGCTCGGTTCTGCCTTTCTTTACTTTTTTCGTGGTCTGGGAAGTCTGTGCTTCTTGGGAGGGAAATAGTTTGGAGGAAGGCCTTGAGGTTTATTTCCCAGGATATTAGTTAGGATAGGAAGTTCCCTAAGACTCACCACATTGCCCCAACTGCCACAACCCAAGCTTCAGGTCTGGCTTCTCTCCTGCTCTGGCAGGGACAGGGCTGGCATTGAAGGGAAGGCCCATGCTTGAGAGGGGAGTAGCTGAATGCCAGCAACTGTGTGTCTGGCGAGCCTGCCAGGAGAGCCTGGCAGTCTGAGGGAGGTGGGGATGCTGCAATGGATGTGGCTGTGTGAAAACTCACAGGTTTTCCTTTACCCTCCTGCTCTGTTCTTGTTCTTTCCTGTGTGCTTGCTTTTTAAGACGAGACCATTTCCACAGCAAGCAGCTGTGGCCAGGCATGCAGAGGTAAATCTGTCCTGCTCTTCCCATGGCGTCTAACTAGTGTTGTGTGTAGGATTACCAAGCCTCAGTGTCCAGCAATAAAAGTCCAACAGATGAGCTCTCAGAAGAGAATCTGATTTTGTGCTGGTGCAGTCTGAAGTCATTTTTGTTCCTGGTGATTTACCAGATACCCACAGTCCCCTGATCTACTAGGGAGAAGTTCTAAAATACCCATTTCCAAGTGATGCTGGACACTAACATGATTGTATCTGTCTCTGTGGCGTGAGATCAAGTCTCTGGCTCCCATGAAGCTGGCAGCAATTTGAGCTTTGCCCATGGCTAAATTAGGTTTATTTCTTGCACTGTCTCTTTCTGAGATTTACACGCAGGATCACTCTGTCTCAACAGAAGTCCGCTGCTTTGTGAGTTTGGTCCTTATCTGCTCAGTTTCTTTTGCATGAGGCACTTGGAGAATCTGTGTGTTATTTTTCTTTCCTCAGAGAAGAGGAAGTGGCTCGGTTTCATGAGGTTATCACTGATCCCAAGTACAGAGCCAACCCCCTCATGGCCATCAGCAACCACCTCTCCAAGAGGCTGAGGCTGGGGGAAGAAGGGAATTCCCTCTAGAGCGTCAGCTGGGACCAGAGCAGCGCACCAGGGTGCGAGGGCTCTGGGCTGCGAGGGAGCACATCTCTGACACGACCTCTCCACCACTTCGGTCCTTGGAAGCAGTTCAGCAGATGATTAAATCCAACAGCCCTGGTTTCTGTCTGCAAGAGTAACACAGCTCTCTCCTGGCAGGGCCAGCTGCCCCTTTGCAGGCAGCCTGCACGGAGCAGGGTGTTCTGTGGGATCTTTGTGCAGGCATTTATCTCCCTGCAAAGTGTCTTGATACATCTGCTCTTCTTGCGAGCAGGCACAATTTCTGAAATTGTGCCAATGGCCATGTATCTGTTTTCTGTCGTTTCCCTCCCCTTCTTGACAACTCTGAAAAGAGATTCCCGACTGCTGTGTTGGAGTGGGTCGGGACTCCAAGCCCAGGAGGCTGTTGGAGATCTGTCAGGATGAATGCTGCTGTTCACAGACATTGTTTTATGTGAGAAATTTAGCTTTGGAATAAACACACTTTCATACAGCACTGAGTTTGGCTCCTGTTTTGGTAAATAGCAATTGAAATATGAGCTTATTTCCATCCTGGAAAAATGACTTAAAATAATTGTTTTTTCCATGTGCACAGTGAATCAAGAGACTGCTACTGCCTCATGAAGCACAAGCAGCGAGAAATCTCTGCAGATCGTGTCTAACTCGTAGGCTTGCCTTCTCTTGCCCTTAAAAGCATGTGATTCCCATGGGTGATGCTCGCTGCTTTTGGCCTTTGTGTTCCCTGTTTGGCCTGCCCTGTAGGAGGTGTCCCCAAACGTCCTGCCTGCGGGCTGTGACCTTCAGCCGGTCACTTGCGTGGTTGGGGCTGGGAACCTCTGCAGCGGGGGAAGGCCTTTCCTTCCACCAAACACCCGTGTTCACGGAGCCCTGGGGAATTTTCGTGGGGGACAGCTGAAGGCAGGGCCATCCCCTATTGGAGACGATCCCAGCTTGGCACATGAAAATATCGGTGCTGTCTCTTGAACATAAAAAAAGTTTACTGGTGCTTCTTAACCTTGGGAAAGCAACCTGCTGCCGCTGACTCTGACCCAAGTTAATGCCTAAAACCACCTGCAACGGGAGTGGCTGGCGCCTTGACCATACCTATCTCCTGCCTCACTGGTAATGCTGCCTTTTTTGTCCCTCTAGGCTGGCGCTGTTGAACAAAGGCATTTTGCCTGATGGCAGTTTGGCTCTGGCAGTGCAGACACTGTTGCTGATGCTGCCTGTTAGAGAAAGGTCACCGTGACAGCCCTGCGCCCCCAGGGCCTGGCAGGAACTTCCTGCTGGCGGAGGCCACGGAGAGATGCTGACTCTGTCCCATCCTCCAGCCTTTTGCTTTCGGGCTGGCTGGCCCCAGCTGCAGCCATCCTTGTGCTTAAATGGGGAGGAGGAGGGAGATGAAGAAGGTGAAGACATCCAAGAACTGAGAGTGTTCAGCCCGGAGAAGAGAAAGCTCTGGGGAGACTTCAGAGTCCTCCCCTCTGCCATTACCTAAAGGGTCTCCAAGAGAGCTGGAGAGAGACTTTGGACAAGGGCCTGGAGTGATAGGACAAATGGGAATGGCTTCCCACTGACAGAGGGCACGGTTAGATGGGATAGTGGGAAGAAATTCTTCCCTGGGAGGGTGTTGAGGCCCTGGCACAGGCTGCCCAGAGAAGCTGTGGCTGCCCCTGGATCCCTGGAAGTGTCCAAGGCCAGGTTGGACGGGGC
>JAWMRA010000002.1:1046410-1061127 GCA_035584735.1 Pseudotriccus pelzelni | reverse complement strand
GAAGCCATTTTGAGGGGGCGGCGGCGGCGCCGCGGGAAGTTTGGCCCCGGCCGCCCGCCCGCCCCGGGGGCTCCTTCCCGGGCACGGCGCCTTCCCCGGGCGCTCGGGGCCGCGGGGAGCCGGGGAACCCGCCGTGCCCGGACCCCGCCGCCGCAGGGCGGGGGGGTTGGCCCGGCCGCCCTCCCCTTGCCCCCGGTGCCCCCCCCGGGCCGCCGAGCCCCTCCGGCGGTGCCGGGTCCGGCGCTCCCGGCCCCGCCGCCCGCCCTCTGCAGCGGGAGGCGGCGCGTCCTTGGAGAGCAGCTCGGGCGTGAAACGCGGCTGCACATCCCAGCGCCTTCCCTTCCCGGCTGGATAACCTCCACCACACACACCCCCCCTCACCACCACCACCACCACCCCCAGAGCCCTTTTCCATCTGTTGCCGCGGCCCCCGGTGGGTTTTTGGTTTTCGTGGCTCCTCCGGGATTTGGTTGGATTTGGGCTGCGCTGGAGCGGAACTGCGGTCGTGATGTCTGCGAGTGTGCTGTTAAAAGTCTCGTTGGATTAAAGGAACGTTCCCCCGAAAGGGTGCCTGTCTGGCGACCGAGGGGCAGCGCTGGTCCGAGCCACCCTTGGTTTCTGCCCGTCTTCATCTGGCACCTCTCAAGGCTCGGGTGAGGGAGTCGTGCCAGAGAGGGGCTATGGAGCGTTCGGGACTCTGCACTTGGGCTGGTGAAACCACAAAATCGATGTGAGGCTGCCGTCAGCCTCACTGGTCCTTGGCCTGGGTTTTTATTTGTTTTTCTTTTCGGTGGTACATTAAAAAAAAAAAACAAACCCCAAACCTCCCTGTATTTCGTGATGTAAACAAGGCTTCGGTCTCGTTTCTTACTAATTTTTATTTTAGCCGAGCTCGCTGTGGCCGTGGGGCTCTCACAGACGCGCTGCTGGCTCTGAGTTACCCATCAGCGCTGTTTGAGTGAAGTCGTAGCGTCCTTCTCGGAGCTGTTTTATGCTGGAGTGTGGCAGCAGGCCAACCTTCCAGAGTGCACGAGATGTTTAGAATAATTAGTGATGGAATACCCTTTTAAAATAATTGTTTGGGTTTATCTAGCACTCAGTTGTAGTGATATCTACCTCTAAAAATAGGCAGGCCCCTTTGTAATGAGCCTCGTAGTATAAACGAGTCACGTCTTGAATGACTGTTGTTACTTCTGGGATGTCCGAGATAGATGCTTTTGGGGGTTTTGCCAAATCTCCTGTCTAACTTTTCTTTTCCTGCTGCAGTGAGTAATGTGGCTCTCGGCATGTAGCTGTGCGCTGACCAGGGGCAAGGCTCAGTAACCCTCGCTGTTCAGGGCTGACACAGCCTCGCAGAAAGCTTCCCGCTGCTCCTCTGGCAGCCCGGGGTCCTGCTCTTTCCGTGAAATCCGCGCTCTGTGGGCCGCCACCCTGGCAGAGAGGTGGCCGGAGCGGTTGGCTTTGCCCAGTGACCGTGCGCCGCTCTTGCTCTGAGGCACCGCGTGATCCTGGCCGTGCCGCTCCCTCACAGGATGCCTTCCCCCGGTTTCCCGGGGCACAGCTGCCCGAGTGCCCAGTTCTTGCTTTCAGTAGTTACGGACAAGGGCTGGGTGAGGAATTTTCTCACGTTTTTCTGGGTGGTTATCAGGGCGTGACGGATGAGCTGTGGCCCAAACCTCCCATGCGCACGTGCTTGTTAAAGTTTGTTTTCAACAGCCAGCGTGCTGGCCAAGACTTCTCTGGTGTTGCTGTTGTGCAAGAGCACTGGCTCCTCTGCTCAGGAGGGGGGGTGGTGGAAAGAAATAGCCCAGATTTCTTCAGCAGGAGAAGAATTTGCTCTACGAACACTTGTTTTCTGAGCAGGTTCCAGGGAGGACATTGTGCCTGGTGTCTGAAATGGAAGGTGTCTCGTAGCTTTACTCATGCCGTACTCGCAGACCTCAGCCCACTTTGATGTTTGCTCCCAGTTTATCCAGATTTATCTGGTCAGTTGAAAGTTTAGTGCCCTTTTGTGGCCGGAGTGTGTTTAGGGAATGGAAATGGGCTGTGTATGTTTCGGGAATGGAAGAGCCCTCAGCAACAGACCTCTTGCTTGCTGTTAGCACTAAGTCTTCTGGAGTACTTTTATGATAACTAAATGGGACTTTTTTTTTCGCTTTTAAAAGGCACCTGTGTTTTGGTTTAAGTGAGTAAAAGCTTCTAAAAGGCTGGGCTTATTAGCTCAGGCAGAACATCATCACGGTTTGAGGCTGCTCCCTGGCAAACTCACGCCCACACTCAGCAAACCCCACACCACTGCCTCCAGAGATCCTGTGAGGGAACAGGGTGTTCCTGTTAAAACAGGGTGATGGCAACTCAGCACTGGTGTTTTTGGAGATGTCATCTGTGACTTGAGGAAATTTCGGGGATAGTAGTGGTGGTTGTGCCCCCAGTGAGGAGTGTTTCACAGCTGGAGTGTTACTGCTCCTGGGTGCCAGGATGGCTTTAGGGGAGGCTGAAATAGGTTGTCTCCAGGTGCTAGCAGTGGGAGAGTCTTGTCAGGCTGGTGCTCCTTGTGTTTGAAATCTGGGGGCTGCAGGAGGACCCTGGGGATCTGTGCTGGAACATCTGGGGACGTGCTCTGATGAAGAGAGACCAGTGCTCTTGCTGTTTCTGCGACTTCTGAAAGCAGTAGGTGCTTGGCACCTTTGCCACTCAGGCCGTGCAGCTGCTGCAGCATGGATTTCAGCTTGCCAAAGGGTGAAACTGTGGGGTTTGGGCTGTATTTATCAGCAGAAGCTCTTATTTATGTACCTTGGGTTTAAAGGAAATACCTCTGTAGTAGAAATCTTGCGTGACCAAAAGAAAAAAAAAAAAAAGCCTGGTGAGTTGATTATGTAAGCAAACGAAATGACGTTTTTAAAGCAAGTTTCTTTCCTGTTTGCAGAGAGCGTGGCTGTGTTTTTTTTGCTCTTTCCTAGTGTTTAACGTTTTTTCAGTCCTCTGAGTGAATTTGTTTTTGTATGGTAGGTATGAGAAATAGTTATTTTTGCAATTTAAATCCTTGAAGAGGCCGTCAGCAGGCTCTGGGAGCTGGAAGAAGCCAGCTGTGAGTATTGGGGGCTGTAGCTGACCACAGCAGCAGCACTTCTGTGCATTTAAAAAATAATTAATTAAAAAAAAAAAAAAGACCCCCCTGTAACTGATATTGCTGTGGGAGCTGAGCCCAGAGTGATGCTCCCGACAATCATCCTCTCAAGAATGTCTGGTCGCAAAGGGAATTGGGATCGTTTTCTGTTCTCTGCCTCCGGATCAGCCGCGGTGTTTGTCCGTCCCTGTGCCAAGGGAATCCATCCCCTCCACAAAAGCTGCACGGGGGTTACCTTGAGCCTCTGTTCCCGGTGGGAAGCGCAGGGCTGAGTCAGTGCTGGCTGCCCAGGGCTGTGACTCAGTGCTGTCCCCTCGGATGCACGGCCAGCCTGCTGCCGGCACAGCCAGGGAATAACCTGATTCCAGAGTATCCTCTGCGGGTATCGCCTGGTTGGAGGGGGCTGGGTTCAAGGGGTCGGGCAGCTTGCAGCAGCGATGTGTGTGGTGGTGGAAGTTGGTTGTTACTGAGCTTTTGTATGTGATACTGAGTATCTGTGCGAGAAGCCAGGAAGCTCAGAGGCCAGAAGCTTCTTTCCTTCCTACAGTGTTACGAGTTTATGTCTTTGTGGATTGTGTTACTTTTTTTAATTTTTGTTGTTGTTGTTCACTTTATGTGCTTGAAGAGGAATGGTGCTTTGTTTTTCTTGTGGAGAAATGTCTTCCCTGATGTTCCAGGGTAGATCTCTTCGTGTTTCTGTCTCCTGAAGTGAGGATGCTGTCTGTGCTTTTAAATCAGGATTGCTTCGTAAAAAATGTCTTTATTGGGAACTCCTGCCACCTCCCTGTGCTTCTGAGCTCGATTTCCCATTGTGTGGCATCACCCTGTCAGTGCCTCTGAACGAAATTGGTCAACACCTTGAAAAGTCCATCAGATTTGACAAGAGAGTAGATCCGTCCCAGGTCGGTGCCGAGAAGTTGTGTGAGGGCAGGAATCTGCGAGGAGTGAGTTCTCAGAGCAGTGCTCTGCTGAAAGAAAAGCTGTTGGCTGAGCGCAGAGATATTATTGGACATCAGAGGATGTTTGTGGGAGAGAGGCAAACAGGAATTCAAGTTGCACAGGTAGTTCCAGTAGAAGCTGCGTCCTTATTTTCCTGAGTATCCTTGTTCCCCATTGTGGAGGTGGAGAGGAGTGATCTAGCAATCTTTTATTGTCATGGGTGATAAAAGAAAGGTTTTGGGTACAGTTCTCCACCCTGCCCTTGGGGGCTGAAGCAGGAGGAAGATGAGTGAAGATTTTGAATTCCCTGTAAAGGCTCTTGCAGTTGTTTGGGATAATGTCCTTTTATAGGTGCAGGAAAGCACCCGGGCCAGGATTTTTCTGCGCAGAGTGCTTTTGGCAGAGATGCAAAAGGAAGGGCTGCTCGGTGGATTGAAGAGGAATTTTGGTGTTTAATTTGTTTTAAAGAGATTTTAACAGAATGGATTTCTTGGATCTTCATCTTGAGTCCTGGGGGTAAGATGGTGAGTATCCTGAGTATCCTCATTCAGAGAAAAGGTGGGAGGAATATACCCTATTTTGAATTTAAAGTAGAAATCTTCCTCATTTGGGGGTGAGTTTGGCGCTGCATGGCAGAGGGTAGTCTCTGATTACTTTGTTTCCTGGTGCTTTTGTTCTTATGATACTTTTAAGTTGCATTAAGAATTTTGTGATGGGCCTTGGGTAATGCTGTGTTTGAGCACTATACCAATGCCAATTTATCTTGGTTCAAACTTTCAGTTTCCCAACGGCTCCTCCTTCCTGCTGTTAGTTTTGTCGCATCAGCTCTGGAAAGAGATGAACTGTTTAAAATCTGATCAAAAAGAGAACAAGCAGGTATGGAAAACACTAGTTTTTTTCATTTGTAAGATGAAAATGAAGTTTTTACAGAGGAATTGTGAGGCAGCCTCAACTAGGAGTATTTTTTTCCCATTTAATCTGTGTAGGTTTTGAGATTTGCAGAGATAATTAGTACCTGCCTTTGTCATTCTGAAGGGCTTCTGCTGAAAGTGTTCAGTGTGTCTAAAATGAGGTTGATTTTTATTTAGGTTGATTTACTCAGCTCCTCAACTTTATTAGCAAATGAGCCTTTAAGTTTTAAGCTTTCACTGCCTTTTTCCTTGCTTAGTTATAGTCTAATATTTGTGCACTGTTCTGATGGAAAATTATTAGAGGGGAAAGAATTATCTTTGGCTTCTTTCTTTATATGCAGATTTTATAAAACCTCGTTTACAAAGGCCAATCTGAATCAAAATGCATTTTTATTTTTCCCCTCAAATACTGAGCACAGGTACTGAGTACTTAATAAAAACCCCCCCAGAACTCTTTATATGACTTCCAGTAAGAGCATAGCGGGGTCTTTAATTCAAAAGCTCGATCAGCCCTGTGATTTCATCAATAAAGTTTGCGCTTCATGCAGATTAGATGGAAAAGTCTGTCCGACCCTAGCAGAAGACTCCAGCTAGGGATAATATAAATACCAAGGTTCAGACCGTAAATCAGGACGTTTGTGCAGCAGAAATTACCGGGGACTTAAGGGAGTATTGAAGGGAAGTTTCTCTGTGGGCTTGCTCTGGGGGACGAGTACAGCCCTCAAGATGCCTTGGTGTGGTCCACCCTGGCTGCTCTTTGGAGGACAGTAAGAGAAAATGCATTCTGATCAAACCCAGGCTAAGATAAGGCATTTCAACGCTGCTTTTGGCCTTAGACTTGCCATGTTTTTCACGGCTAAAGACAGAGGATCAGTGCTGGTATATTTAAATCTCTCAAAAATGAGAAGAATTAATATAAGCCCGTGGCTGAACTGTGCTTTGTTTGGGAGAAACTTGTAATAAAGCTGGCTCAGTGGGGGAACCAGGGTTATATCCCTCCTCCACTGCCCAGGTTTTAAAGCTTGCTCTTGACATGCACAAGTAGCTCACACTTGGAGATCAAAGGAGGGGGAAATAACTTCTCTTTTGTCAGATGCTTACTCACTTTTATAACCCCAATAGCCCTCAGTCAAGTTTTTACACCTGGAAAGCACTTTGTAACACCGTATGCAAATTAGCATGGGGTGTTATGAGGGGAGAGATCTCCTTCGGGATAGCTTCTGAGTCTGTGAGAGAAATAGCATTTTCTCACTCAAATTTTGGGAGCTAAAACTTGTCAGCATGTTGAACAGCCCCTTTTGGATGCTGACTCTGTGCAGGTTTGCAGCCCCTTGGGCCCGCTGCCTGTGGAGTCTTGCACGAAGCCTGGGTTCTGCTTCACAGGCCACTGTACAGTCATTTTAAACCAGAGTCATCTTTTCCAGCTAGACTAAAGCATATTCCCACTGTATTTTACCTGTAAGCTTTTCAGAGTAGCCATGTGGCACACTTACATTTTCTCAGGAGCGGTGGCTTTGATGTCTTCTCTGGAACTGCAGCCCCTCTCGTGGTTAGAAGCACTCTTAGAGTGTTATCGTTGGAGTGCTAAGAGCAGATCTGCTTTCCTGGGATTTAATGTGTGTTATACAGACTTTCTTGTAGTCATATTTTTACAGATGCTTTTTATCTCCTGCCGCTTACCAGGGCCAAGTGGTGTTCTGCAGTTTGATGTCATGTGATACCGTGTTTTGATAGCAAAGAGGAGCTGGAAATTAATACTTAACTTGAACCAGTGATCCTGGCAGTTGTGGGTTGGGTGTGTGTGCCAGCATTTTAATTTGAGTTGGGAACACGCTTCTGAGTGTTCAAGGAACACACGGATGTGATACACAGGGACATGGTTTGGTGACGGACCTGGCAGTGTTAGGTTAATGGTTGGCTTTAACGGTCTTAGAGATGATTTCCAAACTTAATGATTCCATGATTCTGTGACAGTCTCCTGCTTGTCTCCACCTCTGTGCTTGGGCTGGCGTAGAGGTGGGAGAACATGTGCGGGGTCCCTTGGGGGGGGACAGTGAGTGCAGAGATGAGCTACAGGGGCACTGCCTGTAAGTTTGTGATTGGATTGTGCTTCTAGCCCTGATGAGTGTTCAGACTTTGATTAATCAGCAGCTAAATCGGGACCCTTCGCTGAGTTGGCAGCTCTTGAGAACGTGAGACAGAAAAGTGCAGCTGAGGCAAGAGGAAGCAGGAAGGTCTGATGGGGAGCGTGTGCGCCTGTGCTTTTGGCAAGGTACAGGCAGAGGGGCAAAATCTCCCAGAAAAAGCTTTCATGAAAGTGGAAAAGATCCTCTCTTCACTCCGTAATCTACTGTACATGCTCAAACTGGTTGGAGCTCGAGGCCAGTAGCCTCTCCTCTGTTCCATGAGGACTGTCAGGTCCTTCCATCAGTAGTAAATCCCACAGAATCTGTTTTTCCCCCCATGGCTTTGCAAAACATCTGGAAAGTTACGTTAAATACAACCCTGCTGTTTTCTGTGAGGATGATAATGAGTTGGGAACGCTTCTCAACTAGCGCAAAGGGCGCATTAGTCTGAAAGCCTTTGGGTGGTTTGTCCCTGTTTGATGCTTTGATATCAGTTGATTTCCACAGACCTTAGTGCTGACGAATGTGGATAATGAGGGATAGCGAGTACTACTGTAGCTCTGTTGGTTGGTTGGTTGTGTTTTTTTTCCCCTGGTGCAGCCTAGTTTCTCTTTTATCCCCTGAAAGCTATTCTTAGTAAGTGGTTGTTTTTCTTGAATTAAGTGAGTGAATAATCACCATTTCATTCACTGTCCTTACATATGCTTAAATATAGTATTAACCTAATCTTCTTATATGGTTTTCCTTCTGCTGCTCCTAAGTTCCTAAAGGAATCAGGTTCAGTATTAATAAGATCTATGAATGAACTTGCCTGGAAATAAAATAGTTCTTTTGGGCTTTGGCTTGTATTTATTGCCAAGATGGTAATTTATTCATATTTTTGGAAGATAGTACCATTCTTCATGCATATAACTTCTGGGCAGTCAAGAGTACAAATTCCTTAGATACGGTCTGCGATATGCTTTGGCTTTTTTTTTTTTTTTTTCCCTGCTCGGAAAGTAAAATGACTGTTTGGTGAGGAGAGAGGGAGGGAAGGAGGAAGGAAGGGAGAATGGGAGGGAGCTCTCCGTGGTACCGAGCGGGGCGGGGAGGGAGGCTCGTTCCGCCCTGCTGATCCCGGCGCATCCCGTCGGTCCTGCCGCCCGGGAGCAGCTCTGGTGCCTTGCTTTGGCTGCTCGCCCCCCCTTGCTGAAGGTACCGAGATTGCATGGATGCTCTGCCCGCTCCCTCTGCTCACAGCTCTGCTGAGGCCTCCAGCACGCCAGGAATATCATCTCTTAACATCAGACCGTGGTCACATCACTCTGGAGAAGGAGTAGATATAATATAATAACTTGGATAAATATAGCTTAAATAAATATAGCTGGTGTTCCTGTAACTCCGCAGTTTTTTCTCTGCTTGTCGTTCTCCCATGGCTGCATTTCAGATCGTGATGGCTGACTGGCTTTTCTGTAGCCCAGGTAATACCCGGCACTACAGGACAGCATTTCCAACCCCACTGCTCGTTTCCCATCTCTTCTCGTGCATTTTTTTTTCTCAGACAAAACCAACTGCTCTTCATGCAGGCTTCAGTCTGTAGTTTCAGAGTCAGCAGCTCAGCTGAATGTGAGCCATGATCCTTCCGAGCCCGGTTTGTTCAGCTCGAGTATGGACATACACAGCTTCTCTCAGCAGCCGTGGTGCCCTTGCTGGCTTTCAGCATAAGCCTTCTTCAAGTTCAGAGTTCACAGAATGTCCAGAGTTGGAAGGGAGCCACAAGGATTATTGAGTCCAACTCCTGGCCCCGCACAGGACAACCCCAAGAAGAGTTGTTCTTTGTTCTCCTTTCAATCTGTTCTTTCCTCAGTCCCTTGTTAATAGATTTACTTTCTTTTAAAGTTGGCTTTTCAGTCTCAAGCGAGCTTCCCCTCGTAGTAGATGTGAGAACATTTTCTAAACAGCTGCTCTTGATGGCTTCCAGTGAATGTGGAACGGACTGGAAATGCAGCATTTTATTCTTGTAATAAAAGCTCTGTTGAGGAATATGGCTATTGACTGTTACCCTCTTGCCAGAGTATCACCTGATCTATAGGACAGCTTGGCTGACACAGGCTGCCTTGAATGCTAAAGAAAAACAAAGCCAATATTTGAAGGTCATAGCTTTTGGAGTGCAGTAGTAGAAAGTAGGGAGAGGAGTTTTTCTCGTTGTAGCTTTCAGTGTAGAACAGCTTCTCGGCATTAGCTAAGGGTTTGTTTGGCTCAGGTATTTGTGCTTCTCCCTGGTCGCAGACCTTCCTTGCTGCCTTCTAGTGCATTCTTGCCTAGGTTTGGTATGTTGCTGTAGTCCAGATTGGACATAAATCGAAAAAATACAAATAAATAGAAAAATTGTATTAATTGTAACTGTGGGTATGTTTACATCCAGTGGTGCTTAAAATGCATCCTAACACCTCTTCCTCCAGCAGTTTGCTGGACTTCAGGTGTATGTTGTCCTGGCAACATTGCTGGTGAATACTAATTTAATGTGTGTGCAGTGGGGTAGTTTTAAATAACTGACTTTGGGATCTGTCTTAGGAGGCTGCTGGTGTTCTTATTGGAGGGTTTCACCTCCCAGAGCTAAAGTCTTGGTTTCTTGTGCACTGCGGTTCACAGTGCTTTGGTTATCCTTCAGAGAACAGCCAACCCCCTGTATTTCTGAATCAATAGCTGCTTCTTTACTTCATAGAGCGCTCATGCAGTTTGTGTATGTACATGAAATACATGCATGTGTATAATATTGTATATGCAGTACTTTGTCCAGAATAAAAGCTTCACTCTAAAAATAATTTAACTATGGTGAAAGGTCACTAAAGTAGGTGCATAATCCAAATTCCACTCAACGTGTTTTTTTCACACATGAACTAACGTGTTCTTTGCTTCTGTGGCTGAGGTTGCCTAGGTAATCTCTCTAGGTTTGTTGTACTGAACCTGAAGCAAATGCCGTGTCATGAGTTATTTGCTCCCCTGGGTCGGTGTGCCGGGGGAACGGGGCAATTTCCACCGTCTTGCTGGAGCGGGTCTGCCATAGTCTGTGCAGAAACAATGCTCCTCTCTTTGGTAAAACCTTGGGGACCTATGATGGGGTCATCTTTGGGCCTTATGTGCAGGTGTGGGGAGCAGCAGAGACAGAGGAAGGGTGTGGTGGTGGTCCAGGTACGTGTGTACCCAGTGAGATGGGGAGGATGGCAGAAGGCCTCTTGCATGGCACTGCAGCGCTGTGCTTTTGCACGGAGGGGAACTATAGCAGAGCAGGGGAGATGTGACTCTGGTTTCCAACAAAACCACAGGCAAGTGCCCCGTGTCCCCAGGTGAAGGCTGGCATCCCTTGGAGTTTTCATCCTTCCTTCCCAGCTCGGGGCTGGGTGGCGGCTGCACGGCCTGCCTGCGGCACACGCGGAGGGCTGGCAACTCTGCCCTCCCCCTGGGGCTGCCCGGACGTGCTTTCTGGAAGGCTGCAGAAAAAGAGATGTGCTTGTAGCCAATCTGCTGTACTTGCTCTGCCAGCATTTGCAGCGTGTATCAATTCTGCCTGAAAAGCATTGATTGTTTCTTGCCCTTGGTTCTGTACAGCGCTCCCTTCCAGGACAGATAATTGTTTCCCTCTTTCCCTCTCCCCCCTGTATTTGCACAGCCAGAATCTGATTTGTTTTTTTAAGCAGAGCAGCTCTTGGGACACTTCCCTCAAACTCGCTGTGCCATGTATCACCCTGTAGTCCTTCCCCATTTGCCTTCTGCTTTGAAGTGATGCCCATTTGCAGGAGATAGCAAGCAGGTCCTGTGTGCAGTTTTCCCGTGCCTCATGCAGAGACAAATACCTGATACTAATAATTCTCTTGTATTGGTAAATTTCCCCCTGGCAGGACCGTCCTCTCCCTTTTTAAGCCCTCTCATTCTGGAAGTCGCCATCATCTCTGCAGAACTAGTTAATTACTAGTTAATTACTACGGTGTCCTGTCAAACACCACATTGATCTATTCTTATTAACACAAGTGGTATTAACTCCATCACTTCCCCACCTGACTGATGATGGTTCCTGTTACAAAAGAGTTACAGCTTCCTGAGAGTGGGGCAGTGGCAAGAGCCATTTGGATGTCAAGGTGAGGTCAGTACTCCTGTTTCTAACCAAAGCTTCGCTGATGCGTGGGAGATCTCTGGTAAACTGGTAGTACACAGTGTGGTTGATGGGTTCCCACAGGGGACGTGATCCTCTCTGCAGCTTCTGAACTTGAAGGATCGAATGTGGGATCAACAAAAAAACCCACCAAGATGTTGTAGTTTTGCTAAACTACATTTAAAATAACACTGGAAGCTCAACGTGTGTAACTGAAATAAATACCATTCCTCTTGCCCATTATTAAGACTTAAATTTTATTAACTCCTGGGGGTAAAAAACCACATGACTTATATTTTTGTGCCTTTTTTTAAGACCAAAATTTCTTCACCCCTCTTTTCTAATATGGCTGTTAGTAGCTGTTACTACCATAGTATAGTTTTGTGAGCAACAACCATTTAAGTAACTCTGGCCCTCTGATTTTGAGGAAAACTAATGAATTTGGAAGGACTCTCGTCTATAGATGCACAGAGGGTGGAGGAGCCACCGAGAGCTGCAACAGCTCAAGACACGGGTGTCTAGATAGCTGTGGCAGGTGTTAAAGCTGAGCCAGCTGGGATGCGTGTGGAAAAGAGCACAAGCAGTATGGGAATCCCCGTGCTCTGGTTGAACAGCCCACAAATGGAGGGAAAAGTGAGGCTTTGGATATAAGTCGGGAGAAGCATTTTGTATTTCATGTAGGGAGCAGTGAAATTAATTATTTCAGCTTGACACATTTTGAACATCTGTGTTTCTGTTCAAGATTACAGTCCTTTAACCAATTTTTTTTCATCCCTAGTATTTTTTGTTGTTGTTACTGGAACTTTTCCAAACACACAAATGGAAAGAAAAAATGTTCCTTGTATCTGCCCACTACAAGGACAAGCAGTGATAGGACAAGGGGGAATGGCATTAAGCAAGAGAGAGAGTGGGGTTAGATTAGATATAAGGAAGAAATTCTTGACTGTGAGGGTAGTGAGGCACTGGCATGGATTGCCCGGAGAAGCTGTTACTGCCCATCCCTGGAAGCATTAAAGGATTGGGCTTGGAGGAACTTGGTCTAGTGGCGAGTGTCCCTGCCCATGGCAGGGCGTGGAACTGGATGATCTTTAAGGTCCCTTCCAACCCAAACCCTTTTGTGATTCTGTGAGCCGGAACTTTCATAAGTGAATAATTCTTCCCCTCTAACTATGTGTAGTTTCAGATTTGTCTTGCTGAAAGATTCTTTGGGGCCACTTTTTGTAACTAACTTAGTAGGTAAAACGGGCATAAGTATTTCAACTTTCATTAGTCTCGTTTCCTTTGGCTATCAGGAACAACTTCAAACACTCAGCAAAAGATGTTACATTATCTGAAAAGCTATTTATCAATTTTTATCTGAACTAAAATGACTAATGAAAGCGAATGTATGAGTTAACCTCCTGACAATTCAGCCCTTGGAGGAGAATGCATCAAAACTGTCTTCTGTAGTCTCCAGTCACCATCTTGATACACTCACAAGTTTTAGTCCCGTTGGCCTCTACTGTGGTTCTTGCTGAAGGGGGATCTTACTGCTCTCTACAACTTCTTGAAAGGAGATTGTAGCCACAGAGGGGTCAGTCTCTTCTTCCATGTAACAAGTGACAGGACAAGAGGGAAAGGCCCCGAGTTGTGCCAGAGCAGGTTCAGGTTAAATAGTAGGAAAAATTTCTTCACTAAAAGGGTGATCGGGTGCTGGCACAGGCTGCCCAGGGCAGTGGTGGAGTCACCATCCTTGGAAGTGTTCAAAAGGTGTGTGGATGTGGCACCTGAGGACATGGTTCGGTTGTGAACACGGAGGTCCTGGTTAACAGCTGGACTCGATGATCTCAGAGGTGTTTTTCAACCTCAGTGATTCTGATTCCATGTGCAGGTAATAGAAGCCAAGAGTCCTGACCTGTGCCCGGTCATGCCAGCATCTTCCCTCTCTCTTGCCCTCTTCCTGCCCTACCCAAATCTTGCTTGTCTTATCAAACTTGGGGATGTATTACAATTTCTCGACTAAGAAGGTGGTAAGTGCCATTTCTGCACAATGTGGCTGTAAAATGTCTAATATTCTGTGGTGGCAAACACTCTGCCCACACACCAGAGTAGTGATGGCAGTCAGATTTTACACCATAAGTGTGGTTGGTGTTTGTTTTTTTTCTTTTTTTTTTTTAACATACAGATTTTTAATATTGAATAACACAAGGAACTGTTCTGGAAGGGACAGTGTGAGTCAGTCTTGTGTTAGAGAGATCCCAGACAGCCCGTTGCATGCCAGGTCCTGAGGAAGGAAGGCTTCCAGGAACTCAGAAGACTGACTGGGAGTCAACAGCCAGAAGTTCTTCAAATCTGCTCATATTTTAGTGGGGGGAAAGCAGAAATGTGAGAGGTAACACTTTCATATTCTTAGAAGTCCAGCAGCTTGTTCTTCCCGAAATACTGCAGCAGTGAGACACAGATGCCAAAATCCTGGAAGCTTCCATGGTGGAAATGCAGATTGTCGGTGAGAGTTGAGTCACAAACACGGGGTGCCTCAAGTTTGGCTTGCTGCCGCCATGCTCTCGCTCTGGGACAGCCTCAGAGGGGCCTCTCTGGGGAAGAAAACCCGGTTTGCTCTCCTGCAGCCTCCAGCTCTGCCCAGATCACAAAATGGCTCTATATCCATAAACAGGGAAGCAGCGAGAAAACAACTGACCTGGAAACGTGATTTCCAGCTAACCCAATCCTTTGTTAGGAAAGCAGCACGATTCGGGTTTCTTTCACAGTCTTTTTAACTTCCCTGTGCATGGAGCTCCTGTAGCGTTCAAGTTAAAGCCAGAGGATTAAAGAGCTCTGAAACTCTCCCACATTATATGCATAACATATATTTAAAAAATAATAGTATAAACCTGGTAGGAAGGCTTTTGGTGGGAGCCCTGGCCCTGCGTACACACGTGCAACCCATGATTTTTGGTTCCCCGGTGTAGTCTGTGCTTTCTGGCATTTTGAGCACAGTTGATCACAGTTTTGTGATGTATCTCCCATGGGGAAAGCTGTTGGTGAGCTGCAGGCAGATGGAGAATGATTGGCATTGGGATTAGCATCAAAGGATAAGCCCAAAATTGCCCCTCTGCCCTGGTGAGGCTCCACCTGGAGTAATGTGTCCAGGTTTGGGGGCCTCAGCAGAAAAAAGACACAGGCTTTGGAGATGCTCTGAGGGCTGGAGCCCCTCTGGAGCCAGGCTGGGAGAGCTGGGGGTGTTCAGCCTTGGAGAAGAGAGGGCTCTGAGGAGACCTTAGAGCCTTTTCCAGTGCCTAAAGGGGCTCCAGGAAGGCTGGAGAGGGACTTTGGACAAGGGCCTGGAGTGACAGGACAAGGGGGAATGGCTTCCCACTGACAGAGGGCAGGGTTAGATGGGACAGTGGGAAGAAGTTCTTCCCTGTGAGAGTGAGGAGGCCCTGGCACAGGTTGCCCAGAGAAGCTGTGGCTGCCCCTGGATCCCTGGAAGTGTCCAAGGCCAGGTT
>JAWMRA010000002.1:1014841-1034033 GCA_035584735.1 Pseudotriccus pelzelni | reverse complement strand
AATTCTTCCCTGGGAGGGTGGGCAGGCCCTGGCACAGGTTGCCCAGAGAAGCTGTGGCTGCCCCTGGATCCCTGGAAATTTCCAAGGCCAGGTTGGACGGGGCTTGGAGCAACCTGGGCTAGTGGAAGATGTCCCTGCCCATGGCAGGGGGTTGGAACAAGGTGGTCTTGAAGGTCCCTTCCAACCCAAACCATTCTAACAAGAAGGGGGGGGGTTGTGGTACCCACATTATCTCATTAGACATTGTGGGAGGGTGGCTGTAATTCCTATGATAAATCTCCTGATTCTTCACCTTCAAGTGGTGTCAGACCCTCTGCTGGCTTCATAGGCAAGGTGAAATCATTCTGTGTTATTTCAGCCACATGAAGTCATGACAGCTTTGTTTTGTATTTATATCACTGGGGAATGAGCAGAGGAATGTTTTAGATTATTTTTTTTTCCTGAAGTAGTATAGCATTATCAAAACAATACAATAAATTTATTGCCTTATTTAGATAGCTTCCTCCTGTGATATACACCCTTGCCCCATCATTGGAAATGTTCAGAGTCCGGTAGGATGAGGCGTGGAGCAACCTGGTCTAGTGGAAGGTGTCTCTGCCCATCGCAGGGGGTTGGAATGAGATGATTTTGAAGGTCCCTTACAGCCCAAACCGTTCTGTGATATCAAAGATGCCTACATTTTCCATGCATAGATTAGATTTTTATTATTTTGTACAGTGAGAAGTATCCCTATTGTTTTAAGTTTAGTTTAAATAGTTTTATTTATTGTGATTAAATATTTTGTTTCCAGAACGAGTACTTTAATTTATATTTTGTCCAATTCCTTCTTTGTTGTCCTTTTTGACAACGATGGAGAGATTTTATGTTGTTATTTTCAAATTCATAAACGGACAGAAGAAAATTTAGCAGTAGTATCCTTTAACAAGTAGGGGAGAGTTGCAGCATAATTTTTTTAAATGAGTCTGTGTGTTTGCAGCCTCTGTGCTCTTGAAAGTGGATGAAAAGTGCCAAATTTTTCAGCTAATGACATTTTAGTTATTTTTCAATTTTATATATATTATATATACTTCAATTAATATAGCTCTGCTGTTTTCTCAAGTCACAGCCTGATTCAAAATTTATTAAGGGTATTAAGTTGGAAATATTCTCGTGAGCTGCCTATGCCAAATCAAAAATAGAGGAGGAAGGTTATGTAATGGCTTTGTTCCTTTAGTCTTGTCTCAAGTAATCAGCATCTCTGCTGAAGGAAAACATTTTCTTTTAATTTAAATCCCCCTAATGTAAATGGGTAGGGCCTTTCAGAACCTAGGACAGGCAGATGTGAAAAGGTAATTCTGCAAAATTGACGTTTCGGCTTCTTTTATAATATTTTCAGTAAAATTCACCAAATAAACTCCCCAGTTTCATTCCTGGGACTTCTCCCAAACATCTGACATGGGATTCATGCCACGTTCTTTTAGCGCATTGTCATTGCAAATATATATATTAAAAAAAGAATGCAGCCAGTTGTTGAGCTAGAACACATTTGACTCTTTTGTTGATTTTGTGTGATGCAGAACAGAATCCATCTCTCGCTTCCGTAGCTAGCTGTCACCTCTCCTTGGGGCTAATGGGAATAATTTTGTTTGTGCCAGTGAAGGAAGCAAATAGAACCCCTTGACACAGAACAAAGACTGTATGACGGGTAAGGAGGCCCAAATTTTCATATTCTTTTTTTCTTTCTTTTTTTTTTTTTATTTTTTGACATTTCCCTGACGTGTTTTGTCCATTTACATTTGAAAGAATGCCTTGCTCTGTAGTCTCCAGCCCTCAGTCCTCCAGTGTACTCCAGACCTGCTAATTTCCACTGAGCTGTCCCAAAGGTTCTCAGTCACAGCCTGGAAAAGACGTGGATAAATTCGGGGTGCAGGATTGCACTTGAATCAAACCCCTCGTATCTGAACTGCCTCATCTGTGGGGATTATTTATATAATCCAAGTTGCTGCCTCCGAGTGCTTTACTGCAGTGTGCTGCCCAGCACCCTCCTGGACCCCGTAGGAACATCCAGCAAAAGTTGTGAGAAACGTGCAAGGGCCACGAGCGTAATCCCATTTGGGTTGGAAGCACTAAAACAGGATTATCCCGCTGTGTTAGTGCCTGGTGACTCTCCAGTGCGGTGTTAGGGTGGTTTCTGTGACCAGAGTAACTTCAACATACGTGCGTTTGTTTTCAGCGTATCCTGACCTTGTTCCGTGGTACTGATGCTGGGTTTTGTCATTCTCCTTTTGATATGTTGTTCTGCCCACATTTTCGGTTTCAAGTAACGACTTAACTTCTCATGAAACATCCCAGTCATGGCTAACGTCCTGCTGAGAACAGAAAAATTCCTTTTCGCCCAGTTTCTCTGGTAGGAAGGAATTGAGAAGAACTTTTTAGGTTTGAGTTGTTAAAAGGGAAGTCCATTGGTGCTCTTGTGATAAACAAAGTGCCTACTAAATAATTTTCATTTCTTCGTAGTAGATGTTTATAAACAGTATTGACAAGAGCAGCTCTTTGGACTGTAAACTCTTGTCAGGTTTTGCTTGGTTAGTTGCAGGAGGCTGTTGTTTTGCTGAGATAAATTCTGACACCAGTTCCATGTGGGGACTCACCTCCTCCATGCTGCTGTCTGCATAAAAATTAGTGAGAGTGGTACTAAGACATGTGATATTAACACCAAGATTTGTGACTTACTACTGTTAGCCCCCCCAAAAAAAAAAATTCAGAGGAGAGTTTTTACCTGAAACATTATATTTTCAGCCTGTTTTACTTTTGGCAAGAGGTGAACCAGCACACCATGAAAGTGTTGCTGCAGAGTTAACTTTTACTTACCTTTTCAGCTATCAGGAGTTGTGAAATCATGTCATGAAGACATCAGTAGACCTTTTAGAAATCCACTGTAGATACCTCTGAGCACATGGTGGTCCAAAGCAAAAATGTGACAACATAGCAAGAAAGGACTCCTCCTGATTTGGTGGCAGCCTCTGGTTTCTCTACTCTCTTTTTTTTTTTAGTGTAGGATGATTGAGAAGAGCAGAAAGATTGAGGAAGTGCATCCACCCTCCAGATTCTTATCAGCAGGATCTAGGGCAGTGAATGTAGAGTAAGAAAACCAGTGAGTGTGACAAATTTGTAAAATTCAGATTTCCCAGTGAGGTGCTCATCTGTAAGACTTCAGCTGAGCACACTACAGAGTGGAGAGTATCCTCTGTGTAAATTGTCAGGAGTTGAACTCAACTCGTGTGCATAACTCTGCAAAAGCCGGGGTTGGGGTTGAGCCTGTAAAAGTGGTGGGATGTAGTGGTTTGAAAGAGCAGTTTCCCTGGACACTCTGAGGATGAGGTAAAGGACATGGCAAAACCTCAATAATGGGAAAATACCTTTTTTTGGTCTCCCTGTAGCTGAGCATGCATGGGGAACTGGGAACTGTAGAGCAAAGGGGAGGTGCAGGGCACCCCCAGCTCTGCTCCCATGGTGATACCTTATTCAGATCTACTTTCTGAATTGAAGTAGATCTTAGTTTGCACCTGTAACTTTTCAGATGGCTGAATTTTTTCATGGTAAATGAAAATGTTCAGTGAAAACCAGGGTTTTTATTTAAGAAAAGGACTTTAAAAAAAAAAAGCTGGTGTAACTTGGATGAAAATCTCTTAACGTTCCTCCTGTGCATGGCATCTCCCTGCCTTGGCAGTGGTCCTGCAGTTGTTTGTGGAGCCGTGCTGTCAACCAGACTGAAAAAAACTGCCTCTTCAAGATCCATTTTATTGTTTTTTAACAATAAAAATAAAATAACAGACTGGGGAGGATCAAGGTGGCGATAGGCATACTCTTCTGCGGCCAAGCGTAGCGCTGGGAAAATGACGGGGTGTAAAAGTAATTTGTAGCAGCAGCAGGTTGCAACATCCTTTGAGTGTCATACTCCTGGTTTTTAATCGTTTGGCAGCAGCAGCTCACACGTGCAGGGATGGGGACACTGAGCCTCCCAGCCCAGGTGCTGGTAGGGACCACTGTGGTGTGTTGGCTGGTCCAAGGATGAAGAGCCGTGAGCTTGATTCGCAGCTTTTGTTTCCCTTTTCACGCTGAAGTACTTTGCTAGGTGAGCTTTAGAAATTTTGTTGCCTTCTCAGGCATGGTAGGGCTCAAATGTCACCTCAGGGAGCCCCTGGCAGAGCGTGAACCTGAAGGTGACTCCAGAGGATCTTCTGCCTCAGAAAAGGCCAGTTCAGGATGAGTAAATAAATACGCCTTTGCGTGAACTTCCTGGAGTCACACCAGGTTGCTGTGCATCGCTTGCAGAGCTGCGAACTTGAAGCTGAAAGAGGATTGCAGACAGATGGTGTCATGGGCAGAGTGGAAGCTGCACACGAGGCTTAGCAGGGAGTCAGGAGGTGCAGAAGGGACCCCCTTGCTTCCTAAACTGCTCCTCAGAAAGGAGTCTGGGTGCGTCTGGATCCAGTCTTAGGCCCAGGCTTGCTCAGCAGTTCATGTCTAAAGGATTGTGCAGGTGTGATTGAACCTTTATATGGCTTTGTCCCGCAGGATTAAGGATGGCAAACCAAATATAACGATATGAATAAATGATTTCTTTAAATTGATTATGGTAATGATTAGACTAAAAGGCCTGAATTAGAATTATTTACTACACAGTACAGGTAGCTATAACTACTTTTATAGTGCAGTATTTGTTGAAGCAATTATATTAAAGTGAGCCAAACCAGTTATTAAGTAGAGATCGATGTTACCCATACTAATGACCATGAACAAGTCTCTTTCACTCAGCCTTGAGAAGGAATCTTAAGGGACATCCCCACTCCAGGGAAGAACCTCCACCCACACTCCAAGAAGGGTGTGTGTTAGAAGCCCCTGCCATTAAAAGGGCTGGTTTCAGCACCCTTCAACACCAAAAGCAGCATGACACACACACACCCACACCCTTTGCCATCCAGCACTGACAGCCTTGCAAATCGGGTGATGGAGGAGCTGTTTTACGCCCACTTAGGTCGAATATTCTGGCACACAGGGCAGGTGTTTGAGCACGGCTATCCCCCTCGGCAGCAGGCGCTCCAGCTTCCCTGGCACTGGACAGCTGGCTCCTTGGAGCAGAGCTGTTCAGCCCAACGCTGTGGTTGTGCTCCAGCAGTGAAGAAATCACAATTAGCTGGAGCCCGACTCAAATCCAGGCACCTCTGTTTTGAGTGTTGGAAGTTTGAACCTAAATCCTGTGGCTGTTTAGACCAATGTAAAAGCCTGTGTTTTAAATGCCGGTTTTACCTTAGGTTTTTTAAGGCGGTGAAAGGAAATTCTTGCAGTAGCTTAAAGTCAGAACGCTCAGAATATGTTAAATACTGTCGTAAGACTCCTCTTATGCTTAGCTAAGACGAGGATGTCAGGTGTTCCCAGTGAGAAGGTTTGCCACTGGAGGTTGTACACCTGCTTGCTGTGTCCTTTCCCACTGGCAAATCTCTTCATTATGTGCCTTCCTTGAGGCATTTCAGGATCTCTGTTGATGTGATGCAGCACTCCTGTGTTCTGCTCGTGCTTCTTCTTTAACACCCAGGTTTGGATTTGTCAGCTAGGTTTAAGTCGCTTCAGTTACTATCAGAACTCTTTCCTGATGCTACTTTTAATGAGAATCAAAAAAAAGCTGTTGCTCAGTTGCTTCACTGGGGAGACAACAGTGACTTACAATTTTCCGTAGTGCATTTTGCCTTTTTCCGCTCTGTGCCACCTGGCTTTTGGTGAAAGACAGAATTTGGCCCCTTAATTTCTAAAGAACTTGTGCTTTCAGTGGAGGTTAATACTAGACTGGCAGCATTCTCACAATCCCTGCTTCTACCCCGGAGGATGAGGCAGTTTTACCATTTCAGGAGGCAATGCCTGTGGGCTTTTGAAAACTGGTGTGTGGTGTCGGTGTAGTTTCTTCTCAGTTTACATCCACGAAGGTTGTTGCAGTGTATGTGCCAATGGAAGTGAGATATTACTGTTTGACAGAAAGAATTACAGTATAAAAGAGGGACACTGAGGAAGTCTCTGTGCAGCCCTTCCTTTTTTCACTCTGCTACAATCTGCAGAACATGAGCACCAAGTCCTGTGAGGAGCAGCTCAGGGAGCTGGGGGGGCTCAGCCTGGAGGAAAGGAGGCTCAGGGGGGACCTTCTTTCTGTCTCCAACTCCCTGACAGGAGGGGGGAGCCAGGGGAGGGTTGGTCTCTTCTCCCGGGTGACAAGTGACAGGACCAGAGGAAATGGCCTCAAGTTGGGCCAGGGGAGGTCAAGGTTGGATACTGGGGAAAGGTTTTTCACCAAAAGTGTGGTCAGGCATTGGAACGGGCTGCCCAGGGAAGTGGTGGAGTCAACATCCCTGCAAGTGTCCAAATGTACGGAGTTAGCAGTTGGACCCAATGATCTCAGGGGGCTTTTCCAACCCCAGTGGTTCTGTGATTGGTTTGGGTGTCAGGTTTTATCTCTACAACCAGCTTCTCATGCAGGAATACGTTTTTGCAGACAAGTATGTGTATTTTTATTGTAACTATGGAAATTTAAATTTGGTAAACCTAACCACCATCCAACCTTGCCTAATCAACATTAAGAGCTTGAGGCCCTGGCTGTACGAATGGTTTCTTCAAACCCTGTCCTTGCATCGGGCCAGTTGCTCTGAACCCAGTGCTCATGAGCAAGTGCCTTATGTTTCGCCCCAGCAAAACATAAGGCCTGTGGGCGGTAATACCAGTCCCCACAGCTCACCTTGCAGAAGCTTGTTCAGGTGTCCACGCTCCTTGTAATCAGGAGAAGTTTGCAAGACAAGTGGTCTGCTTTCATGTTCTGTGCCAGAGGATGTCACCAAGTGTGGCAGGAAGCAGCAAAACACAAGCTCTGGAAATACTGACATCAGAAGTTAGGAAGAGGGTCTGGCAGAGGTTTTTATTTAGGGAGTGAGGGCTTGCCAGAGGAGTGCTTTGGCCTTTTTTGAGGTATTTATCCATCGCTCAAGCACTGGCCACGTAATGTAAAATGTGATGTGCCTTGTCTGCAAGTCTCAGATACATTTGTAAGACCCCAGTCTGCAATGCTCAGTCTTGAATTCTTTCCAGATGTTTCTTCCGCAGTATTACCTGTGTCTGTAGCAGTCCATGCTCTCGATGTAGGTAATACTGCAAATAACAAGAAAAGATTATTGTGATTTATTTGGCACGTGAAATATCTCTGTGCTACAAACTTCTAGTCATGGTAGGGTCTTTAAAAAGATGTATTGGTCCTGGAAAGCAGTAATTTTCACTTGATATCTTTACTCTGACATTTGGTTGCTGATTGCATTTTCAGTGTTATACAAAGTATGCCTTCGTTCCATGTAAAATAGACCCCATTTTTTTATTAGCACGGAATTTTTATTCATTCATTAGTGCCAGCTTTTTTAATGACAGGTGAGTAAGTTAATGCACATTACCTCCATTTTTACCCTCAGTAAAGATATGCAAAGAAATTGTTCCCTTGGATAGCAGTCTTTGTTTTGCACATCCTGGAGCCAGCATGTGTAGTTCAATTTTTGCAGTAGTGAAGCAGTTGTGGTGTGCAGTTTCCAGCCTGAAATGACGCTGATGCAAGAATCACTGTTAGCAACACCCAAATTCCCTGTTTTCCTAGGGTGACCTTGCAACAACCTGGTGTAGGATGGGATTTTTAATGAGGGCAACCATTCTGTGGGAGCCCAAGAGCTTCCATTGTGCCCCTCTGTTTTATCCAAGCACGAAAGGAAACTTTCCTGCTGCTTGTGCCTGGTGTTGCAGTTGGACTCCAAGACCAGGTTGGATGGGGGGCTCTGAGAAACCTGGTCTAATGGAAGGTGTCCCTGACCACGGCAGGGGTTTGGAGTGAGATGGTCTTTAGGGTCCCTTCCAGCCCAAATCATTCTGTGGTTCTGTGATTCTGACTGAAGTGTGCTATGTTCATAGTGCCACGCTTTTTGCAAGTATTCCTCAGACAAATACAGTGAAAATACTCTGCAGGAGAGGTTGAGGTTTTCAAAGGTACTCTGTGTAACTGCTACAGACAGATTGAGAGCCAAAGCTTTTTCAAATGAACACAGCTGTCAAAAAAAAAAAAAATCAGGATTTTGCTCCTAGGCATGCTATATCCCTGCCACCAGACCTGATCCAGAGTAGATCACAGTGGTCCAGACAGGGATTTATGGTTGAACTCTGTGAAGCAGCTAAAGGGAGCAGAAAGTGTATGCATTCTTGGCATATTTGCAGTTTTCAGATTCAGTCTTTTCCCTGCCTATGGATATTGCAAGCCAGTGCATATGTCCTTTCTGGCGGCAGGATGTGGAAGCAGTTGGGCTAGGATGTCAAGGGCAGGTTTTCCCTTACAGTGATGAGGTGTGGAGGTCTTGCAAACACCATCCTTTTGCTCTGGGAAGGATGCTTTAACCCCCCGCGGGGTGTCCTTTGGGGGCGAGAGCTGCTGTTTCTGACTGGGAATCTCACAGCTTGGCTTTCCCCCACTGAATGATCCTGTCCATCCCTGGCACTAGGCTTGCTGGAAAAGGCATCACCAGACATGTTAGCGGGGAACTGAAGTTGTGGTGTCTGCTCACGACCTGTTGCTGTGGGTCATCTTACTCAGGATTGCACTGAGCCTCCCCCAAGCTGACCTCTGAAATTCTGGCAGGTGTCACAGCTTATGCTACCATGGTCATGTGCCAGTCAGGAGAAAGGGTTGAAAGTCTAGTCCATTGTGATTAACTGCTGTTATGTCTGGCAGATGTTACTTGTTCCATTAAAAAGAAAGTGTTTTTTTGTTTTGTTTTGTTTTGTTTTTCCCTCCCTCTTAGGTGGAACGTATTGGGTATTCAAGGAGCCTTACTTAGCCTCTTTGTGGAGCCAATTTACTTCTCTAGCATCATCTTGGGGAGTTTATATCATGGGGATCATCTATCCAGAGCCGTTTACCAGAGGATAGCAGAGATAGAAGATCTACCACCTCTTTATACACTCAACAGACCTTTACTTAGTGGCAAGTATCTAATGGAGAAGGCCGTGCCGGTAACTAAGTCTGTTCCAGTAGCGATGTGATTTTGCAGTTCTCGAAACCTTGCAAACTGTGTGCTGTGGGTAAACTGCTCGCTGGTTACAACGGAGAAGTCGCGGTCTGAACGTAATACAGACAGTCAGAAGCACCACAGCAAAGGACCTTTCAGAGTTGGAAAGAGCTGGGGGGTGAATGTTTCGATGAGGCTTCACATCACTGCTGTCCAGAGCGTGCCCTACCAAGATGTGAGGCGAGTGGAAGGCTTAGCGAAGCCTCTTCCCACCCATGGACCAGCGTGTTAGCACTCCCTGTCACTTCTCTTGGCGTGGCAGGTATTTGTTGAATGGTTCCATCATTGATCGGTACGCCAAGACAGACACGATTTCTACATCCATAATCAGCTCAAAACGGATGGGGGATAACGTCTCACCTGTCTTAAATTCTAAACCGGCTTGTTAACAGTAACGCCCTGAAAGCTTTAAAACTGAGATCTCGTCCTCCCTCTCGCTGTGTGCGTTGCTGCTGTGGCTTAACCCCAGGCAGCAGGCAGTGTTCAGCCACCGCCAGGAGAGCAGGGTCCCATCCCAACCCCACGGTGGCTTGGGAAGGCAAACACCGTCGTTCTACCCCAGCTGAAACCAGCACAAGCTGCTTTGTTCTGTGGAGCTCAGCTTTTGGCTCGTGTTTATTTTCCGAGGAAAATAAGAAAAGCCTCGTTGTTTTAAGGCATGTTTAAGGTTTTACGTGGATTTTTAAAATAGGTGTAGGGAGGGAGCGAGGAAAAGAGCAATTTGAACAAGGATATTTCTTTAGGTAAGAAAGGTAATTAATAAGGATTCACTGAACTGGAATGTGTAAGAATGTTAAGTAATGCATTTGTCATTATATTAGCAAATAAGCAAGTACCAAATATCTAATGGGCACAGTAGATGATGTATGGACTGTTTCTGCCTGATTTGGGGGAGTTTTTATCAGTCCTTCAAGATGACAGGTTTGGAGCAGAGTGGGATGAGTTTTTGTTTTCCTTTTCACAGCGTATAACAATACCTTGTCTTCTTTAAAATCGTCTTTCTGCAATGCTGGTGCCATCTATTTGCTATGAAATAGCACCATCTGTTTAAACAGTTCAGCCAGGACTCACTGAGCAGCAGAGAGAGTTCAGGAATGTTCTCAGCTGTTGAGTTTTCACAAAAATACACATCTCTAAAACATACAGAAAGCTTCTTTAGGAGGTTGGGTGGAGAACTGTGTTGATATATTTTCTTTTACTAGCTCAGTCTTGAAAGCTTATCTTCTGACCTGCGCTGTTAGGTTCAGCTGGGGCATTTGTGTGGCTGCCCATCTGCTCTTGGATTCACTTATATTTTAGTGTATTCTTACCTGGAATAAGCACTGCAGAAATACCTGCCCCCAGTTATACGTTCCTTCTTGTGCCACACACAGAGCTGTGTGACTTAACTTCTACCAGAGGGATGAGTTAAAACAGAGATATGTCTTTCCCCACTGTCCCACCTGCTTAGCTGAGAGAGTACAGTAAAAACTGGTTTTCTTCTTCTCATACAACAAGTTTTATATCTTCTGGGGCAATTGCATTACGCCAAAGGTATTTTAACTTTGGTATATTGTCATGTGCTGCTAAAAACTGCCTTTTCATCACCTTTCTTTCTTTCTAAGAGATATTTTTACTTACACCTTTTGCCAGCGAGTTACATGATAGAACCACAGAATCATTAAGGTTGTAAAAGACCTCCAAGCCACTGTGGGAGGTGTGCTCAAAGGAGCTCACCCAGGCTGAAACATCCTGTAGCAGTGTCACATCTGCTGATTATCTTGTCACCGCTGTAAGACCACGATTTTAAGGTACAACCCATCCAGCCCAGTAGTTAGGCAGCAACAGGAAATATTAACCCTCTGCGGACGTTTTGGGGAGTCACAGTGGTAATCTGCAGATCAGGGGCATCCCGAGTCAGGCACTGAGAATCTTTGTGTTTAGAAATCCTTAGCGCACCTTTCATTTGTCAGCCCCTGGTTCTGTTGTTTTTTTAAACTGGTTTTAACTTTTTACCATCTGCAGCCTCCTCGAGTAAGGAGGGGCTGTGGAACGTGCAAAGATTTGTGCAAAGGAACTTTCTGCTGGTTTAATTCGATGTTCCTCAGTGCTCTGTGCGATCCAGGCTGTGAGCAGTGGTCACGACACAGTTTTCTATACCTCTGAAATATTCCTTCCTACTGAAGTCCTATTTTCTGCAAGCTGAAGTGTCTTAATCTGCTTTGTTGTTCCTTGCACAGAGACCCTTTTGTAAGGATCACACGTTTCATTTCACAGTTCCATGTTTGTGCCAGTGACACCAGGGCAGCACCTGATATTCCAGGTAAAGCAGCAATACTGATTTCTGTGGTGGCATATATTCTGTTCAGATCCTTGATCCTTCTCTAACCATTCCTGACATTCACTTTGATTACTGTTGGTCCCTGACCTGACCTTTTTGGTAGAACTGAATATTAGAAGCTAAAATCTCATTCCTGAATGCTAATATCTAGCTCCAAGTTCAGCACTCCTTGTGCAACGCTGCTTTGGGGGTTTATATCATATGTATTGCCTAATATTTATCTGTGAGGAATTTCGCCTGCCTTTATATTGGGTGCCCAGACACCCAATGTGTGAGCTTTTTCTCTGCTGCTCTTTGCAATTCTTTCTCTTACTGACTTTTTGAAATAATTAAGTATCATCACCGATCTTAATCACCTGGACTTTTACCCCTACACACTTCCCAGGTCATCACAGAGCTGGAAGCTCTCCAGCTGTGTTGGCTCTTCACAAGGAGACCATCTTTATCCAGGTGTTAGTGACTTCTGGTTTTAATAGGCAAAAATAAATCCTTCAGCAGAGACCCACTGGTGATTTTTTTTGGCCGTTCCCATGGTACCTTGTCCTCCTGTTCACACTGGTGTTTTTCAGCTCTCTGTCTCCTTTTTAACGAGGTTTTTTTTAGCTCTGTCCTCAAAAAACTGTCAAGATTTATTATTTATATAATCACTGGCACAAAGAGCTGTGACCTTTCCTTTTGCTTATTATATCCCTTTATAATAACATTCAACAATAAGTTCTGAGCAATGTTCTCTAAATAGTTTAGTTATTTCAGTTTTCAGTGGAGAGAAAAATATCTGACTTTCTATCCTAGTTTTCTTTCCCATTTCTATTGTGCCATATTCATGTCTAGATTTTGAGAAGTAAGGTATGATCCACCTAAATTTTTTGTCAGATGCTTTGATTTTGAGATAACCTTTATTCTCTGTGTGTGCTGCCCATGATCCACCATCAGAGACTCCTTTGCCATCTCTCCAGGGTCACTACACACAATTAAGTAGCTGAACAGGTTGTTGTTATTTAAATCTATTTGAAATTCTAAATCTGGGTAGTTTTTTCTTTTTTAAATTTAACTAATTCATTAAAATAACCCACGGAGTGGAATTGTATAATTGCAGTGGAAATGTAGGGCATACTGAATATCCAGCTTCCTCATCTTTGTTTGTGAGACTGGGTGTGACGTCAGAAGTGTTTTGTAGTACTCAATGACCTCTATCTGATCCTTGTACTTGTTTAACAGTGTATGGAATGAAAGCAAAGATAATAGTATAGATATAATTAAAGAAAAAATAAGACAAAAGGTTGTAAAGTGGCAGCGATTTATTAGCCCTCTTGCCTCAGTAGTTTTGGTAAAACCAACTTTCGTTCCAATTCTCAAATTTTTCAGCTTATATTTAAAAAAACGGGGGATGGTAGGGCTATTTTCTATCATTATTCACTTAATTAGTAGTTATCAGTCATAGCGACCAGATTGATTTAAACCAAGTGTAAATACACAACATTTCAGTGATTGGTATTTCACAGTGTTTGTTTGTTTGTTTGTTTGTTTATTAAATGCGGAATTGAGGCTAGGAAGCAAACTGAATTTCACTGTGTCATTCAGACCTCGTGGGTCTTGCCCACTCTCAGTGCTGGGCCCAGAGTTGCCCTGAGACTGAGCCAGCTGAGCCAGTCCTGCTCCCAGGTGCCTGGCTTTGTCAGATTGGTTCAGGTATCAGCTAGAAACGCATCCTGCTGTCGCCCTTATGTTCCATTTCCACAAATCCTCTAGATTTTATCAAGTATAGGGCCTGCCATTAACCTTGGAGCAGATTGGAAAGAGGTTCTCGGTGCATTAAAGTAAAAATGGGATTTTTATTTACTAGAAAGAACAGGTTGTCCTGGTGCTTTGCTCTCTGCTGGCGAGGGGCCTGAGACATCATAAACAGAGAGTTCTGCCACCCCTGCGATGCCTGAGGAGTCCCACATGCACGGCAGCAGCTGCTGTGACCTTCAAGCCTTCAAGCCATTCTATCTTCGCAGCACTGGGGTGCTGTGGGGGAATAAATCCTGCCCTGGGCAGGCCGACGGCCTCGTTTTGTGCTTGGGTTAGACTGGTGGTGGCTTTGCTTCTCCATCCGCGGAGGTGGAGCCGTATTTGGAAGGTGTCACATAATTTAACACCTGAGCGAAACGATCCAAGTCCTCTCTGGGGTCCCGTGGTTCCCCCTCTCTGGGCACGGCGTGCAACAGTGGGCACGCAAAGTGGGGAAGCAGCTGAAACACGAATGGATTTGTGCTGGGAAACTCAAATGTCTGCCAGTTCTGGCTCTGTGTGAAGGGGGGTGCTGAGGATGGGGCTCACCTTCATAGAACCACAGAACGGTTGGTGTTGGAAGGGACCTTAAAGCTTATCTAGTTCCAAGCCCCTGCCACGGGCAGGGACACCTTCCACTAGTCCAGGTTGCTCCAAGCCCCGTCCAGCCTGGCCTTGGACACTTCCAGGGTTCATATTTTCACCTCCAGTTTGAAGTGAGATAAGCAACATGCACCTAAATTCTCACATCAGAGCGAAAGGGAATTGACTGAAGAGTTACAGCTGCCAAACTCTCACAGTGTTTGCTCTTTGCTACACTCAGCTACTGAGTGGGCTCTGAGAGCAGCAGTTTCTTGAGCTGGAGCAGAGCAGCTGTTGTTCTGCTTCATAACTATTTGCTGGTTAATAATGAATTTGTTCATGTCCTTGTGAGGAGGATGTGGCAAGGCACTCCTGTGTCCCCACGAACCCTTGCCACAGACCTTGCCACGATCCCCTCCAGAAAGGACACTGGTTTCTCCAGCAATGCACACTTGCCCTGCTGGGAAGGACAGCAGAGAGCACTTTAGCCAGGATGAGAATGAGATGCCCATGGTGTTACCTTCACAAATCGGTGAGAAATCTGCAGGAGAGTGTCCTCAGAGTAAAAGAGCAGTCTTACAAGCGGGTTGCTGCCCAACCAAAACAAACAAAAAAAAATAGTCTGGAGTTTGTACGTTTTATTGTCCTTAAACACCACTTTCCTTTCAGGTATCAGCAACGCAGAGGCCCGTCAGCCGGGCAAAGCCCCGAACTTCAGTGTGAACTGGACAGTAGGAGACGCTGGTCTGGAAGTCATTAACGCTACGACTGGCAAGGACGAGATGGGCCGCGCGTCCCGCCTGTGCAAGCACGCGTTCTACAGCCGCTGGATGCGCATCCACGCCAAGGTACAGCACCTCCACCGTGCTCACCGTTAAACCACCCCCTCTAGTACCACATCCACGCTTTTTAAACTTTTTTTTTAACACTTTCGGGGATGATGACCCCGACACTTACTTCCCTGGGCAGCCTGTTCCACTGCTTTACAACCCTTTCCGTAATTTTTTTTTTTAATCTAGTACGTAATCTAAACCTTCCCTGGTGCAACTTGAGGCCAGTCAGCTGCTGCCCCATGCAGTAATGTAAAAGAATATGTGTTTGTTAACTTACTCTTTAGTATGGTGATGTCTGGTCCAAAATGCATACTCCTGGGTTTATAGCTGACTGAGCGAAGGATGCTGTCTCCTTTGAACTCGCCTTCTCATTTTAATTTATCTGGAAAGATAATCCCGTTTTCACTGCAGTTGAAACTACCGAGGTTTTGCTTTTTTTTCCTCTCAGAAAGAAAAGCCACCAGAAAGCATCATCTGTGGCTCTTTGGCCTCAACCATTTCGTTTGGTAGATCCTTGCGTTGTTTTCATATTAGTTGTTGGAATAACTCAGTGGCTCTCGAAATGTTTGGCTTTAACAGGGTCTTGTCTCTCTTCTCTTCTTGTCTGTAACCCCCACAGCTTTCCTCCAGCTTGCGCTCGAAGATCCTCAAGCCCAACCTCTACCACGATACCAAGCAAGGAGCCACCGAGTATCAAACTGCCAAAGAGTGTTTGTTCAAAGCATTCCTGAAGGCAGGACTTGGAGCCTGGGTGGAGAAGCCCATAGAACAGGATCAGTTTTCTCTCACGGTCTAATTCACAAACTGCACATCACTTTGGAAAGGGAGTTGTTCTGGAAATTCCTGGTGTCCAGCATTGCTTTCTGGCGTCTCCACAGCCATTAAAACATCTTTTTGCTGTTTGGAGTTGGGTTTCTTTGGGGTTTTTTTGAAAACTTCACAGTAACTGTTTCTGTTCCGCCTGAGTGTTGAAACTCAATGAAGATCTGACACATAATTGTATATTTTGTTATAGGAAAGTAATTTCTGGTGTATTTCTAGAAATACTTTTGCTGTAGAAAACTTGCAGTAAGGCTGTCCTTACTGTATACAATGACTCATTTTTTCTGGGTTAAAATAATTTCTTTTTTTAATTCAATGTCATCAAGTGCATGAAGAAATTAAAAATTTCTCTAGGTTTTACACCACACTTTTAGGAAGTAGCTTAATTTTTTAAAAATAGGTGACAAAGCTGATTCTACTGCTCTGTTAACTTGTTTTTGAACTGCAGATATTTTTAGCACATAGACCACAGAGCCAGAATGGAGTCTGGACAGCTAGTTTTTTCCCAATTCCTTGCTCTTTAAAACCAGCTGCTGAAAATTTCATGTCTTTGATGTATGTATTTATTAGTCTGTGACCCAGTTTTTAACATGCAGCTTTTTATTCTGTTTTTAAAAATACATTTACCTCCCATTTACACCCATTGTGAAGTCTTCATTTTTTTTTTTTACCATTGTAAACTGGAAACAGCAAAAATAATTATTTGTAAGTTGAGAAGTTTAGTCTGTAACGTGCAGAAGCCTGTTTAGAAGTAGGTGACCTGTATATCCCAGGAACTCACCGGAATACAACCTTAACTGTAACAGTAATGCGACAGCTTAAAAAAAATTTGATCATCTTAAGGGAACTAAGCCTGAATTGCCAAAAACCAGTCCCCTGGTTGGGTCTTAACGAGAAACTCTTGTAATGGACAAAACAGTTGTTGAGACTCGCTTCCTGGGAGTTGTATCTGCTTTCACCCGAGCTGCTGTGTCTCTGAGGTTTCATTGCCTTTTGGCTTGACATGTGCGATGGGCTTCATGAACTGGGTGCATTCGTTTGTTTGGACTATTACTTTGCGAAGTTGTTTTTCCCAAAGGCGTAGGCACTTCTGCTTCGCGTAAAACCGTAAGGTAAGAGGCGAAATGCTGCGAGGTGCGCTCGACCAACTGCTGCACGGGAGGAGTTTGTAAAACCGCCTTTTAGTTCATGACAGCGGTAGCAGATGCGTCGGTGTCTGGTACAGGACGTGTCCAAGCACGGCCCGTGGCTCGTGCCAGTCGAGGTGTCGCCCGTGCTTTGGGAGGAGCATCTCGGGGACCCTCGGTGCTCCCTGTGCAAACAAGGTGATGCTTCGTGGCGTGGGGCTTCTCCCGGCCAAACCAAATCTGACCGAACCGACGCTCCGGCTCTTGGTTCCTGTTCTCTGCCCCACTGCCCCTGACCTGTGCCGCACACACAGGGCGTCAGAGCAGCGGGCTGGTCCCTGCTCCGAGGTCGGGTCAAGGGCCGCTCGCAGACCCACATTGGGTCGGAGGTGCCGTCGGAGCGGTGGAGCGGGGCAGGAATCGGTTCAGCTGCGTGGCCAAAGCTTGTGCGTTGTGGGGCTGTGACTGGAGCCAGGGTACCTCAGCCCCAGCACCTCTGGGGTTAGCAAGTACCTGGGGTGTTGGAGAGTTCGGTGTGAAACCACTTCGAGACAATCATGAATGCCAAGACGTTGCTGCTCGAGTGGGAACCTGTTTTCCGCTTCAAGAAGTGGCCGAACGCGAAAATGACTCGTGCGTTAGTTGAAGCCTCCGGGTTAATGTCTTGGAAGTAAGGCACTGAGGTGCAAACAGTGTGTGTGGGTGGTACTGTGGATAATAGCAAGCACTGCTCTGGCAGGGCAAGAGAGTGTGTGTGTGCCCTAGGGATCCCCTAAGAAAAGTCTGGTGCTTCCAGAGGTTACTGCCTTTTCCAGATGCCGGGGGAACCGGCTGGGATGGATGGGCTGTGTTAATTCACCCTCATGGGCGGCTTCAGTCACCCCGTCTGCTTCTCGTTGAAACTAAAAGCGCTCCCACGGCCTCTGCAAGCCCAGCAAGGCTCTTGCCGTCGCCATCCCAGCTGAGGTGTGCGCTGACCCGTTCCAAACGGAATTTGGTTGCGCGTGGTCAGGTTTTGCAGAGCACTGGGGCGCTGGCCTTGTCACGTTCGTGTCGCGGGAGTTCTGTTTGGGGGCTGTAGTTGAGTGTGGGGATGTTTCTGCGGGGTGGAGGAGAAGCTGGTGTGCGTTTTCTCGAGGTCATTACTGCTCCTAGGTGAAATACACGTTTTTAAGGGACTCATTCAAAAGTTGGTGTCTCTCTGAAATTTTTTTGGGGACCAGAAAAGTAGTAACTCGAAGTATTTGTTTTTTGGTTTTTTTTTAATGGAGTCAAAAATATGAGCAAAATATTTGTGTTATTATAGACATAGTTTTTTAAGCTGTTCGAATGAGCAATCAAAATTAAACTGCAAAGGAGATACGTTCTATGCCAAAATCTTCTGACAAAGGAGTGGTGTCAGGTTATTTATGAGGAGTGAGTTGTCCCGTTTATAATTCTGGGATTTTAAAAAAGAAGTTTTCCAGGGTTGTGTGCAATCCATATCTGTCTTCTGGGAGTCAGTAAAATACCGCTTGGCTTCCTTCAATCCCTTGTTCCTTTTTGTGCAGTTCACACGTGGAAGGAAGCTGGGAGGGTTCCCTGCAAGTCGCTGTCACTTGAGCAAGAAGGGATAGTGATAATTTCAAATGGCTGCGAAAGATAAGGCAGCTTAGCCTCTGGCAGCTGCCAGATTTTATGGGAGAGCAGCGCAGGAAGGCTGGGGGGTCTGGAAAGCTGGCTGGGTGGGAGCTGGCCTGCACAGGGGACTTGTACCCTTGCTCTAGGAGCTGCTTCTGTTCTCTTACTTTTTTTTCTTCCCCCTTATTTTTGATTGAATGTTTATATAATTATTTTGATGGAATATTTATATAATTGTAATTGAGTGTTTGTCTCAGGATCTTTAAAGGACTTAGAGTAACAACTTCAATGTTGATGAATACTTGAAATATAATTTAAAGGTGGGGTTTTTTTTTCTCCAGATGGCATTCTGGCTATAGTACAGTTTGTAGGTTAGGAAAGTAGATAATTTTAAATATAGATGTTCGAAAAATATATATATATACTTGTGTATATGTATATATATATGTTATGCAGGATCATTTTAAGAAAATCTGGGCCTAAAGGTTAACACTTGAAATATATTGCTTATGGCTGTACTCAGGACCTGGTAATAACTGTGTATTATTTCTTACTGCTTGTGTGTGTGTGTCACGTAGAGCCTGTCAGCCAGAGTTCCCCCCCAGCGCTGTGGGTGTCGCACGGGTAGCGATGAGAACGGTGACTCTGCTTGCTTAGGGATGTACAGCAGGCAATTCTCAATGTACAGATGGCAATTCTCTCCTCTCCTGGTCTTGGAGAAATCTTTCAATGGCTGGTTACTCACATAGGAAACTCAGGAGTAGAGGATTTTTGGGTGCTGTTACTCTAAATCTAAAATAACTTGCTGCTTGAAAGGGTGAGGGTCTCAGAACTGGTGTTTGCATTTCATGGGCCCAGTTCTGCAGACAGGCTGGGAATGCTGGGGGCGTTCAGCCAGGAGAAGAGAAGGCTCTGGGGAGACCTGAGAGCCCCTTCCAGTGCCTAAAGGGGCTCCAGGAGAGCTGGAGAGGGACTGGGGACAAGGGATGGAGGGACAGGACA
>JAWMRA010000002.1:877043-1014741 GCA_035584735.1 Pseudotriccus pelzelni | reverse complement strand
AGCCGGCGGCCGCGCCATGCACTCCCTCGCCCAGGAGATCCGCAGCTTCTCCAGGGCCAACCTGCGGAAGCAGCGCACCCGCGTGACGACGCTGACCGGCCGCAGGATCATCGAGACGTGGCGCGGCGCCTGCCTGCAGGTGGAGGAGGAGGAGGAGGCGGAGGCGGCGCCGGGCGGCGGCTTCGTGCCGGACCTGAGCGCCGACCTGCAGGTCGGCGTGGTGAAGCCCTGGCTGCTGCTGGGTGAGTGGGGCTGGGGGTGGCGGGGCCGGGGCCGCCGGCCGGGGGGAGGCTCAGCGCAGCAACCGGCCCGATGTCCTTTCTCCGCAGGGTCGCAGGATGCTGCTCACGACCTGGAGACGATGAGAAAGCATAAGGTAACTTCGCGCGGACGTGCAAACGGATCGCGCGCCTTGCGCGCAGCGGGTGCTTCTTAAGTTAAAAATTCTAAAATTTTCTCTAGCAGCTCTGAGAAAAAGTATGTTCCATTCGCATTTTCAAAAGGCCGCTCCATTTGGAGATGGATGAGTGTCTGTAAGCTTCACGAGAGGTTGAAATGCTTTCACAGAATCTCCGAATCTTGCAAGGGACCTCTGTAGATCATCCAGTCCAACCCCTCTGCCAAGGCAGGGTCACCTAGAGCAGGTGACACAGAAATGCGTCCAGGTGGGTTTGGAACGTCTCCAGAAAGGGAGACTCCACACCCTCCCTGGGCAGCCTGTTTGCTACCCACAGTGGAAAGAAGTTCTTCCTCAGGTTGAGGTGGAACTTCTTATGTTTTAGTTTATGGCCATTGCTCCTTGTCCTTACTGGGCACCACTGAAAAGAGTCTTGCTTCGCTGCAAAAGTGATGATTGTTTAGAGCTGTTAATGGAACAGATTCCTGCGTTGCTATATGTGTTTACATTTCAGACACTGAGCAGCACCATCCCTCCTTGCCTTATGGGTATTGACGAAACTAGAAAACCAAAGCAGCTCAAAGTCTGTCCCAAGCTTTGGTCTTTTTGCTCTTCTCTGTTACAGTAATGGGGTGATAAGGCCTCCGGACAGTGGTGCTTCTGCAGGACAGGGACTGCACCAGGCTGGGATCTGGTGCTATCTAAATGTCACTTCACTGTAAGTTAAAAACCCCACAAAGTGGCTGTAGCCTGGACAAAGCAGAGATGGCAGGAGGCCAGAAGTGGTCTTGCCTGCCGAGGGCAGGTATAGTTTACTCTGAAATCCTTCTGCTCCATTAAATGGGTCCAGTAACTCACCAGAAGGCATATTAAACTGATGGATTAGGGCAGGCTTGAAATTTGGAGGATTGTTGGGTGGCCTGTGCTCTTGTTTCTATTGCTTCCTCTTTTATTTTTCCACCTACATGCTGACAATTCCCTTTTCTGTTGAAAATCCGTATTTTAGTCTGTGTTTGTTTGAGCGCTGATTTTTCACTGCCTCTCAGAAATCCCCTGAAATTTCTCACAGTATGTTTTAGCACACATTGAAACTTTGCTTGGAGAAAGCCACACCAAAGACAGCATATGTATGTAAAACTGAACATTCCAGCTGTGCAAGATACAGTCTGTGTATGCCCAAAGAATAATTAACCTCTGCTACTGCTCATTTTGCTTGCTGTCTTCAGAAAGTGCCTTTAATTTTTTTTTCTTTTATTTTTTTTTTACTTAGGTTACTCACATTCTAAATGTGGCATATGGAGTCCAAAATGCCTTCCTTGATGATTTCATATACAAGACCATTTCTATTCTGGACCTCCCAGAAACTGATATTACCTCCTACTTTCCTGAATGTTTTGAGTTTATTGAGAAAGCCAAGATCCAGGTATGGTATATCAATAATTAATGTTAGTAGTTATCCTGTTTACATTATTTATTAAACTATTTAAGAACTAAAGCAGCTTGTTTTGTCAAGAGAAAATATGCTACCAAACGAATTGCTTTGCCATTGCCTTTTAAAATTTTGAATAGAGAAACCAGGCAATTTCTGAGCATTCCTAGAAACATGACACTGCTGTTCATCTCCATTTTTCAGAATGACTGTCTTGAGTTTTAGAGAAATGCTTCTTTAATACAGGTGGCCCAGTGGCTGATTTTACAGATAAAGAAATCTTATCCTAAGTCACTACCCCTGAGAGAGGGAAAAGGAGAAAATTCACTTATCCGTTGGGGATGTTGTTTTGGATTAGAAATAAGCCTAACAGGGCTTTTACAGATCTGTGTGGTTTGTCATCAGCTGTTCACCATCCTTGAACTTCTCATCATAGAATCATAGAATAGTTTGTGGTGGAAGTGACCTTAAAGGTAATTCCAACTCCCTGCCATAGGCAGTGACACCTCCCACTAAACCAGGTTCTCAAAGAAGATACCACACACTGAGCTATGACGTGGATATGTACCAAGGATGTCAGAGAACATGTTAGTAGTCTTGGAGCCAACAAGTGATTTAACTGCTCCCAAAATCCCTAAAAAGATGTGACGTGGGAAATGGGCTGAAGGGACTCCTTCTGGGGTTGCTTGACAGGGTTGTCTGTAACCAGGAACATCTCTGACTCACAGCTGTTAAATTGAGGCTTATTGTGTAATTTACAGTAACCATTGCTTTGGTATGAAAACTATGACTTGACAACCAAACCTTATTGCATGTTATTCCACCATATCTACCAAATTCATTATTCATGTAGGTTGGGATAAAAGAAGATAATCTTGTACCAGCTTTCTTTGTGTTGCAGTGTTCTTTCCTTCTCTCATTTATCATTTACGAGCTACGTGATACACGTTGTCACTTAATGACCTTTTCAAGGTATCTAGTTACAGTTTCCACTTCATTTCTAAATAGGAGTTGCCCTTCATAACTGCACAATTTTGCTTTCTGCCTCTGGTGTTTGTGTCCTGGTTACTATTTTGTAAGCTGAGAAGTTTTCAGGAAAACTTTTACAGCAACATTAACAGTCTTCTAATGGGAGAGGTGGGTGAAAGAGCAGGTAATTCATGGAATGGTTGTTCCCCAGGATCAGTTCACAAAGCATGTGATAGTGGTGTGCAGAGTCAGATCTCTGGGTGGCTTGAATCACTTTATTTGCTTTGTCAAAATAGGGTTAAAAGAGCTTATGATAAAGTGTGTCGTGAAGTGCTCTTCTGTTCAAGCAATCGGATACTAGTGCTTCATCTCCTAATACGAGGGAAGGAGAGATATTCACTGGTGAGAGAGTGGGATATGTGAGAAATTATAACTAGAACGTGAATAACTCAATGAGAGAGTATGAGAGCACTTGAATTTGAGGATGCAAGGGAAGCCTGCACTGTTCCTCAAGTCACTGCCAGCTGGTGCTCGTAAGTGGATCAACTTTTCGAAAACTGTGATGGCTCGAGTCTGTCAACACCATGGTACCAATTCTGATATTGATCAGAGCTCACCTTTTCTTCTAAGCTCCAAATTGGCAGGCAGGTTTTCCATGACATGTTAGGTGACACATGTGCTATGAATGAGGGATACTTTTATATTTCTGCTTAATATTTAATAATAAAACCTCTAAAATCTTGTGTTTCCAAAGAGGAAATCTCTGTTTATTTATGAACATCTCTCCTTATTGCTCCTTCTGTTGTTCCTAATGAAAAAGACTTGGTTCCACTGCAAAGCAGAATGGATCCATAACTAACTACGTTAGCTTAAAGCTTTATGATTATTTTTAATTTCTTTCCTTGGTGAGGCTTTTTGCCCACTGTGCATAAACATTGTATAATCACTCTTTCTGTCGATGGAAGGTGATTTTGTTTCCTTCTCTATAAAGAATTAAACCCAGCTTGGTCTTGGATCTTTAAAAGATGTTCTTGCAAGACCACGGACCATTTCTTGGTAGGCAAAGGTTACACTGTTGGGGTCAGAGCAAGGAGTTCCTGGTAAATAAAGATGAATTTCTGATCTGCAATCTGTTTCTCACTTTATTTCATATTCATAGCTAATACAGGACTAGTCAAGAATGGCATGTCTAATTAATCTTTTTATGAATTGTAAACAACGGGGTTTAAAAAGGAAAGATAAAAGTTCTCAGTGTTAAATTTGGTTTTATGTTATTGCCCATATTCAGTCACATTCAGGAATTTTCAGGATCCGTGGATATCACTAGATAATTTTTGACAATGTAAAACAGAACAGTTATTAAAAAACCCAAATCAAACTTACATGTGAAAGAGGAAAACAAAGCATGAACTGTACAAAGGGAAAAAACCCAAGGGTCACTTCCAATGTGTATTGTTTACTCTTAGTGCCACTGCTAGATATTGATCTCGATTATGGTACGTTATGACTGAAATAACTCCCATTAAATCAGCAAAAACTGCTCCATGTTTACAGTAGACAAGCTTCAGCAGTTGATTCGTTAGCAGCGGCATAATTTTTATTGTCATTCTGGACTTACAGGTCACCACTGACACTTCCTCAGGTAGATGAAACACATGGACAGGTCTGCTTCCCACTCTGCCATAGTCTGTGTGATGAGGAATCACGGCCCTATGACAGTGAGAAAGGGAATGAAGAGTGCGATTTCCAGCAGGCAGTGCATAGAAAATGTGATTTTCATTGCAAGAAAGGATGATATTGTGATTCATTGTGCTGGGATGCAGAGGCTTAGACTCAATGCCTAGCTCTGCCATACTCTTGTTGTGCAAGTCATTCTTCTAGTCTCAGCTTGGCATTTCTCCAGCATGAATAATAATAATGACTTTCCTGCTTTGCCTTGTTACTGAAACTGGGTAATTTCTGGAGCAAGAACCATTTTCTGCTCTTTTGTGTTTATTAATAGAGCAGATAATTGCAGCTCCCAATTCTGTAACATAAACCATCGAGTTCCTGGAAAGAAACCCTGATGCTTTTTGTCACTGGCTAAAATGCCCCTTAAATAATTTGGGCCTGTTCAGGGCAGGGTGTTTATATCTCGAATGGATAAGCTTAGTCTCAAGTATCTGAGCAAACCATGTTGTGTTTCGGTATCTTCATTGAGAATACGGAGGTGCTGTGGGTTTGGTGGTTTTTGTGTCACGGTGGCATTTGGCAGACAGGTTGGAGCCTCTGCCAGGGCATTACCTGATACACAAACATTGCAGTGTTATGAAGCCCGGGCCTTGCAAACATTGCCTGAGCCACACTAGATTTTCTAGTTGTCTTTGCGTTAATTTGCGCTCGTTACTTCTTAAAAAAACTTGCAGTGTGTTTTTAAAGAGCCATTCAGGTGACTCAAAGGTTGTGTGGGAAATGTTTAAATAGGATAAAAAACACATTAATTTTACACGAAGTTCAGGATAAGCCTGAATTCAAACCTCAGGAGAAGCATTTGTGAATTTATGGGAGGTTCAGTAGTTTTGGATTTTGCACCTTAGCCCCCGTAAGGGACCTTAGTTGGACCAGCAGTATCCTGGGGAGGGAGATCTGCTGCAAATCACACGATATCTTTTCTAATTTTTCTGTTCCTATACATGGTCCTGCTTACCCAGAATCTTCTCTGAACAACTCCGGAGGACACAAGAAGCGTGTGACTGGAACTACGAGATATTCCAAAATCTGCCTCTGTGCCCAGCTCTTTGCTGCCTTGCTATGTTTTTAACTTTTAACAAGATACTATCAAGTTCCTTTCAGTATTGCAAATAAAATCCATTTTAATATTGGCACCCAATTAAATCAGATGTGTTAGTATCCCGGGAGTCTGTGATTTGGTTTTTACATGAAGGGGCTCCTGTAAGGACTCAGGGAAAAAAGACAGAGGAATATTTTTTAGTTTTAAGGCATGAATTAAATTTGAAGTGTTTAGTAATTATAAAGCAGCTTTGGTTAAAAAAACCCCTTCATTTTGGACTTAATTATCTGTGTTTGTGCTTACTTGTGTACTTATTTGTACTTATGTGTATAAATATTTTGCTTTGAGCCCAGCAAGGAGCTTTCAGTAAGTCTTAATAGATTTTTATGTAAAGTTGCTACATACTTGGTTTTATCTGCCTCGTGAATATCCCAACTTATGTTTAATTTCTTTTCTGAAGGATGGAGTGGTGCTGGTCCACTGTAATGCAGGAGTCTCCCGTGCAGCAGCTGTAGTCATTGGTTTTCTAATGAAATCAGAAAGACTAAATTTTGCCAGAGCCTTTTCCATGGTGAAAAATGCAAGGCCTGTGGCTTGTCCAAATCCCGGCTTCATGGAGCAGCTTCACAAATACGAAGAATGGATCGTAAAAGAAAACGGAAGCATAAATGATCATGACTGATCAAACGGGAGAAGGGAAACAGCCTGTTTTGACTACACAGGAACAGATGCTGGATGTCCTTTAATCTGTCATTTTGCAATCCCGTTTTCACTTGTGCATTTTCGAGTCGTTACATATTTTTTCTTACGTTCCTTTGACCCTGTTTCTTTCAGCATGTCATCTATAAGCCAGATGATATTCCACTGACTTCAGAGAAGTTTTGCCCAAGAACAAGCTCTTCCTAGAGTGCTACTAGAAAGATAAAATTCAATTTTCCTTGAAATAGTAAAAAAACAACAGAATGATGGCGGGTTTTTTATGATAAATCAGAAAATGCAGGCAATAAAGAAAGATAATAAAATAACTGAGATAAGCTGCCCTGTTTACTTTCCAAATGTACGCATTCTATTTGATTGTAAAATCTAGATAATAAAACGTTCATATAATGAAGTACCTTGATATTGGATTTTAAATTTATATTGCAAGTAAAGATTGATTTTTGTGGGCTAGCCAGCCATTGAAGTTTTTTTGAAATTAAAACAGATGGTCTTTTGAGGATGCTTAAAATGTGTAGGATGCTTTCATGCTTCATGTCTTTGTACTGTTTCTCATCAAGTAGTGATTTGAAGTGCACCAACGTGATGTTTCCAAAGTATTGGAACCAGCAGAGATTTTTTTTTGTAAATCACTTCGGTTGTTATCAACAACAGTTTTCATATCTCCACCAATCTGCTCACTGCTATTGCCTTTTCTTCGCATTCAGTCCACATTTGCTGTTCTCTCACTCCATTCCACACCATGTGTAAAGAACGGACATCATAGGAAAGGTAACTTTGGTGCTCCTGAGACATCTCAGGCTGGAATTAGTCTTCAGATGGCATGTTCAATACACACAGAAAAAAAAAATCTGTAAAAGATTTTAATAGTATTTTTTGTGGCCTTCACGCCAGTTCTTAATGGTTTGATATATTATTATGCAGTAAAATAAAAAGAACACTGTGTTTGGATAAATTGTGTGCTGAAGTGACTTCAAGATGCTTGGTTTCAAGATTGATGTTCTCGGTGCCAATAGTCTGAACTTCTGCGTGCCGTTGTGTTTGAACCGCACCGCGATTGCTCAGGCTCCAGAGCGTAGCGACAGGGCAAGCGGGAATGGATCCAAATTGACAGAAAGGGAGTTTGCATTAGACATAAGGAAAAAGTTTTTCCCTGAGGGTGGCATCCCCTGAGGTGAGGCCCTGGCACGGGTTGCCCAGAGAAGCTGTGGCTGCCCCATCCCTGGAAGTGTCCAAGGCCGGGCTGGACGGGGGCCTGGAGCAAACCTGGGCTAATGGAAGGTGTCCCTGCACGGGGCAGGAGGGTGGAGGATCATCTTTGCGGTCCCTCCCAACCCGCACGACTCCGCGGCTCCGCGCTGAGCGCTAACGCGAGGTTCAGGCAACCCGCCCGCATGTGATCGCTGTCCCTCGGCCACCGCTCCCGTGTGGGCCGCGGGACCGCTCGCAGCGTCGCGGCCCGGGCCCGGGCCCGGGGTGCGGGCTGTGGCAGCCCCGGGGCACCGACCGCAGATCCTTCCCCTGGGGGACTCAGGGTGGCAGCTCCGAGTTCTCGGCCCGTGGGCACAACGCCCGGACGAGCTCTCGCAACGGCAGCCGCGGGTTCCTTCAGCCCCCTTGGCCAGCGGGCCGTTTCGCCGGCGAGCCGCGCCTGCCGCGCCGGGCCCGGGGCCGGGCGCCTCTCCCCGTGAGGGAGCGGCCGGCGCCCCTCCCCTGCGGAGGATGGCGGGGGGCGGGTCGGAAGTGACGGCGGGAGGAAGATCCGTCCCGTTTGAAAGCGCCCGGCGGAGCCGCCGCCGCCACCGCCGCCTCCTCTTCTTTCCCGCCCGGGCCGCCATGGCCGCCTTCGCTATGGAGCCGCCGCCCGCCGGTGAGCCGGGCCCGGGAGCCGCTTCCCCGCCGTCCCGCACCTCGGCTGTGCCGGGCGCCGCCTCAGGGAGAGCCCGGAGAGTCCCCCGGCGCTTCCCTGCGCTCCTGTGTCCCGGTGAAGGGCGGGGGGGGCCCCGGCGCTGATCCCCTGCTCCAGGCCGGGAGGAGTGTGGGTGCCGCCGGGCTGGAGGGAGACGGGGCCGGGCCGGGGCGGGCTTGGAGTTAAACCGAGCGGCCGCCGCCCGTGGCGGCGAGAAACGCGAGGTTGCGGCGAACTCGGCTTGCTTGCGAAACGAATTGTTCGGGAACCGCCTTTGGAATCTTTAATGCTTGTAAATGCCTCGGAGGCGGGTGTCAGGAGGTTGCTGCCAGGCTCTTTTCAGCGGCAGTGAGAACAGGGTGGGGAGCAGCGGCCGTGAACAAAAGCACAAGGAGTTCCACCTCAACAGGGGGAAGAACTTCTTTCCATTGCGGGTGGCAGAGCACTGGAAGAGGCTGTCCCGGCAGGTCTCGGAGTGTCCCTCTCCGGAGGCATTCCAAGCTCGCCTGGGCACGCTCCTGTGTCACCTGGCAGGTCCCTTCCAACCCTGGCGATTCTGGCATTCTGTGCTCTTTAATCACGTGCTGTGTCTTGTGTTACATTTCTTGAATAGAACCACAATCTAAGCAGTGGGAAAAAAAGCGAGATCACTTGTCTTTTCCCCGGCTTTACGTTTCGTTTTCAGGAGCTGAGCCGATGACTCTTGGCTCCCCAACGTCTCCCAAACAAGGAGCTGGTGCTCAGTTTCTTCCTGGGTTTCTAATGGGTGACTTACCTGCACCAGTGACTCCCCAGCCGCGTGCTTTATGTGGCCCTTCAGTTGGAGTAATGGAAACGAGGTCTCCGCTGCTTGCAGGTCAGAATTCGTTAAATGCTGAACAGTTGTCCTGAAAGTCAGAAATCGCTTTGTTCTCGTTGTTCTGCTTGACTGTTGCAGTCTTGAATCCCTACAGTTTTATAACTTGCTATAAACAAATTCCACTGACTGAATAACTGGTGAACTCGAGTGTATTCAATGGAGTTTGGTTAAGTTCTTCAAACTAGTGTTCAGTTTAATAGCTGTTTTAAAAATGGCAGTTCTGGTACGAGCTAAAGTTTGTTTTACAGGGAAGGTAATATAAATCTCTGCTAATACAAAATCAATTTATACAACTCTTTACAAGTCAATTGTATGTACAGCCCTTAGTGTTTTCTCTTTATTTAAAACAGATATCTGCTGGCAAACTAAATGCAGCACATGCAAACTGCTGATTTCTTTGCAGTGAATTCTAAAATGTCGCGGATTGTCAGACTTGTAAAAACTGGGAGGAAAGAAACTATAAAAAAGATGCTTCTTAATTATTATCTGGTGGTTTTAGTTAGTCTTGATGTCTGCTGCCCTTGGACTGAAGTAGTTTTGACTCTTGCTAGATGTAGATGCTCATTTCTTTTCCGTGGCCTGATTGATTAAACTAGGAAGAGTCCTTACCCATGGTTTTAACTTGATATTATTATGTCTGTTTTCTTCTTTGAGAAAGATGAGGGAGTAGTTAACACATCATGGGTGATCTTGGCTTTTTTACTAAATCAGTTGGCAAAATTTAGTATCTGATGGTGTTAATAGTCATCTTGAAGGAGAAATTGAGGATTAAGGTACTGCAAGATAATTTTAGGTATTCTCTTCTTTGAATGTCAGGTAGGATTGGATTCAATGATCCTTCTGGGTCCCTTCCAGCTTAAAATGTTTTATAATTGTTGGTCTTCTACTTCTTGCTGTTGTCTGCCTTTCCTGACCCCATCAAGTACAAACCTCTTAGGGAAGTACTTATGACACTGAAAGTAGTCATGTGGATTTCACCCAAGTGATTTTAAAAGGGTTTATTACAGTCTCAAAGTATCAATTTTAGGAAAGGAGGAAACAGTAAGGTACTAACACAGGCTTACCAAAATGAGTGATTAAATACATCACTAAAACTGAAAACCTTGATGGGAGAGTGCTTTGTATAATATACAGTTATTGCATGTAATGGTAGCAGTTCTTGTGTGTGTTAAACACTTCAGAATGGAGTTGCGAAGCTCAGGATTTTAGGATTGAAAAGTACTTTGGAAAAGCTTAGTTTCTAAATGTGAAAACTATTAACTGGTTGGGTTTTTTTCCTGAGGTAAACCCACACAAAGTGTTTAGAGATACCTTAAGTTCTTTCAGTCAGTTTATTTCTCTTTTCTACTGTAAGTCCCAAAGTTTATGGGAGAGAAGCTGGCTTAACTTCGTCCTGTCTAAAAGCAAGCTAGTCCCTCCTATCAAGAGCTTACTTACATTTTTATTTAATGTGAAATTAGATGGGAAGCCAAGGAATTCAGACAGCGGGAGTGTGACAGCCACGTGTGATATGTCTGTGTGCATTTTTGTGTGGCTCTTTGGCATGTAGAACATCTCAAGTCTTAAAAATCTTGCTTTTGCGTCTCTACTACAGGCAAGTTAGTGTCTGAAACAATTAAAATACACTGCTAACCTGCCTTAAAATAGGAAGATGTAGCTCTTGTGTGCTCGTTGTAGCTAGATGTATGCTCAGAACTTCAGAAAAAGAACAAGTGCATGTTAACAGGGAGTATAAAGGGTTAAGAAGAGGTCTAAAAGTTTCAGATGGTACTTCTGTAAGAATACCAATGTTTATGCAGACCATTCAAACCTGAACAGATGGCCTTGCCCAGTGAAACAACCAGCATTTTTTTTCATGGCTGAATTTACCACTGAAGATTCAAAAACAAGTAGCAGTGGAGTGAAGTGGCAAGTTTCCTCATGCTCTTCCTTTGTTCCTTTGAATTGCAGGAGGATCTCCCCCACAACCAGTAGTCCCTACCCATAAAGACAAAGGCGGTGCTCCCCCAGTTAGGAGCATTTATGATGACTTCTCTAGTCCTGGGCTTGGATCAACGCCTCTAACCTCAGGAAGACCAGTAAGTGTCTTTGGTACTGGCCTGTTCTTAGCAGAAGACGTGGGGCAGCTTCCTACCTCAGTGAATTTCTTCAGCCTGGTTTTGCAAACTGTAGCAAGGTGCCTGCGGAGCCTTCAGCTCGTGCCGTTGCTTAGTCTGGGTGTTTGGTGTGCCTGCTCCTGTGCAGACTAAATTGAGAGCTGCTGTCATGAGGCAAACTCCTGTCATTACAGTAGAGAGTGAGAAATGCAAATCGTGCCTCAGTTGTGCTTTGTATGTACAAATTGTTGTAGATTTTCACTTTCTCAAACTTACTGAGCTGCTGATGGGCCAGCAAGGCGCTTTCACTACCTGAAAAGAGGTTATAGACAGATGGGAGTTGGTCTCTTCTCCCAGATATGACAAATGGTAGGAGAAGAGGAAATGGCCTCAAGTTGCAGCAGAATGATGTTTAGATTGGATAGCAGGAAAAATTTCTTCACTGAAAGGCCTGTCAGGCATTGGAAGAGGCTGCCCAGGGAAGTGTTGGAATCAGCATCCCAGGAAGTGTTCAAAAAACATGTGGATGTGCCACTTGGGGACATGGTTTAGTGGTGCAGATGGCAGTGCTGCATTAATGGTTGGATTCGATCTTAGAGGTCTCTTCCAATCTGGACAATTCTATGTTTCTATGATTATTTTTCAGTGGGCAATAGAGGCACTTCCTGAAATAGAAGGAATGTTTTTCTGAGTAAAATATCTAATCAAAATTTGGGTAGGCAGATGGGGTTAGTTTTGAAAGAGGAACACTAAAATTGCTGCAAGGTAATTTTTATAATAAGCTCCGCTATTTATCTCAGCTGAGTAGACAAGCATTATTAGCTTCTCTTTCATGGGACATGATCCTTATGATGCAAGGAGAATACTTTCCACTGAATGAGCAGTCTTTCTATTGAATGTTGCCTTCTGAAAGCTGAGGTTCCCTGTGACAGACAGAACCCAATAGTATCTTAAAAGACTGGATGCTAAATTAAAAAAAAAAGTATTGAGCAGCTATCAGAACACATGTTGCTCTGTCTACATGTACTCCAGCTTGTTTGGTCTTGTATCTAAGAAATGCCATGATTCAGGTTAGAAGTACAATAAGATTGTTTTGGATGTTGAAATCCTGTGTTAAAAAAGAAAGAAAGTAATAACAGCTAAAACTGAAGTATACTTTCCTTCAGTGCAGTTGCACTAAATAGTTGAGCAGGGAAGTAAGTCTAGTAGTGAGGAATGCAAGTGATCCCATGATTTCTGAACCTTTTAGGAAGTGAAAATTAGATGCTGGTACCTTAGGATGCTGACATTCTTCCCATCAGGATGCACATGAACGTGTGGATTACTGTACTGCATCAATAAGGGAGATGACTATTTTGAAAAAGCTAAACTATAAGGTTTCTGAGTACTGATACTTAAAGCTACTTTGCTTCACAAAGCATGTGTCAAGTACATTTAAGTACAAATAACTTTTCATTAGTAACTCTTAATAATCTTGTATTAAACATATATATTCTTACTCTTAAAAGCTAGGAGTAAGTTAAGGCAACAGTTATGCTACTTGCCTGATGCTTAAATCACCTGAAGATGATCTCTTTTGATCTGAGCAGTAAGAGTGATTTGTTACTTTCTGTGTTTTAATGCAGGCCAACTTCTCGTTAACACAGAGCCCGTCGGTTGGAATTCTGCCATCAACTCCAGGCACGGGTAGATGTCCTGTCAAAAGATATAAATCTACTTTCATATTGCTTTCCTTAATGTGGAAGACTCATCACAGCTGAAGCTACATCAACTCCTTGCTAATTTGCAAAGGAGTGGTGTATTTGTTAGCTTTTCAGAAGGTGTATGGGTATGAGCAGGAAATAATTATCCATTCTGACACTGACTGAATTTTGATCAACTTTACTTATTCCTTATTCAAAAAGTGTTGTTGAACTGAGCACAGAGGTGGCTGTACTTGAAGGAATCAGCTGAGATTGATGTGTTGCTTTCCATCTTCATAAGTTTTCTGACTTTGTGTTAGTCGTGAGACTTAGTAGCATGCTTGTGGATATGAAATTTGGATTGACTTACTTTTTGTCTGTGTCTGTGAGTAAATCTCCATCAAACTCCTCCATATACAAGTGAAATGTTTGATACTGAATTTATTCTTTTATTATAGACTTTTAAGCTTATCTGTTTCGCAAAAGAAATCTGTTCAACAATGCCATTTTAATTTAACAGCTTCAAGCATGTTCAGTCCTGCAAGTATTGGGCAGCCTAGGAAAACTACTCTGTCTCCTGCTCAGCTAGATCCTTTTTATACTCAAGGTGATTCCCTTACTTCGGAAGATCAACTCGATGACACATGGGTAACTGTATTTGGGTAAGCTGATTTCCAAACTCTTAGAAAAACCCGGGTGAAGCCTTCATGACATAGGAAGGGAAATGCTTGGGCATTGCTATTGTCTGGAATTTGTAGATATGCGGGAAATACAACTGTGGTTAAAGCAAGCAAACATATATTTTAGTGAGTCACCTTAACTTAAGCTAAATGTTATTTTTTTCAAGTTAGAAAGGCACCCTTCTCCCATGGAGGTGTGTGATGAAATAAAAGTGCCTAAGAGGTAATTTTGCTCAGGTCACTGCTTCTAAGATGGTTTCACATTGCTTTCTTCTGGATTTCTATAAACCCTTCATAGGGTTGTATTTTAGCACTTGAATTCTTAAACTACTAGTAATTCTTTTTCCCATTTTTTCTGTCCTTCAGATTTCCTCAGGCATCAGCTTCCTATATTCTTCTACAGTTTGCTCAGTATGGAAACATATTAAAGCACGTGGTATGTCTTAGTGTGACACTTATTTCTGAAAGCATCGGGACTCATGTGTTTAAGAAGCTCCATTTCACCATTTTCACCTTATCTCCTACAGATGTCCAACACAGGAAACTGGATGCACATTCGTTATCAGTCTAAGCTTCAAGCCCGAAAAGCCTTAAGCAAAGACGGAAGAATTTTTGGTGAATCCATCATGATTGGTGTCAAGCCCTGTATAGATAAAGTAAGTTAAGAGCTGCTTTTAGTGAAATATAAGGTGCTCTTCTTTTGGTCTCCCTTTTTATTTTCCCTGACCTCGTTAAATTTTTTTGTCTTTTGGAATTGCAGAGTGTTTATAGCTATATTAGTATAGAATGTTACACATTACACGAGTTCTTTTCTCAAGTATTTGTCAACCTTTCCTGCTGAGGAGGATCACTGTGGGCAGTCTCTGCTCCCTTGGAAGTTGGAATGCACAGAATTACACTGTTATCAAAGACGGTGAAATGAAACTGTAACATGAGACAACTAAGAGAAGTTTCCCAACTGGAATTTATGGTGTTCAGGGGCTGCAATAGATAAGTAATGGCAGATTAAGGCTGTTGCTGCTCCTCCTTACTGTCCCTCTCTTTTTAATGTGAATATTTATGTGTTTCTGGCTTTTTAGTTTATATTAGTACATTGGACGGAAAATTTCCCTCTCCAGGCTAGTTGTTACTTCCCTCCATGTATCCTCTGGGTTCTTGTGGAACTTGTGATGCCCATCAGGTCACTTGATGCCTCTTTCATTTTTTCATGCATTCCTACCTAAACATAAGCTTACAAAATAGAGCCTTCTGACTTTTTTTTCTAGCATTTGCTAAAGGGAGTGAAGGAAACTCTTTGGCAGCTGAGTCTGAGCAAAAGGTGAGAGTTGGTAAAGCCTTGGAGATAGTCTTGTCTGGAGACAGTCCTGTCTAGATCAGGTCAAATGTTTTAGAAGTATTTAGGAAGGGAGTGTTATGCTACTTTGTTTCACTGGGCCTGAAACAAGTTAATACTTGAAGTTTGTTACAAGTAGTACAATATAGTTTCTCTGCACTGTTTTAAGCTTGACTGACATTTAGTACAGACAGTGAACAAATTCCAGGCTTTCACTAGTTTGCAATGGCGTAATCCAACACGTAAATGATTGCAATGAGGAAAATGCTTGGTGGTGGTCTGTACCTGTGTGCTCTTTACTGACAGGCCATTTATCTTTGGGATGTGCATAGATTTTTATCAAACTATTTTAGATAGTAGAGAACTCTAGATAATGAAGGTTGGAATACTGCTTTTTAGCATTTGTTTACATTATATTAACCCTCTTTTTAAGAGTGTGATGGAAAACTCTGAAAGAAGCTCTGCATCCTCAATGTCTTCGGTTTTCACTCCACCTACAAAATCTACTGGCACACCAGTACAACTTGCAAATAATACTACAAGGATTTCTACAATGAGACCTCTTGCAACAGCATATAAAGCTTCCACTAGTGACTATCAGGTATTTTAAGGGAAAAAGAAGCATGTGTTTTTGTGCTGTCTCCCCTTGGTTGTATGAGGCTGTACAGACAGTAACTTCAGTGTGACCTTAGCTTTTATCTTTTGCTGTCATTTCTTTCAAGATGTGGTTCAGTCTGTTCAGTCTCTAAAATAATAATAATAATAAATACTAAATTAATTATTTGTCTCTTTTACAGGGATTAAGGGCTTGGTTTGAAATTATTTTGTCAAAATATAGCAGTCCTTAGGAAAAGAAGAAAAAATGGGTTAGTGTGAAAAGGATTAGCTATACTGACTGGCTGTCTATTTTCTCTCTTCTTTTTTTCTCCCTTCCATTGTAGGTGGTTTCTGACAGACAGACTCCTAGGAAAGATGAAAGTATTGTATCCAAAGCAATGGAATATGTATTTGGCTGGTAATACCCAAGAGGGAGTAACACACTGGGCTGGTCAGGGTTTGAGCTGGCGTCCGTGGTTAGTTGTGTAACTGCTGGTGGTATTTTATCTCTCATATCTCGCCTGTTATGCCTTCAGTTAATGCAGCGGACATGTAGCTTGCACTTTAAAACGATGGCAATGTACACGTGGTTTTGCAGACTGAGTAAATGTAAATAAAAGTGCTTTATTCCCATTTGTGCTCCAACTGCATGATTGTAGAAAAAATGTCAGCATTGACTTCTCCATAATTGCTTTTCTGTGAGTTATTTCCCAGTAAGCTGAAAATGCTTAAAATGGCAGCTACATTTACTGATGCCTTTAATTATTTATTTTTTTTCCCCTCTGGAGAGATGATGGGCTACTTTCAAGAAGAAAACTGCACAGCTGGCTCCCAGGAACAGGGCCTGTTCTTAGTATGTGGGATTTTATTTTATTTTTTATTAGGATTCATTACTGTTTTATAATTATCTCTGGCATACTGTTCTAAATGTCATAGCAACCTTTTAACTCTATTTTTATTAATAAAGATCAAGTGAAGTTTTTCCCTTAGGTTGGCTTTTTTTTTTTTTTTAAGCAAGTATGAGTTCCGCTAAGAGCACTGCAGATAGTTTTTCCTAACTATTAAGCATGATGCTGTCTAATGCTTACTGAAGTGTTATCAGCAGAGGAGGTGCTGCTGATTTTTACAAAGTAGTACCAACTGGATTTCAAACTAGCTAGTGGTTAAATGTTGTCTCTGTGGGTATTTTATAGCATTGTGCACTTAACAGGTAATAAACTGTAGCCTTCTAAACTATAAAACATTGAGTTGAAATAGCTGAATAGAAAAAGCAATGTTTGGTGATCACAGCTGCTTTCATTTCAAGACTTTTCTAAGAAATTTTTCTCTTAAAGTGTTGGCTGAATGATATTTATTTTTTAAATGGAACTTTCCCCCTGGAAGTTTTGGAGATGAGCCTCTGAAGTAATCATGTGTGTCACTGAAGCTCATCGTCTCATTCCTCTGGGAAGAGAACAATTTTTTTCATAATACTTGGGGAACTACTGTTCCTTTTACAACTTTGTGGCTGTGTTAGAGTGGTCAACATCTGCCTTTTAGTTTGGGTCAGTAGTGTGTTGGTCCAATTATACCCATTTCCATGCTTTGCTTCACACTGCAGTGTGGTCTCAAAGTCCTTCAGCTGCATTCTTCTGATAAAACTAGTCCAGCAACATGCCTCATGTCCCTCAGGGGCTAATGGGCATCCAGTTCACAGGACTAAACTAGAGATAGTCCTGACTAAAATCCCCAAAGCAGTTAGTGAGAAGTAAGGTTTCTACCTCGGGGCACTGTTCTTCACTGAATGCTTTAAAAGTAACCTCCCTGCGGGCAGATTCAGAGATTTTTGAGATGCATTTGATTGATTTTCTGGCTTATGCTTTTGGAATATTGGTTGCTTCTTGTCCATTTGCATTTGATCAAAGGAAACTGCTGAAACTTAATACCTGAACATGTTTTCTCAAAATACACCTGGCTTTTTTTTTTTTGGCCAAAAATATTTGCCATGCGTATGACTTGAGAAAAATAAATAGTAAATAGGGGAAGAAGGAAGTTCAGAACATGTAAATCTGTGCACTTCTGGACAGGATCATTAAGAAGTACTGTGGTTTCTGCTGGTGAAGACTGCTGGTATGTTACTCAGGGATCTAATTCTCTTAGTCTATAGATCTGCCCAGGTTTCAAATTTTAGAAGGGTTTGTTGTATTGTTTCAATGACAATTACCCTACAATTTAAACTTATTTTTGGTAAAGACTCTTATAACTTGGGGATGGTGTTTATTTTTTTCCTTCTTTTTCCTTTCTAACCCCTCCTCGGTTTAGCTTTCTAGTAACTTTCAAAGCAAATAATTTGGTAATTAATTTAGGTAATTAATTTACACTAAAGTAAAATGAAGATACTGCATCACCTCTGCCTCTCATTTCAAGTTGTAGGCGTCTACCTCCACCGTGTGGCAGTTCTTGAGAACTTTAATGAGAGGTTTAACTGAGAGTGAACGGAATATGGGGTCTTAATTGTGCACCAGTTAGGAAGTGTGTAAATGAACAGGACTGTGAGAAAATAGTGGTGCTCAAATGTCCCTGGAAGTGTTTTTGTCATAAAAGAGGAAAGCACAAAGATGATTTTACTGAATTGCTTAATTTGTAATTCAGACTTCTAAATATTGCATCAAGGAAATAGTTCCTAAACTTCGTTTGAAATTTTGCCAGTATTCACTCATCTCCATTTTGAGATGGATTAATTCACCAAGTGATATTTTAGCAGGATATGCCATAATATCCATTTCTTATATGAGCAAAATTGCCTCTTTTTTCTGATTTGTGTGCATGTGTAAAAAATGCAACCCTTGCATTAGTTTCCTTTACTTTGTTGGTAGGTGACTACCCCAGAGGTGAGTTTAGGAACAAAAGGCTGCTCAGCCATTGAGCGAGTGAAACCAAAATAAGCTGGCTCACAAACAGCTTGGAACTGGGAGCTGGTTTGCTGAATTTTGGATTGCAGGTGAGAAGGCTCTGGAATAAACGCTCTAGATCTCTAATAAAAACATCAGTCCTCAGGTTACTTCATGCCTTTGTGATGCTGCCTCTTTGTACTGGTTTGGACAAGAGCAAAAAGTGTTCTTGCGGTGTGGTGTGTCTCAAGGATCAAAATGCAAGCAGTACTGACTGTCAGACTTCTGCTAGTGTTCAGTCAGTGGAGTTACCTTTAAAAATGAATCCATAATTAATAACGTTGTAAAAAGTGTTTTGCCTTTATTAAGGAATGCTTTGATGCAGGTGTGTGGTTGTGTCATGGGTGTGAACTTTGCTTCTATCAACAAAATCACATCTTCCACTTTTCCACAAGTAGAACGCACCTTGAAATCGGGAGAACGTCTGAGAAGCTGTAAATTCTGGTGTCCTATGTCATCAGATGTCTTGGTTCTTCAAGTTTGTCAGTTTTTAAGTGAACTTTGAGCTTAAATAAAGAGTTTATTGCTGATGTAAGCAGATGCAGTTAAAGTGATCCCAAAATTCTGGTCTCTGTAGATGAATTGTGGGTTTTGTTCATTAGTCCTTTCCATGAAGTTGGAGACTCTTCTGATTAGAAACAGGATGTAAGTGAGGAATTGCTCTGAATTGTCACTGTTCTAGTGTTCTCAGTTTTTGGTGTTGTTTACTGCAAAAACCAGAATGTATTATGAGCATGTCACTTGTAGGATGAACTGATTTTCGGTGTGAAAAATTGACAACTTTTCGGTGGTATTTTTTCCTCCCTGTTGTGTATGTCAGCCACCTAATTTTTGGGTGCTAGTATGTTAACTGGTGGTGATTCTTTTGCCAAAACTGTTTCCTCCTGGCAACTAAATGTGTAGCTGGCTAGAAAGAATTACAGTTATGAAGTTGTCTATAATGATGAAAAAAGCACTGTAAAATCAATTTTTTAAGCTGTTTAGATATTTTAATATATTAATAACATACATTATAAATTCAAATAGACTCAGTTTCCAGCCTCTTACTGAAAAATACTCATCAATCCAGGCTACAGCAGAAGTCAGCACTGAAGTCAGCCATAAAACTGTCATTAAAAAAAGGTCTTTGCTGCAAAGTAACCAATTTCTTTTGCCCAATGTGCATTCTCAGCAGGTGAGCGCGTTGACTTACTGGCAGAGTATTCTTAGCTCCCCTTTCCAAGTTGGCAAATTTGATTTCTTTCCTGTGAATTGCACCATGGATAAGATCATGCTGCTGACTTCACTGAAATAGAGCGGTCTACAATGTATTTTCCAAGTGTGTCGTATCACTTTCAAGAGATGGAATAAAGTTCAAAGTGTCCATCACAGGGTGCTATAATGGGCTATTGATATTATTTTTTTTTTAGGTGCCACAGTTTGCCGTTTTTGTAACAGTTGTGCTGGTGAACATATGAAAGTGTTTGCAGATTGAAGGTCATGAAGTGTGAAGTGCCTCATTTACAGGCTACACAACAGTCTCCTGTTAATGATATTTGTTTTTTTCCAGATGACTGCATTAACAATGCTTGCGTAGGTATTGAATAGTGTAGGTTTTGTTCTTGCTAATGGTAAATTGGGGAGAAAAAAAGGTATTAATTGTTATTCCTGTGCTCTTATTTAGACTTGCTAGCTTTCCAATTTCTATCAAGTGCAGTGACTATAGTGAGGAGTATCACACAGCTTTCCATCCAGGTAAATAGCAGAACTGGGATAGAATGGCTTGGAGCGTCTTTCTAAAAATTAATGTTATGCACAAAGACATGCATAATTACGAATCAAAAATGTGCTTTTAATTATGTTGTTAAGGAGGCAACTAGCCTAATAGACCCATAATGATTTACTGCAATAGGAGTGTTTTAGGGCAGTGAGTGGCAGTAATGACTGTCTCTTCAGCTTTGACCATTTAGATACTGCTGAGCATCTTAGTAGTTGAGCCTTGAAATGTTTTTTTGTTTTGTTTTGTTTTTTTCCCCAAATCTAAATAAGAATTTCTTGTGGAAAAGGTCCTGAAAGATAGTTTATAATTATCTGGAGTTGGAAGGGACCCATGAGGATCATAGGGTCCAACTCCTGGCACTGCACCTATGGCACTAGTGCATGTTTTAACTGACCACTGCTTGCAGTACAGTGGTGGCAGCTGGTGCTCTGGGCCCCCGAGAGATGAATAAACAGCTTGCTTAGTTGAATTAAAATTGTGGTAGCTTGTCACAGGAGCAGCTGCATAGTTTCTTTATTTCACTAAGGCTTTTGTGGCATCTGGCTCCATTTGGGCATATAAGCAACCTCGAGAAATGTGTGCGTATGCCAGAGAGTTAGGGTGTCATTGGTGCCGTGGATAATGTGACAAAGACCAGGTCAAGTGTCATTAATCAAAAAAAGAGTGAAATTCGTAAGGCATAAAAAAATAGTTTGAAAAAGTGATTGGAAAACTTCCTACTTTAAAAATATCACCATCTACTTGTAAAATACAATAAGCATTGGAAGCTTGTGTTCTGATCTCTTCTGCCATCTCAGATGTGTTTGCAAAGTTTAAAATTGTGGTTTAAATTTAGCTTTCACATATGGCAATGGTGCACTTACCTATAAACCTTTACACCTTGCGTGTTAAAAAAAGAGGTTACATAAATTTATTTGGTTTTAGACCTACCACTGCGTATAAAAGGGTAAGAAATAGCTTAATAGCATTTTCTCAGTGTTCTTCCTCTGCCCTTGTTCTATGCAATGAAAGTAGCATGATATAAATTGCCACCCTCTGTTTGTGACAGAACTGCCTCCTCTGCGCTGTGCTAAGTGGGAAGCTTGTGAAATATCGCCGACACAGCAGCGCTGTAAATGCTTGTATGAAAGAAACGCAGTGTTTTCTCTACCCACCCTGATTTTTGCTTGGCGTTCTGGGCCAGGTTTTTATTTGTTGGATGAAGGGTTTCTTTTTAACACCTAGAAATGGCTTTGTGGGTACTGTGTGCTCTGACCAGCTGGAATCGGTGACTTTTGAGTCCCATTAGGATGGACTGGGAACAACTATGCCTGTAGTTTTTATGACCTCTTTGGGCTGTGTAGGGATTTGATTCCACAATCTTTGTACTAGGTTCTATTTGGTTTTTCTGTTTCCCCTCAAAAAATTATTGTTAGAAAACTCCATGAGGAAACAGTACCACAAAAGTTAATCAGTAGGAGTAGAAAACTGTTATTCTTAAAAAAAAAAAAAATCAAAACCAAACACAAATCCCCAAATACTTGTTGCATATATAGACCTCAGGCTTTGGGTAGGACTGATGATTGGCCAGATGATTTGCTGTTAACTGCGTTTGAAGAGTTTATTGTTTTTGTTCTCTGAAATCAGGAAGAGCCAAACTGCAAATCTAATTGTTCTTTTGTGAAGTCTTAGAATGTAATAGTTCATATTCTGTGGTTTTTACCATAAGAGTGTTTTCTCAAACTTTCAGAAGTAAACCCTGTATCAGTGACTGAGCAATTGTGATTTTCCTGGTTAGATGCTTATATCAAGTCACCCAGTGAGGAAGAGTCAGCTGAATTAACACTTGGGCTCCTGCTACCTAAGAACTTAAAATTTTATTGAAGTAATGCTTTCCTAAGGGACACTAAGAATTAATTCAGAAAATGTTTCTCATTTAATAAGATATAGGAGGGAAGATGCGTTCTGTTATAAAAAAAGTTTCCAGCACAGATTTGAACACCACCCTGAAGTTTAAAGAAGTCCATTGGTGTCTTAGGTACTTAAATTCTGAAATCATAAATCCATTAAAGGCAACTTTGGAATTACCCTACTGGTAAAAAAGCCTTCTCATCTTTCAAAGCTTTAGCCTCAGCTTGATTCTTTTTCTTCCCCAGAAACATTTTCAGTCTGCTGCGCAAGATGAAAATATATAAGAGAAAATGCATAAGCAGAGTAGGATGGATAGAGCAGAGTCACGCAGTGGTTGGGTTTGAGACATGCTCTGCCTTTTGTTCTGTCTGCTTCCAACGCTGGGCAAGACTCCACAACAGTGTCTTAAGTGTTTTATCTGACACTGCGAAGAACGGATTTTAAGCGTACAAGTCCTGACCAGAAAGTTCTTATGAGGACTTCATTGATGCCAAATAAGGATTTTATAAAAGAGAACCATTTTCCTTTTCTAATAGGGCACATTTTGTTGTGCTACTTTAGATAAATGATGTTGTGAAAGGAATGCACTTGGAGTGGTGACAGGAAGTCAGACCTTTTTCAAAACAAAACAACCCTGTGATTACAATATACAGGATTTGTTTATAAACTGCCAGCAGTTTTGGCAGTATTGAATAGTTCATGGTGAACTCTTTTTTCTGATAACATCATTCCAAATTCTCTGCTTGTATCAGGGACTGAAGGATTCCTGTTCAACTAAAATGTGGAAACGGTAGGAGTTGATTAGACGTGCCTGCCATGTTGCCTAGAGATGAAATTGAAGTGCTTGGGGAATCTGGGGAGTTGTAATGATACTGATATTATCCTTGGCAATGTAGTAACTCAGAAATTAACTCTACACACACCTTGTTTTCAAGTTTGGTGTCTCAACTTTTACATGGAATATAATTAGTAGAACCAAGAGCAACCCTCCCCTCCCTTCAAAGAAAAAAAAAAGAAAGCATCCCTGCACCTATATAAACTTAAAATTTTTTTCTCTTGAGCCAAACCATTAGTCTTTAGTGTTTTTAATTGCAGTCAAATATGAACTTCTGCTACAAATTGTTTAGATCAAGAAATAAACCTGTGTTTTTAATGGATTACTTGTGAGGCAGAGCAGGTGGTAAAATGAATAATGGAGGGAAATTTTCAAAAATTGCAAACTGACCTTTGAAATGTCAGAATTTGGAGGTTTCCTGTAATCAACATTCTGTGATAAATGAGAGCAGTGAATGTAAAGATGCCTTGTTCGAAGTGTGTATAATAGAAATCCAATGAGAGATCGATGGCCTTTTGGTGACCTTTTCTGGAAAGGTCAAACGACAACATTTTTGGAAAACTTTTCTTGTGCTTGGAGGATGATTATAAATGGATTTATTGCTTTTCAGTGTTCTAGCTATGGAGAAAAAAACTGTGCCTGCTTGTCTGTGTGTTTGTATGTGGATGTGTGTCATTTTTCAGTCATTCACTCTTGCAAGGTCAGTGAATTTTATACATCAAAATACGTACGTACATACCTTGACATACATATTCTTTGAAATTGTTAGTTGATATTGTTATTGATGCTCAGAAACCACAGAAATGTTACTTCAAACATACATAAAATGTTGTCTAGTTTTTTTTAAGCTCTTAGGGAGGCAATAGGAGGATCTAGGAAGGTCTAATCTTCTGTCAACAATGACAATGTATTGGAGATGAAATAATCAACAGCTCCTATGACAGCATCAGAATGCATGACACCATGGGAAATGAGAGTCTCCCTTTCAGAGGTACCTCTTAGGAATAAACCCACTGAGGCATTTTGGTCTGAATAACTGCTGGAGAATGTTTTTGTACTGATCTTACGCACAGAAATGTTAGAAGTGATCCACAGTTAAATTAAACACACTCATCACCAGTTTTTGACATCTGCCCTGAAGTTTTGTTGTTCAAATGATGAAAATGTGATACTTATTTTTCTGAGTGATTGACATAATTTTTTTTTGGTGCTGAAGTTGTATATGTGTGTTTAGATTTCTGTGAGGACCTGCACTTGCATTTTTTTTAATCTCCTTAAAAATTTATTCATGAAGTAGACCTATTTTCTATGTTTCTGAGGAAAAGAATTGATTGTGAGCTTTTATACTTCATTACCAAAACTTCATATGCTTGTAGCTAAAACAGAATTGCTTAAAAAGAAAATTATTTTATCAGTCTTATCGTTAATTACTGGGAAATCATGTAGAAGACTTTAGCTTTGACTGCCCTGTGTTTTATTGTGTGTGAGAATTAAAATCAGGTACACTATTGGCAGGAAATTAACATTTATTGAAATGTATCAAGAAATTATCAAACCAGTTAGTTGAACATTTGACTGCCCCTGGTTTATGTTGTAATTTGTCATTACATGCAGCTACAGTTGTGTAAGTTCGAAACTTCCCCACATTCTCAGCCCTTAAACACCAGAGCATCCACACAGAAATGCTCTCATGACTCGGGAAGCTCAGTGAGGGTTTTCAGTTTTGGACAACTGGGAGTTGAACCATAGGACGTAAATCCACAGGGACACAGTTTCAGGAGTTTTACTGCTCGTGGAACTCTTTGCTTCCTTGATGGAAATTCAAATGGAGGGCTGAGAGCCCAGCTCAGTTCTTGTCTCCTTTTGCATCATTCACCATTGATGAATCCAACACGGATAACGATATGATTACTCTGATCGATATAAACAGGTTTGATGGCTGTGGTGACAAGTAATCTGCCCTACTGCTTCTGTGCTTGTTCCAAGAGGAAAAATGGACGAGGAGTTAAAAAGTAGGGATCTAACGGTGTGAAATATCAGCTATACCTGGACACAGAAATAAATTCGTGGAAAGGTAAGCAGTTTTTACTGCCACCCCATTCAGAGCGGAACTGCACTTTAAATTAACCGAGAAAAACTATTTCCATATAAGAAAGTAGTAATATGGGTTATGTTACATATTTCATTGGTATGCAGATATGTAATGCCAAATCGCAGTGATAAAATCACTCTGATCTGTCAGTGGCCTCTTCTATTTGCAGTACGCAGCACCAGCTATTTCTGGAACAAGCCTAAACTTAAATGCCCCACTTATTACTTCATATAATCATTCTACAACACAAAGCTGGAACTGCAAGCTGTGATGTGTTGTGTTTTTATTTGCCTTACCAGCTAATTTGATATTGCAGACAAAGGGCAGCTGGAGTCTCATTTTCCTGACATTGCTGACTGATGCATTTTGTGTTAAATACTGTAAGGTGAGACAGGCCAGGAACATTCTATCTCATGATAACTAAAACTTGTGATTAAAAGATGGGTTACATTGAGACAGCTTTGTCAAAATCTTCCTTTGAAAGAGAAACTAAATAGTTTTAACTTCAGGCAGTACACACAGGATATCAAGCTGTTGTCTTTCAAAGTAGTGGAAGGAATTGCTCCCTTTCTTAATAGTGATGAAAAGAGCCCTCATAAGTGACTCCTTTAGTGATAGAGGGAGTGAGGAAAGTAAATTACCAGAGCACAAGTCAGTGAATAGTTAAGAATGGAAGTATTTATTCACTTATTTTTGTAGTTTGGGTAAATTTTCAGCCCTGTGTACAAAATGCCTTCATTATGCTGAGGAGATTTGCATTTTAATTCACTGCACATAACAAACCTTTATAAACCTTTGTGTTTTGCCAAAAATAACAAATGTCAGAAACTTGCAAGCTGCAGTCTCTTGTTTAAACAAAAAGGGATGAATATAGTAATACTCTAAACCTATCACAATGTTAGATTCTTTGGCATTAACGTGGGAGTTGAGTTTAGAAATGATACATAAGATATGGTTTTTTATGCATTTAATCCTTGGAACGGCATGTCAGGTAAGGAGTGAATAGTTGGAAGAGAAATTACTTTCTTCATATGAGTGAGTGTTTTGCCCATACTTTCATGACTGTTTTTATAAATCTTAGTTTGTTTCTAAATATCAAAATGTGACTTGTGACTTTGCTTTCAAAATTTAGTTTGCAAATGTGTCCTGTGTTGGCTGATACCAAGGTCAGGTCTCAACTTAGCTTTAGAAATACCTCTCATGGTGAAATATTTCTCCTTCCAGCAGGACAAAAATTGTTGTGCTGCCAATAGTGCAAAGACATGTTTTACTGATGAAATCAGGGTATTGTTTACCTGGGGACATGTTCCATCAGGGACATATTTTGAGGTGGAAACAAAGAATTCTGAAACTACTTAGGAAGTGCTAATGCTCTGAAACAGATTTGGAAGTTCTCAGGAAGTTACCTCCGTTGATACGTCAGAGAACCTGATCTACTTTACCTAAGTTTTGATGTTTGTCTCTTTTTCTTTTCTGTTCTGTTCAACATCAGTGAATTCAAAGCTAAACTTCGCATGATGCCTCACGTAAAATTTTGTTTGCACTAAAATAAGCATCAAGCTTCTCCCTCAGCTCTGTGGGACTGTCCTGTATTTTATGAACAAATTTTAGACTATTAAATACCGCAAAGAAAGAGTGTAACCATAATCTACAAATTCTTCTAAAGTTTATTTTTTTTAATAAAACGCCATTTTCCTGATCCAGGCTGGATCCTGGCCCTGATCCTATCAGGACAGCACAGTCCTTGCTGTAGAAAGTGCAGACATCTCTTAAGTGTGTGGTGACTTGCTGTTTGAAGTCACATTTGGAAAAACGTGTTCAGGAGCTGCACTGACTTTTCTCAGCACATCTATTAAGTTCAACCCACAGAGAAATTTCTCAGAAAAAACCAAATACTTCCTAGCGGTTGTGTGCAGCCTGTTGTGTGCAGGATGCACCAGGCTCAGCCCACCTTAGGTGGGAAACATCAGCCTGACGTAGTATAAATTTCCCATTAGCACAGACGAGTTGAAGAGACTCCTGAACAACTTCTTGCGAGTGGTTTAGCACACAGAAGAGGCCCAACCAATGCAAAGGGGAAATGGCCAAACGCATCTATGCCACAAAAAGCTTTTGCTGCTTCATGGCCATCTACTTTCAGCTCAGTTTAGTATATATATATGTCTTTGCGTGAGTTTTTGCATGAGTGTCGGTCCTGGAGGGTAAAAGAAGGCTTGGGTTTTATTCAGGTGAAAGGCAAAAGGGTCTTCTCTGAAAACTGCTAACCCCATGAGGTCTGTGCTTGGCTAAGAGCAGGGCAGCAAATCAGCACTAGCAGAACCAATACAAGAGAACACACTCCTCTCTAGTCAGAATTTAACACAGGCAATATGCTTTAGTGGGAAAGGAACTGCAGCTGTTGTTCCGCGTTTTAATGTCCATTCTTGAGCTACGGGTGTCCAAGATAAAATAAAAGTGGCATTCCCTGGTTTGTGCTTCTCAGTCCTGAAGGTAAAAAATGACAAAGCAAATGAAACAAGTCAATAAAAATCATTCTGTTAAGTCTGATAGAACTATTCAATTTGACGCTTTTACTGGATTTTGATGCAGAAAATACAGCTAGAGAGAACTAGGAAAAACAGGCAAAGTTAGGAGACACGGTGTAGTTTTAGGAAGGAAACAGTAGGTTTCTTACAATTTTTATCTTTACTTGGATGGGCCATCAGAAATGTTTATGAGGCCACATATTGCTGGGGTGCGGGCTGATGCAGTGTTTGTGACCACATGTTGCTGAGGTGGCGGCCGCTGAGGGGCTGTCAGCAGAAATCACGGGCACGGATCAAGGCTGGGAGGACTGTGGAGTGCTGCAGTATGATCAGTGACCAGGGGATCTTGATAAAGTGCTGCAAGTTACTGGGTGCGAGATTTATAATGGCTTCCTTTGAGTACTCCAAGTTCAGACCTGGCAGCTGAGCGCATGAAGCAGGTGTTTGATGGCTCCTGTGATTTGAGACCAGAATGGTGATAAACAGCCTGATATAAAATGAGCGGCACTGGGTTCAAACAGGGTTCGTGGCAGGTATAGATACAGTAGCACATTATGTGTGGAATGAGCAATTTATTGGAGATCCAGAGCTCGAGTTCTGACACCCAAATATCAATCACATGAAATGAATACTGAAAGGTGTTTGCTTTCTGCCTACAGATAAACATCTCCTCTGAATGAGTTTAGAGGTTTGCATGCAAACCTGCTCTGCAGCCTAAATGTCTTTTATTTTCTGCTTTGTCATGAAAAGCATATTTAAAATATACTTCTATGTACTTTATAAAAAGTATATTTGTGCATGCTTTATTTATTTTAAATTGTAAAAGGTATGGTAGTTTTCATTGACATAAACCCTAGAAATTGGCGTTGTTATATAATGGCAATTAAAAAGCACTATGAAGAACGAGGTCTGATCCAAATATTACCAACAAGGCTGCCTGGACAAGAAAAAACAGGTGTCCTGTACAAACAGGTACAACAGGCATGTAAAGAAGAGAGTATTACATTTTTTGATACACAGTCCTGGACAACACACAGCATAAGGAGAGCTTTCTGAGAGCTACAGCAATTTGGAACTACGGCGTGGAGAAATCCAGGTGAGAAAATCTATATACAGATCTGAGATACTGGACTGAAAAATGTATTTACCCTCACTTTTCCCACTTAGTTCAACAGGGTGAACTAGGAAAGCCAAAAACATAGAAAACTGCCTGCCTCAGGTGATGTGAGGATTTCTTTACCTCTTCTAGATCTTTCTCGTAGCACATATTTGTCTCGCTCTCCGGATTCCTATGTAAATTTGAGCTCTTCAGCTTCTCTGCCACCTTCAGAGGACTTTGAACTGCCCCCTTCTAGGCACTGTCAGAGTACTTTGGCACTCCAAAGTCCTTTTCGTGGCTGTATGTGCAGACACTTTATCTTCCTTTTGTTGTCATTCGATTTGCTATGTTTCAGTAATCCACACAGATCCTGTATCTGCTCTTTTGCAAGAGGTGGTGGATGAATGCAGTTTTTCTACAGCGTCCTACTCCACTCGCTCTATTATCTCTTTAAGACCCTAAGGATTTTTTACTTAATTCTCTTTTCATGTATCATGATCATTATCTTGACTTCAGGCCATTAATTACTACCATACATCTTTATTGAATGTTATCATCTGAAAGAGATAAAACCATTGTGGGCTTGCTCACAAATGTGCCTGCTCAGTTCAATGTAATCTTACCATTTGATTTTCAGTGGATTTAGGCCATGATTTCCCTTCAAAATACCATTCCCACTACAAAACTGTAGCTAGGCTTCCTGGGAAAGTTATAATGTTATTTTCTGGATCGGTCTTGATGTTCTCTGTTCAAGTAAATCCCTGGAGTCTGGATAATTAAAGGAGCTTTGGATTACCTGTCTGAAACTAATGGCATTAAATCAATTGCTACAAGAATATATGTAGGTTTAGCATTAATAATATGGGAGGCTGGATGGCATAATGATGGAGCACTGGCCTGGGATTTGGGAGATCTGGACTGTGATCTTGGCTCAGCCTGTAGCTTGCTCGGTGACCGCAGGAAAGTCACTTAACTTTACTTTACTTTTACCTTATTAAAAATTCCTTGTGGAAAGTCCTTTGAACTCTTCTGATATCAGATGTTGTGCCACAGCCGTATATATTGTAGCCACGCAGGTGAGATCGTTGAACGCCAAGCAGAATGAAAGTGGTGAGTGCCTGTGGTTAAAGAACTTCTCAGGGACAGTTCTCGAGCCTCCTGCCAAATCTGTATTTCTGTAACAATCTTTTACAAGCAGTGGAAGGAATAGGAAGAATGCCCAGAGATTTTTTTCGTGTCTTACAGGTAGGCCTTTATACTGATAAGACTGGTTTAATAACGATACGTTATACAGGGTGAGATAACAGCAGGGGGAAGTGGGATTCTGCAGGAATTATCCTGGTTATTGCAGTTGTCAGCCTTTTCATTAGGACAAAATAAGACGCACCAGGAAGGAATAGAGAGAATGTCAATGATGATGGAGGGTGCTGAGCTACTGTTTTGGATATCAGTTTTCCTCATAGGTGCCACTGAGAAAGCTAACATACCTCATACCACTTTTTTCCCTATGGACCAGAGTTCAGCTCCCAGTAGGAAGATCAGCTGCACATGGCAGTGGTGAAGAAACAGGATTTGGGGCTACAGCCGGAGAAGAAATCATCAGAGGGAACAAAGCAAGGTTCCACATGTGAGTTTATGTGCACTTGGACCCTCCCAGTGAGCTAAGAATGAGTTGAATCAAGTGGAGGCATCAAGGGTTATCTTTGAGAAAGCTTGGAGGATTTATTAAGTTCTAGGCCCTGGAAAAGGGAAGTGCGGTCCTCATCTTTAAAAAGAGGGAAAAGGAGGAATTAATTTATATACAGTTAGTCTGTGATAGTTTCATTAGAAGGGGAATGTAAATGAAATGTGCAAGAAAAATATATTAATGTTTGTAAAATACTTTATGAGCCCCAACAGAAAGGCAATATATAAGCACAAGCATTATTATGGGAAATGAAAGAAGTAATAAACTAAATTGAATAAAAAATTAAACAAAACCCAAAAAAGTGCAATACTCTGCACAAAAGCTCCGTAAACTATATATTAACCTTAAATAATAACAGTCCATTTTCAGGAGTTGCTGATTTTGGTAGTGTTTTTTTAAAATGAATTCTTTTTCATTTACCAAAGTTCAAACAATTAATCACAGGCCTGTGTAATCAAAAGTAGAGTTTACTTCTTATTACCCATTCACATTGCAATCCCAGCATTTGAGATGATTACACACTATATATAAACACACCTACCATGTAATCACTTTAAGTGCTCCGAGCAGTGTATAGGTAGTTCTAAATGAACGCCGTATGAGCAGCACAAAGCATTAATAGCATTCCAGGGAATGTCACATCCAAGAGAAACTCTAATCTGGTCCTGAAATTAATTTGACTTATTCATTAGTGAGATGAAGAGAACTGATTACAGCGAACTATTTTCTTTTACATCAAATAAGTAGATAATCTTACCCTCAAGATTTGCAGGTTTTTTTTTCTTGTAGGAAAAAAACGCACATTTTTTAGAGAAGAGGATGATTTTAAAGCAGCTGCAACTGGTGAATCACACTTGAACCATATAGCACTATTTTTGTTGGGTTTGTTTCATCCATTCATTTTAAAATGGCCTTTTCTGCTTTGTAGCAAATGAATAGGGATTTCCTGTTTGCTCAAGGGGAGTTGTTTCTCTAGTACGTGTACAGCACTTTTTGGATATATAAAGAAGCTATAAAGATGAAGAAGAGTTTAACTGAAGAATTATTTTAGTTGGAATATTAATGAATAATTCAGCCAACAGGGTTTGAAGGGAAATGTAGAGGATCATAGCTTAATATGAGGAAACTAATCAGAAAAGAGCAGCCTGACAGTCAACATTTGCTTGCTCATTATTGTTTACAGGATATATAAAAATACATAATAATGCAAATAAAAATGCTGTGAACAGCCTGTTCTTTCCATTTCATAGCCAGGTTGTTCAAATCTGCATTTTGTCTAATGCTAATCTCAGCTGTAGCTGGAAACAGCTCCTGATGCAGCAGCAACTTAAGAAGGACATCAGGAGGGGGTCACTGAGGTAGTTTATGAAATGAATTAATGAGAGGCAATAATGTATTCCACATTTACAAGTCCTTTCATCTAAGGGTCTTGGAGTAATGAATAAACATTGTTGCACTGCTGCAACAGAAGAAACCATTGCTCCAATAAAATTCTCAGGGGTGTGTAAATCTTCCTGACTTACACACAGTGTAGTGACTAGGCATCCATAGCCCAAGTCACACTAGAAAAGAAGACCTCAATACCTGAATTTTGACGGATTTATAAGTATTTAGATGCTTTCAATGCCTCCTAATTATTTTTATTAAAGAAGATACAAGCACAGAGAGCTCGGCTCTGTTGTCTCACCCAGCTGGGAGCTGTTGCACCAACTAAGCTCAAACCCATGGTGGGCTGGATGTCTTCATAAAATAATGAGTAGCAAATGGAGACACTGTGTACCTGCAGCATCTGACAGGATTTATATTGTCAGAATTAAGCCCAGAAATAGGACATAGGGGAAGTCACATAATTCTGACAGAGAATCAAGACTATAACCCTGCCTATGCTTTTACCACAAAGCTACCTTTCTGCAGTCACAGATGATTAAAATCCAGAGTAGGGCTTGGAGAAAGAACAAAAACCAATTAGCTTTAAAGGAGAGGTGAAGAAACCAAATAAAATGTTTAGGCTGTCTAGGCTTTTTCATGCAGGGAAACAACATTCCTTGGAATACCTGGCCGTATGAAAAGCCAAAAATATTAAAGCAAAGTAACAGGTATTCTCAAGAAATAACACTGTTTACAATGGCTTCTTAAAAGGAAGAGGAAAAAGGAAAAAAAAAACCAGAATTATTTATTTTGTTTTCTAACCTTAGCTGCAAAATAAATTAACTGCAAAATATCAGAGAAATTACATTAACTTGGTGCTGAGAGGCTCTGACAAACTATTTTACTTGCTTTTTTTTTTTTTTTTTGTTACTTCTCAGATACTTCATGGAGAACTTTCAGAACTGTCACGTGGTGGTCTTTTTTGCCCTCTGGCATGGGAAGAAACATGTCAGATTTTCTTTTGAATGAGAATTCATCCATAAGACCAGTGGCTGTGGCCTAAAACAAAGGCAGTGTCCCCAGGAGGTGCCAGGGGAGGGGGCCTAGAAAAGAAGAGAGGACTGCTGATATTTGGTGAAGGGAAAAAGAAGTGAGGCAGACGTGGAGCGCAGTTGTTGTACATACGTGTGGTAGCACTGACCAAAATCAGACCGGTTACAGAGCTGTCAGGATGGGATTCAAGAGCCCCTGGCAATCCAGGAGGAGCTGGTGGAGCAAAGGGGGCGAGGCAGAAGCAGCAGACACTTCACAGCACAGGCTCTGCAGCACTCTATATTTTTTTACTGGTGAACTCTCCGAATTTAAGCCTGGATCTCTCTGACGTTTTTATCTCAATGGTTAGGACTCCACATATGTTTTAGGACAGTACCATAGATAGGTAGGTGGCATATGAGACAAAGGATGGAGATGTTTTCCCATCTTAGATCTGAGTGGTCATTTCATCACTAGTCCTAAAGCAACAGCTGTTACAACTCTCACCTGAGGGTGGGTTTCTTCAACAAACCTATCACTTCAGGGAGGAAAAGAATTGTCTCCTGTGTGAAGCAGAATGGTGATCTGTGTCCTGAGACTGTGCAGAACTTTGTCTGGATCACCACTTTTTTGGTAAAATTTGGAGAAAGTGTCACAGTCTCTCAAGGAATGCAGTGAATTGTGGGAGCACTGGTGTTTCCTCAGCTGATGGAAACGGGCAGAGGGGGTCTGTACTGCCTCTGGAAGCTTCCAAACGCATGGGTTACTTTAAGAGAAATACATTAAGACGTCTTGGCAGTACTTGGTGTTGGGCACTGATGCAGAGTACAGCTTATCAGAAATGAAGGTTTTGTTCTTTCAACTATTTCACTGGGATGCAATTTGGCTGGTTCAACAGATTCTGGCTCAGGACTTCGCTGTGTTACATCATATTTGTACCAGCTCCTACTCCTTGGCATTCAGCTGTAGTTTCTGCCCTCTATCCAGTAAAGGATAAGCAGAGACTGTGAAGATTTATGTGGTAATGAATCAGCATCACGGTCTGGAAGCCTGAAAGTTGATGACTACTGCCTACTGCGGTCTCTTCAAGAGAGTGACTGGTTGTCAGACATCTTCACATTTATGTAGAAGGCCAGATCTGGATTGTCATTTGTCCTTTGGGTTAGAGCAGAGATGACCCATGCACTGCTCAAGAAGAAACGTGAGTGGTTTGGTTTGTCTGGTTGGGAATCTGAATACTTTATTCTGACGTAGGTGTTGGTGCATTTCTTTATGATCCCTTGTGATAATCTGTAAATGAACACAAAATCATCTTGATCTGGGACTAAGTGTCTTAGCTAAGACCTCTTCTGAACTTGATTTATGCAGAGAAAACAACCAAAAGTGATTGCGTACAACCGGATTAATTAATTTTCAGTCAGTGTCAGTGAAAAAGGGGGAAATACGCTGTGATTTCCTGAACTAAGATGCTGTTTGCCTGCATGTTCCTTTAGACTTGAATAATGTTAAAGCTTAAAAACCGCCCAGGAACCTATGCTTACTATCTCTAAGTCAACCACACAATCATCCTTCTGAGAAAAGGCAGTTTTACAGGTAAACCAGAAAAGTTTTTATGAAGTGGCAAGCTTCCCTTTCAGTACAGGCTGCCTAGTTCTTGCTTTAATTGCCAACAGACTGTAAAAGAAGGTGTTCTTATTTGATAATATTTGGATTAGACTTTCAGTGAATCATAGTACTATAGCACAGTCTTTTTTTTTTTTTTTAATTCCTTTATAATTCCCAGTTACTTTGTAACATTGTCAGAGCTCCATCTAATCTGAATTTCTCCAAGATACACAAGTCTTCTCTCAGGACTCCGTGTTTGTAGCACTCGGATGCGATGCCCTTGCTGCTCTCCTGATGATGTTTTCCTGATGATGTTTTCCCAGTCAAAGCGGAGCAGAGAGCAGAACAGCCAGGCAGAACTGAACAGTGAAGTACCATCTGTGGGCTGCGAGGAAAGAACAGGCTTTACCTGGAAGCTCATTCTTCAGGCTCTGCCCCACCAGTACGACTGGAGAGCTGTCATTAGTGTAGCACTGCCTAGTGTGGCATCTGAAAGATGATCGTAAACTAATATTCCTTTTGTGTTTTTTTTTCTTTTTTTTGAGGTGAGATCGACTCCAAGGCAATAAACTCCCTCTATTCTTTACCTTCTATTCTCTTGCCGGTAGATGGTGGTAGAAGTTGCTCTATTGGCGGCGGGGCCACGCGGTGCCGACGTTTGAAAAAAAAAAGGCAATGTTTTACGACAGCGAGAATTACTTCTCTTCGTGAGCCTAAATTCCGTCAGAGACTGTGCGCTGGGCCTCGCTGAGGTGCTGTCACTTCCATTTAAGCTGAAGACCCTCTGCAGCAGCAGCTCCGCGGAGGGGCTCGCCCTGTCAGCAGCGATCGCACCCTGGCGCGGGGTTAGCGGAGGAGCTGCTGAAACAAAAGCTGCTTGTTCAATACAGCGAGGGTCAGCCACAGAAGGCTGGCGTTAGATGTTCCAAAGACAAGGCCTCAGGGAGCAGGAGAGAGGTGTAAACCCTTACGAGGAGTGATGCTGCCCGTGCGAACCCCTGCGCTCGGCAAGCCGGGAGTTCGGATGCGGGACTCGGCAGCTTCCCCGCTGTTCCTGGGCTGCGGCGGAGCACGGGCGAGGGGGATGCACTTCAGTCAAAGCTGCGGGCAGGAGACTGCCGCTTGGCAAGCTGCCTGTTAGTAGGTGGTACGTTTGGGAAGCCTAAAATCTCTCCCATAAATCACTAAACTCTAAAACTAGCTGAGACAGGACCGTTCCGGGATGTGCTAGGAAGGTGCTCAGCCAGGTCCTAACAGTAAAGTCTCTTCAGCCGTAAGGTCCTAAACCAAAAAAAAAGGATCCAAAGCCCGCAGCTACTCTGTCATCAAAATCACAGAGCCACGTTATTCCACTGGTTGGGTGGGGAGGGAAGAAGATGGTGTAACATTGTGCCTGCCTGGGGCACGGACAGGTCCGATTCTGAAGGATGGGCACCCAACAAAGGCAGGCTGCATGGAGAAGCAGAGAGGGGGCTAAGGAGGTGATCAACTACGACTGACTTTTAATAATCAGGTCTGATTTTTAAGAAGTAGATCTGCACTGGTCTGTGTTCCCTAGGCTGGTGTGATATTATTCTGGTGTACATATAAATGGGGCATCTATATGCATATAAATTTCATAAGCATGGTAAGGGCCTTTGGAGACCTTCTGAGCTCAGCAGAAATGGTAGGAAAAAATGTTACAGCCACTTTACAGGTGAAAGTTCCAAACATCAGATTGAGAGTTAGGTGGGAAAGCAAGTTTTCTTAGGCCTCAATTTTAGCATCTAAATTTAAATTCTATATTTTCCTTTTCCTCCTGTAGGATAACCACAGCTCCAGTCTCCAACAAATCTGAGAATTTTCAGCAACTGTATCTTCATGAAAACCCGAAAATGTAGTCTCTGCAGTTTGCTGGCTTGATTTTTCAGCCTGCACTGCATTCAGCAGCTCTCTGGCAATTCTGGAATTACTGTCTGCTCAGCATTATATCAACGTTCTCATTCACGTTTCTGAAGTGTGAATTTAAGAGTGAGTTTTAGACACAAATTTTTGCTTTGAAAATTTTGGTCAGCAACCGTATAGACTTAAAAAAAATAAATAGATATCTTGACAAGGGATCTTTCCTCCTGTGTTCTAACCCTGGCAAGTTTTTAATTTCTCTTTCCTTCCCTCCCCTCAGGGAAAAGATTCACCTAAGCTACAAAGCACTAGAAAACTGTCAGATCAGATGCACGATATGTATAATTAATGATGTAGAACAAAGCAATAAGTCCTGCCCTGAAAATCCTAAACCTTTTCTTTTTTGAAGTTGCCTCCTGTTTTCACCCTTCCAGTTCCCATAGGACTGTGTAATATTTAGATGAAATCAGCTACTTTCATCTGAACAAGAACGTTTTGGAGCCTGCCAAAGACGCCCTGCTGGGCCATGGCTCTCTGTTGGCCCTCATGTTCACTTTGACCCTCATGTTGCACTTTCCTGTTTCCAAAACCTGCCAGCCTCAGGTGTGCTAACCTGCTGGTTGCTGTGTCCTGCTGTACCAGAAAGGTGACACTGCACTGCATCCCCAAAACACAACATTCTCTAACTGTAGGCAAAAGTACCACTGGAACTTTATTCTTTTCTGGCTTCCTGCTGTTCTTAGCAGCTTACAATAAAATATAGTAAATAAAGGGGAAATCACACATAAAATAAATTATCACAAAGAAACCTGAAGAATAATATCCATCAGAATAATGACTTGAAAACTGCCACTCAAGGAGCCAAGGTACCGATCTCCATAGCGGGAATCTTCAACTTGAAATGGTCTCTATGTGCTTGATAGTTTCATTCATACAACCCAGGGTGCAATCATGAAGATTCAAATGGAAAGACACAGTTTAAGGCCTCATGAAGGAGGAAACGTATAATCTATGAGTCGAAAAGTGCTTCGTGAAGACTACTAAAGCCTATTAAGCCTTTGATAGTGATACTACCCAGAATGCTGGAGGCTGAAGGCATCTCTGGATGTCACCTTCTCCAACCCCCTCTCAAGCTGGCCACCTCCAGATGGCTTTTGAGTGTCCCCAAGGGTGGAGACTCAGCAGCACTGTGGTGAAAGGTTCCGAGCCAGGTATCAATCACATGCTGAGGCGACGTTGGCCTTCTGCTGACACGGGAGCTGCCTCAGAAATCTGGTTAGTAACGATCGAGGGCACGGCCTGAGCACAGCTCTCTGGCACAGAAATTCACCTGTGCCTTTGGGTGTTCAGGTTCAGTTTGAAATGACTTTTAAGACATGCCAGGTAGGAACTGTTTAGAGGAATAAAATGAAGAAACCACAGCGATGCTCTTGATCTCCTTCAGGCAACAGAACATCTTGACTAACATCTCTTAGGGAAAACTGGATGGTTTAAGAACTAAATTTTCAAATGAATAGTTTGACTTTTTTTGTTTTGGCATGGATACTCATACGCATTACATGTATGCCAAGTGTTCTGCATGTCAAAATATCATCAGTAATCTTGGGAAAGAAGAGGCCTTTTTTAGAGGAGGACTCCAGGGAATCAGCTGTCTTAGGAAAGTTCTCTGTATTTCAGCAATGCTGGGTATGATATGGAAGGCCAATGATGGCAGAGGCAATGCCACAGCATGGGTGTCCGGACCACCAGGGCTCAAACTCCTGGAAGAAGCAACACCATCCGTTTTGTGACGTATGACTGGCAGCATTCCTGACCTTGAGAAAGATCCGAAGTGAGTTACGTAAAGCAGATGTGGCTGGCACTGCTTCTGCTCTTACATGACCTAATTGCATGGTCAAGGCTGGCTCCTGGTTAAGTGGAAAATGGCTGTTGAACTGCGTTTGATGTTGTTTAGTATTTGCTGAATTTGTTGTTTAGTGTTTCTGTTGGTACTAGAGGTACAAGGTGGGGTGTGTGAGCCAAAGGGAACGTTTCCTGATGTGTTGTGCAAGGACAGCAGAGAAGTCAAGAAAAGTTCATTCTACTCTTAAAATCTCAGTTCACGCACTGTTCTTTTGAAATCCAGGCAGGTTTTGCTGACCTGCTGCGTGTAATCTCAACATCTACTCTGTCATTAAAGCACTGATTTGTTCTTTCTTCTGTACTGAAAATTGCACTGTTCCATGAAAACTGCCATCACTTCTGGAGAAGTCTCTGTCTAGTCTTCTGCATCTTTATAAGTGGGCATTAATGGCATAAAATGACTTGAGTGTAAAATAAACAGGAATGCTTGAAACAAACACCTGCTTTCACAGACTGTGACTAGAGCTGGGATACCAAGCCTGCATTTACTGGTGTGACTGAGCAGACACTTTTCACCTGTTTTTGAAGGCAAATGGGCAATAGAGTTTTATTTCCTCCAGAATGTAGGTTATTAATATATGGAAAGTAAAGGCAGAATGAGAACTGGGAAAATCACTTTTTAAATGGCTGTGATTCAGTCATCTAAAAATAATACTTCCAGGTTCTTTCTGTAGCCTACTGCCTGTGTGTTTTCTTTTTAGTTCTTCCTTGAATGAGCTAGTAATTTTTTTCTGTGTTTGATACAGCTACATTTTCACTATAATTCTGTACATGAAAAAGTAGCTAGAAACATCTGCTCCAAGTTTATTTTTTATTTAACTAACAATTAAATTCCTTTTTTCCCTTTTTTTTTTGCAGTGCACAGAGCAACTTGAGTTGACCTCATTTATCCTGTTCAAAAATGTAAGTACTTTAATTACACCACTGCCTTCCCCCTCAGATAATTTTAAAATGATGGAATTTCAATTTGTGTAGTCTCTTTTTGTATTGTACATATTTTTAATCTGAGGTTCCAGCTTATTACCATCTGTACCAGCCTGCTTTGTTGCAGATGAGTCAGAATATTTTGTGTGCAAATGACCTTTTTGCTTAAACAAGGAAAATGTATTTATAGATATTTGCTTCAGATTGAACTGATTTATTTTTTGGTTCAGTTTTTGAACTGGCCTTGCGGTATTGAGGGCAAAATATTAAGCAGTGCAGTAAAAAAGGTTATCCTGAAGTTCCAATTCATGCCTAATAGACACAGATTGGTATCAAATCCTGACTGGACTCTTTTCTAGTGACTTTCTGAGCCGTTAATTCTATGTGCTGTGGGCATATATGGCTTTCCCAATGTGTGAGGATCTGGCTTGGTTCCTTGTCCTGTATCTTTAGGTGCACAGTGAAATTAGAGATCTAACAAAAGAGCAGGAGGTTGTGTTTTTGAATATCAGAAAATACAGTCTCAGTAGAAAGTCCTTATGGGACTGTTTGTTTATGCATAGTTAAGGTCTGCAGCCTCTATCTGTTACGTGGTGATTGCCTGTAGGGGAAAAAAATATGTATTTATCCATAATGAAGTAGTTCGTGCAAACAGATATGCTGGAAATTAAACCAGGGAAGAAAGTATGTTGTTGTCAGCAGTGTCCTGGGAATATATAGGGTTTCCTAAATCATGTGCATCTCCAGTAGGTACATTATTAGATGTTTCCTGTAAAACTTCCCTGGCTGTGCAAAAACCCCAGACGGGTCAGTGTCTGTGCAGTGTCAGTGAACTTTTTTGTAATAAAGCAGCACAGTTTTATGTTGCATTACTTTCAATTTATTTTCTGTATAAATAATACAGAAAGTATTGTTTTCTTTAATATCACTTTTTTTTTCGGCTTCCTCTTTCAGATCAACAACCAAGCCAGTAACCAAAATAAATAAAAATTCTCTTTTCCTGTGAGCGCTAATTAGTTACTGTAAAATACCATCAGCAGATTTTGGTAGGAGGAAAGTAGACGATACGTTTTCCTGAAGAATATTTATTTCTCAGACTGATTGTTTTTCATTTAAGACTTCATTTCATCAAGTTTCAAAAAATGTTTAATTTCTATTCTTTTGCCCAGTATTGATTTATGCAGAGATTTTTTTATCTTTCCCTCACCCCCCACCCCCTCAGCACAATTAACTACAGCAAAGGGGGTTTTGTGATGTGAACAAACATCACTGACAACTGACTGGAGGTAAACTCTTTTTTCCTAAACTAAATTTCTGTCCTGCTTTCTTTTTTTTTTTTTTTTTCCGTTTTAATATAGAATTAGAATAGAACAGTTACAAAAACACCCGTGACTGCCTATAGCTCTCTAGCTCCCTCTGAGAACACCACCACAGGACATCAGAAAGACAGAATGAAATATTTTTAGATGTGGTATTTCTGTATCCTACTAGAATATAATGAAAATATGATTTCTGGTGAAGATTATTCATAGTTTATGTTTGAGTGGGCTCATGTGCGTATTATCTCTTTCCCCAGTATGATGGAAAAAACCAGAACAATTGATTTAGTAAACCTTTTTTTTTTTTTTTTTACACAGAACCATAGAGAGGTTTGGGTTTGAAAGGGATCCTAAAGATCATCTGCTTCCAACCCCTCTGCCACAAATAGGGAAATGTTCTTTATATTAATAGTGGCAGTCAAAAATTACCCTCTTAACTATAGACAGGCCTAACATTAAGTAGCAAGCCAAAGAATTTATCATAGATCTATAAGGAGCCGTGAAAAAGCAGACACTAAACCTGGAAGTCTGAAGAAATGTTTCCTTTTGCACTTTTGCTACGTACAACAATTCCAAAATCTTTCAACGGGCTATTCAGCTATTTCCTTCATCAGCAACAGTGCTGCGTTCTGTACGTTTAGAAATTTCCAAAATACCTTGCAGTTTAACATTTACAGATAGAATAAGCTGAAAGGATTCCCCCCCTTCCATCTCCCAGCAAAGGGTGAAGAAGAAAGTGGAACACAGGAAGAAAAAAATCGAATAAATCCAGCTTCCACAGGTATATAATATCACTCACCAGAAGCTACCAGAAGTCCTTACTTACGTATGAAAGTAAGATAAGGGATTGTTCTGTTTCTCCTGTAATGCTTTAAGTTTGCAAAACTGGGAAGGAGGGTTTTTAATCCTGAAACACAAGATTTGTATCAACAGTTCCGCGTAACTATTTCCTTCCAGATCCTGCCTTGCCTGAAGCTCTTGCTCTCACAAGTCTACATGAAAAACTCCAGGTGGGATAATCCAGACCTACTTAATGTTCTGTAAAACTGATGGCAGTCTGAACTCCATTCTTTCTTTGCAGTGCACAGCTGTGCTGTTGGTTGTTACCGATTGAGGTGCTTTGTTGATATCCAGAAGCTCTTACAAATGGCTCCTCTTTGCTGGCAGAGCTGGGGGCACTGGCCGTGACTGGAATTTGCAGGAGCCTTTCCCACACAGCTTTTCTTTAGGAAACAACCGTTCCATAGATGTCTTTCCACAGCCTGCGCTGGAGCAGATGTGAAAATTTTCATAAGCTCGGTGAAAAAGCTACTTTAAAATCAGTCCTGGTTCACAGAGGCTGTAAACATCTATTTTCATCAGTTGAAAAACATGGTTGCTTTTACTAAAAGCAGTGTCTGGGATGATTTTGTTTTGGTTGTTCAACACTGTTGGTGATGAAAATAGGTGTGTCAGCATTTGAAAGATGGTCCTCAGGCACTGAGGGTTTTTTTTTAATAGCAAGCAAAGTTCTCATTAAAGGGCAATTTTAAAAAGCAATAACATTCATTTTTTGGGCTGTTAAGCATATAGAGTGTTTATATTTCCAGCAAAGAACGAATTAATGGAAAATAAATTTCTGTCATGCACTAGTGCCGCGGCATTGCAACATAATGTATGTGAGGCTGATTGCAAGTCAGCCTTTCAACAGGATTATACATGATCAAAGCTTCTGGAGTGAGAACTATGTAACTTAAATGATCGAAAACAATTTTAATGTTTGTCTTCTCTCTTTTTCTTTCAAATCAAAGCTTGTTTCTTGTTAATGATGTGTTAAACTAAAAAGCCCGCAACTCTCAGTCTCTCTATCTCCCTAATTACAGGCAGACATCCCTTCAACACACAAAACAACCCAGGTTCTTTGCCTTAGGTGCCTGTTGCTTGTAGCACTGACTGCATTGGCCTAAAAATATCTGCCTCTTTTGATGTCCAAGGAACAGGTCAGGGCCAGGTCCCAACAGGGCAAAGCGCTGTTCTTTGAGGGAAAGTCCCAGCAGATAGGGCAGGGCTTCCCACACCCTACAGGAGGCTGTGTGTCCACCAAGGAGGGCTGAGCTCATTCACAGGGACCCGACTTTCCACCCGCACCTTCCGCAATCCCTGACTTTTCTGAGAGAGTGATAATTCGCTCCGGAAGGCCTGGTGCCTGAAGCAGTTGTCCATCGCTATCAGCACAACTTAAAACGTCAAACAACTCCCAGAGGACTCTGTCAGATGTGAGTTTAGTGATTTTAAGTCACTAAAATATCTTGTGAATTTTTAGGTCCATTGGCACAGTGCCAAAGTCTAACAAAAATCTATACTATTGAACTATTAATAATAAGATAATACTGAATCTCTTATTTATTAATAATTTATCGTTATCTAGAAATGACCAGCGGAATCAAGAGCAGACTTCTGGTCTTCAAACAGAACTTAGGAGAACAATCTCTCTCTTGGTAGGACTTAGTAGGACTTTGCTATCACTGTAGCAATGTTCAGTATCTAGGTAACTAGGAAGGCCTGGTACAACCATGGGGGTTAAAGCTCTAAACAAACCCAGCGGCCTTCACGGGGCTCAGGATATGGTCATTTCTGCGGCTACTTTCATAATCACATGGATTAATTTTTTTCAGCAAGCTGAAACTGCTGGAAAAGCAGTAAAATTTCAGCTCTCCTGCGCAGTCCTTGTCTCAGCCCGTTATCACAGCCCCCGACGTGCCGGGGGCGCTTTCAGACCGTACAGGTGCCATGACAAGGTCTCTCTGCCTGGCAGCCTGCCCTTCCGAGGGACCACCGGTGGGAGAAGGGTGACTGCTCCACTGTGCCCTTCCCACAGAGCCTGGCCACGGGCAACTGCTCTGGTGTCAGCGCTCTGCCTTTCTTCAGTGTCACTGATTTTGCACAGACGCTTTCGAGCAGTTGGCAGATGCGGCCGAGGAAAGACACAGAGTCAAACTCTGCAGGAAAGCCGCTTGCAAGTGGTATTAATAGAAAGAACACATGCAGGAGCAATTTGAGTAACTTCGCTTCCTTGAGGAGACAAAAGTCAGGCCAAGAAAAAATTCAAAAGTAAAAGAAATGGTATTGTTAGAGATGTGAAAAAAATAGCATCTCCTTCTTTCCTTTCTTCCCTCTCCTTCCTGCCTGTCCCCTCCAATTTCATCCACTGTTTTGATGGAGTCAAATACAAAGCATTTTTTCTGGAATATCCATTAATTGATTTTTCTGCCCTTTTTTTTTTTTTTTTAAATTTCCTTGTAAGAAAAATTAATTTTTGTTAGTGAGCCCCCAAGGCTTCCTAAAAAGAAATTTATGCTATACCCGACATTTTAAAGAAGAGAAGGCAGTTTTAGCAGTTATCAATTATCTCAAAAAACTATCATCACCAGAGTAAGGAGACAAGTTCTCCAAACTGACACTTCAAATGAGTTGGCTGATGTCGAGTAACACACAAATTTGCACAGCACCTAACTCATCCATTTTCCCCAGCTTGCAGAGCTCTTTCCTTGGAAATCATTATGGAAAATGTTGGAGTAGCAACTTCTGGCACTGATTTGTTGCAAAATATCTCTCCAGCACATTGAGACTCTGAGAAGCTTCCAGCTGATTGCTCGGCGTGTTAGACACAGTAGACTTTGTCGTATTCTCCTGTTTTTGCAGCGAGAATGCCCTCGAGGCAACTTACAACATCTGCTGTGAGCACATGAAATCCTTCCCTCTCCGCAGCCGGCTTGCCACTGGGTTTGATGGAGCCAAAATATCAGGCTCGTTCGGTGGAGCCAGGCAGAGCTTGGACAGACAGCAGTGTGAAAATCAGCGAGTCAACAAACCTTCAGCATGGGGAAAAAGGGGAGCATCAAACACGAAAATAATGCTGCAATTAAAAAAAAAAACCCCACATATCATTTCTTATTGCCTGTGTTGCAGCAGGACTGCAGAACTTCCAGCTAATCAAGCCATAACTCCCAAGCCTCTCCTTTTGATTATTTATTTGGATGCTCTTGTGCTACAGCACCTTTTACTTTCCCGCTGGTCAGACTGGCCAGCAGTGTTCTTGACCACAAAAACCAGGAGAGGGCACCTTCACTTGGTACCTTTGTAGACATTCACTGGCAAGCAAATTGGGAGTCTCGAATGGTTACAGGTTTCTAAGGCAAGAAAAGATGTTGCAACAGTCACACTGCAAGCACTGTAGTGGGAAATGGGAAAAAGCAGCACTGGAAATCTGTTCCCTTACGGATGCTCCACTTGAAACACAGTCACAATTATTTTAGGAGGGAAAACACCACACATTGAATACACTTCTTATTTGGATCTTTTTCTGCTTTGGACAGATTGTGACAATCTTACATAAACACTGGCACTAAGTATTAGGGCAGTCTGATGTCTGACCCAGATCTGATTATTTTGCAGCACACACAACTGCGCTTCCAGTGGAAGATTCCCCCACGTCAAGCTTCTAAACAGGGTAAATAAAGCCATCTGTTGTGGAAGCAGGATTTTTAAATTATATGCCCTGTTAACCACTGTTTTGCACACTGAGCTATTCATGTCTAAAGAAACAACCTTATGCCTTTCTAAAAGGAGTTCTGCTCTCCTGATTTACAGGTCTTATGGGCCAGATATCAGATGTCTAAAATAACTTTTATTCTGCTTACATTTACTTCTGTGAGACTGGTTTCCATCTTCTCCCTTTCCACTGACCCCTTGCGTTTCTTTCTGCTTCCTAGTTTCTCTTGATCTCTCTTATATAATTGCAATAAATATTTTATGAAAGGTTTGGTCAATGAAAGTAGTATTTGAAATGTTATACGTTTTATATCTAGCAAAGTAATTAAAATACCTCATATGAAAGAGGTCTCATCAGCCCCTAGTCCAGTGCAAGCATATTCTTCTCTGCAGAGACAAGTAAAGGAAGTAAGGGAGAATTTCAGTGATAGGAATGGTTTTTTCCAGACCTTTCAATAAATGTTTAAAAGAAACATTTTTCCCATAGGAAACCACATTTGAAGACTCCATTTGTTTATCTAAACTGTTGTTCAGTCAGCAAGTGATTAAATTGCTATTTCCAGGACTGTTCTGCTCTGTGCACTCTCCTCAGTCACGAAGAGAACTAGTTGTGGCTACAAAAGAGGAGAGTGAACAGAAATTTGTGCTGCAAATTAGCACACGGAAGGAACACTGTGTGCTGTTTCACCAACAATTCATCACTTTGGGGGTTCATGTGGGTTTCTTTACCAGGGTTTAATATTTGTCCTCTTTTTATTCTTATGGCAACAGATACAACAGACTAGACACTGATGTCTCCTTAAGGAAATTGGGGAACCATCTGTATTCATGCCAGCTAAGATTCTGCTCAGCTGGCTCCCTTTTTACCTAAGCCTTAGAAAAGTTCAAATATATATATATATATATAGTTCAACTTTTAAATTCTCTTGCATGGCTTAATATATACTTATTTATTTCTGCAATCGTGTCTTGCCCTGTTAGTCTACTGCAGGGCTTCGTGGTCCTTGGTGATTTTGGGATTATGAACTCCTCCAGTAATGGGATTTGCAAACATGAGGTCAAATCTACAGAACAGTGGTGTGGCTAACACTTACATACATTAATATACATAATTAATGTACATAACATAGAGACATTTAAATAATAGATGCATTTTGCTGATGTAGAAGGCAGTACTGGATCTTGCACTGCAAAGTCTAATTTTCAGCAGTTTCTTAGGACTGAAGCATTTCCTTTGATGACTTTAAAAAATCAAGTATGTGTAGAGGAGACATAGAGATCATCTTGTCCGTCTTTTAGTAAAGCACAGGGTTCCACATTTACCCTGATACTTCTGTGCTAGAAGTGTCAAACAGCCTAATTGGACAGGGTAATTTATGTGGGTTTTTTTTAAATAGTCACAATTGTGATAACACACATCTTCCAGCACTGCTTTGAAGGGAAAGATATGAACACTTCACAGTTAATTAGAGCTTGTTTGAATGGTCAGTTGCCGTTGTTGTAAAGGATTTGTGCTGCATGCACTTACTGTATTTAAATCTTCATTTTATGTTATATCTATTAATGAAAATACAATTTTATGTAGAAAATGAAAACCTGGAAAAGCCATCAGAAAGAACGAAGAAATGGACTGCAAGAGACACAAGGTGAGATTTAGATATTTCTGAATCCCTGAAGTGGGAAAACCCAAACTAACGCTTCTCATTTGAACCAAGTAAGTTCAAACATTTCTAATTTTCTTTACCAAGTGAATTAAAAAGGCACAAATAGGTATCTTTAGAGTGGATTGTTTTCTGTTGTATCTACCCTCACTGACTTCCACTTTAACTTGATTCACGATTTCAGGGTGAAATACATATTTTTTGTTACAGTCTAAAAAATTTGTTTCAAAAATCTGCTTCAAGTTGATAATTTTGGATCAATATCTGGACAGAAAATAAAACCAAATGTCCTGATTTAATTATCTGTAAGAACTGGTTGCTTTGCAAACATAGAAAAATGGCTAAATTATTTGCCATCTTAATTTTTTATTCCTTCTCATATTCTTTTTCTCTGTAACTTTGCTTTCATTTTTTTTTGCTAAAGGCTCAATCCCGCTGCTTTTAAAATAGTAAATTACCCGTAAGATGAAACGAGATCCTTAGGGAAGTATTTAAAAGAAAAGAAATTAGGATATTTATCCTTCTTGCCATTTGGCAACTAGCTAAAATATCTAAATTAGAAGAATATTTCCTCTCAGTTTAGCATATGACTAACAGGGAAAGGGCATTGCAGTAGGCAATCCACAATGTTAAACAAAGTTCTTGCTATGAAGAGTCTTTTGGAGGTCCTCTATCTTTTCCTCTGGACAGCATAAATAATGTGGAGAGGTTAAGGTAAGAATTTAAATTTAGGTGCTATTAACAGGCCCTGAAGAGTATGGACAGGCTCCTGAGCAAATAAGATCATCTGATACCAACCAGAACAACAATATGACACATGGACATTTTATCCAGGACTCCTAAGAATTTGTTATGCTGGGTCTTGACAAATAAATGAGTCCTAAGTAGATATGATTGAACCCAACCATTTTTAGGCATTTAATATTATATACATATAAAAATTCCACTAAAATCTAGATAGTGAATGTTCGATAGCTGATTACCACGGTCTTAGTTTTGTCCTTTCTTTTTTTCTTACATAATTTTTATACCAGGTTTTATTGATAAATAATTTGCCACGTGCATGAGGGACTGGAGGAATCTCCAAAAAATAGTCTCATTTCCATAGAGTTGAGATGCTCTAGATTTAGTTACATTTTCCATATTTCTTTTTTGCCTCCTCTGTTTTTGGGTTTAGACTGTTTCTGAGCCTTTTGCTGAAACACGACCTCTTGTCCTCTAGGTTTTTTTCAGCTTTCTTTTTTTACTGCTTCTGCTTTGTGTAAATGTGTAAAAATCTTGGAAAAGCTGGTGAAAGTGTTCATGAAGCCCATGTCACATTAAACTTTTGAGCAGACGTGGGTGACTCTCATGTGCCAAGCTGCTGGACATTCACACCACCAAATGAACCATCCCAGGATACATTTACTTCACCTTTGTGGAGCTGTGTGATTCTCAGCTTAACTAAGCTTTTCACTTTGGAATTTCCTACCATTTTAAAAACTACACCAGAACAAGGTCTGTCTGTCACTCCACAAGCTGTGTCAACTTAAAGGCTTCCTGTCTCTCACCCTTCAGGCAAGACTTAGTTTTACATAATTCACATATTTTTACAATTCAGAAACTTCCTGGATGATGTTCTATCACGACTTCAGCTCTTTTGTTGTAAAGCTAACCGTTTTTACTATTTGACGGAAACATCCACATAATCCCTTCACAATGAATGGTTATCAGAGACTCACTTTGGAAAATGCATTCCAAGACACCAATCACTGTAAAGAATAAAAAAATACTATTTAGAGTGACATTACAGACAGGGCAAGGGTGAAGAATTAGAAATAAAAAAGTTCCGCTTTGCCCTATTTCTTGCTGGAAATACTTCAGTTCCTATTAGGAATATTTAAAGGACTGCAAGCTCAAACATAGGAAAATACTCAAGCTAACATTAGTTGTAAAGCTGATATAGTAGAATGTGTTGATTTAAAGAATCGCTGGTCACATAACTTCTGCTGTTGCCTTATCAGATCTTCATGTGATATCACTTTACATGATTTTAAATGTAATGCTTATTAAAAATGCAAGTATATCATATATGAAGCACACGCATATCTTCCTGTTCCATGAGAAAATTCTAATTTTGCTTTGTGGTTGCACATAATACAGCAATACGTACATTGTTCCTGTCCTCCCACTAGATGGATCTGATCTGTTCTGTTCTTTCTCCCATATGTATTCACATCTGCCACAGTGGGAGGTAACTGGTTTAGAAGTGGAGAACAGAACCTTGGACTGAATTCTGATCTCATTTGCATCACTGAGTAACAGAGTTACCAGCCCTCCATGAAGAAAATTCATTGTTATTGCTATTTGTACCACCCCCGTCTCCCCTTTAGGATTTATTTTATTTTGATGATTCACATTATAATATAGTTTCTATATATATAAGTACAGGGACAGAGGGAAAATCTGTAGCATTACGAGACACATGGAAATATTTCAAATATTTTTATTTTTAAAATATCGCCTTCTATGTCTCGTGTTGGATGTTAACAACCCTATCTTCCAAGTTTCTTTTTATATTATAGCGTCTTCTGCCTTAATCCCCTTTTGTCACATAGCTTTTCCCATGCTGATCAATACCGAGGACGACTTTACCACTGTACCTAAGCGCATTATAAATACTATCAGTGTTAGTCTCATTCCCCTTTTCTGCTTTCACTGAGCAGAGACCTTCACTGAACTATCCATGACAATTTAGTCCAGTTTCAGAGCTGCTACAGTTAACTGAGAATCCTTTTAAATCTTGGGGACCCTGAAAATGGTAGGAAATTATCTATAGGGAGTGGACAAGTATTGACTTGTGTGGTCCCCACTGGATAGTTTTAACAGCGTGGCTCTATTTCGGCCTTAAATTGGAGAAGAGTAGCCATATAAAAGGTAAAAATAACTCACTGAAAAATACACAAAAGCATAAACAAATAATTACATTTATTACTAAAAAGGAGGAAAGGAAAGGGGCACCCAATTTTCGGTCACCATGTACACAACCTGGATATTGAAAGCAGCAGAATAGTGGAAGCCAAAAATAGAGAGCACACAAAAAAAGATTAATTCTCAGTGGAAAGGTGATTTTCTCCTCAGAACAACCTTTATACTTGCTGTGAAGTTAAAGAAGAGCACACAGCAGAAAAAGGCACCTGACAGCAACCATAACTGGGCTGCTCATAAAACTGCAAGCTAAGCACACACACATATGCAGCTCAGAAATGTGCAACTTGCTGTACAAATTTCACTCTGTGGGAAACTGTGTATTGAAATTCATAGAAAAGCTTACTCACAGCAGAAATGTACCATGTCCAAATCAGATGCCTTTTATGAGGCAGTAAAATATTACAAATTCAGTATTTTTACATGCCAACTTTCAAGTTGACTTTAGACTACACTTGCACTAATACCAACAACTGGCAGACCTTTACCTTTAAAAATAAGTAATATGTGAATAGTGGTCCGTTTTAAAGTGTTTGTGCTCAGTCACAACTGGTTACTGAAGGACATCTCTTTGTTGACCTTTTTCCCCTCGCCGGAGCTGCATCTTTAGGTGGATGTGACTTACACGCAAGCAACAGAGAAGAGTTTTCCAAATATTACATGTGAAACTGAGGAGAATTTGAGTCTGCGGTGCACCACGGAGGCTTCATAAGACTCCCGGAATTCTCAGGAAAAGAAGATACAGCTTTTAGGAAGGACAAGAAAGGCACGGGGGAAAGGGTGACTTTCCTTCCTATCACACTGACCCAGAACCATTTTGAAGCCCCACACCCGACCTGCTTTGCAAGGCAGCTGAGCCCTCAGGTGAACCCAATTTACAAAGCCAACGCCCTGGGCACGCCCCGACTTGACGCCGAGGTCCCCCAGCTCCTTCTGGCCGTTCCAGAAGGTTCTCCCCGCACAGGCCTTGGCTTGATTGCCCCCAATTAGCTATGCTAATGTGCAGGTGCCGCTGCCGCGCCACAGCTGGCCCCAATTACCTGTGCCCATTATAGGTGCTGCTGCAAAGGAGGGCGGGGTCGGTCCTGCCCACCTGGGCTGTGGGGCTGCCCTGCTCCCAGTGCTGAGCAGCCACGGAGGAGGCAGGAGCACCCAGTACGTCCCTGAGGGAATACCGGCGGCTCAGCTTGGAAAAAAGGTACGGACTTTGCTGTGGTTCTTGGCTCACAGTGCTGCCCTATGCTTGCTGTGAATGTCGGGATAAATTAAAGTCTCTAACGCGCTGTTTTCAGTGTAAGAAAACAGGTGGTACTTTGTTCGGGGCACTGAGTGCGTGTGGGGTCATTCTCCACACAAAAAAACTTTCAAAGCTTTTTGCTCTTTGGCTATAAGTTACATAATTTCCTTGATCAATTACTATTCTATCTCCTACTGGTTATTGATTTCTAGCTTTTTGGGCTTAGCCCACATTTTCAGTATTTTTATTATTTTTTTTTCTAGATAGGTAGGGCTTCGGTACAATTGTTGAGTTGTCTTGATTAGTTTCTTTTTTATCTCTAGTTTCTGCGAAATGTCCTGGTAGTCTATGAATTCTGCGTTCATGCTGTCCAGTTCTCAGAAATATGGCGCTCTCTCTCCAAAGCTTTGTGCATTGAAGCGAATCAAGGTTGGTTTAGCAAAACTTCAAAGTTTTCAGTAATTCCCGTGTTCGTGGGGGCGTTCCTCAGGAGCTGGGACTTGGTCTGTGCCAGCGTATTCCCAAGGGACAACACGGCACACTGGCTAGTCTGATCACCTGTGTTTCTCCTGAATCTCTCACACAAATCCTTCGGTGAGTGTCATAAGTGGAAAAATAGAGGGAAATAAAGTAAGATACGTGATGCATATAAATATACCTTGTGTCCCCTCCCAGCCTACTGCACGCCCTCGGGTCTGGTCCCTCGTGAGGTGGAGAGACAAACAAAAGGCTTTGCTGCTCAGCAAAAACTACAGTGTTACTTGTTACCAGAACTGTTTTAGTGAAAAATCTGAACCACAGTGATGTTGGGGGGTCAGAAATGCAACAAGAACTGATGGCATTTACAACTCAGGAAATAGATATAACTGAGGCAAGCCATTTAAAGAAACAATGAGGAGGGGAACTGAGGCAGCCAGCAAGGCAGCACCTTAAAAGTGCACTTTTTAACCGGGTGTACTGTCTTGAAGTTTACAAAGTGGTCACTTAGAACTGGGGGGAGGGGGAGGGCGAGGACTTCAGACCCTTGGAGAGCTTTTAAGGATATGCATATATGCTGGTAAGTGTTGGGAAGTGTCATGAATATGTAACAGGAGTGTGGGGAACAAACAATGAATAATCGTGTAATGCTGACATGAAAGCTGTAGTGAAAATGCCTTGCTGGCACTTTGGTGAACTGATTCCCATGGCACCTGGTGTGCTGTGACCATGAAGCACATCACAATAAAGGAATGCCTGGTTTCTAAAACCCACAAATTGAGTCTTAAAGGTCCTGTTAAGTACCGTTTTTAGGCAACAAAAGCACTGCATGAGCTACTGTGAAGAAAACTAACTCTGCCCTAGCCATCTGTTTGAGTTCTGGCAATCCCCAGTGGTGGTCATTCCTCTCTGGGCAGGTGTTGCTAGGACCTGTCCCCTCCCACTGTAAAATTCCCGTTTCTGTACGCAGCTGGAGTTTCCTTTGCTGGAGGCAGTGTTTGTTGCTGCCTGTCCTTTCAGTGACTGTCTTGGGGAGGAGTAGAATGGTGTCCTATAGTTGTGCTTTAGACAGCCGAGGGCAGTAGCAGCACCCATCTCTTAGAAGCTTCCTGTTCTTCGGGGTGAATAAAAACCTGTATCTTCAGTCTCTTTCTACCCTTCACGAGCTCAAGCCTCTGCTTTATTGTGAAGTTAAAGATACTCTGTTTTTGCCTCCACTGAGGGCCAAATATTGGTACTTTCTGTGTGTGGGAACTCAAAATGAGGCAGAGATCCCAGGCATGGCCTCACAGCTGCCAGGTAGGGGGTAGAGTCACTCAGCTTTGATCTTGCAGTGACCTTGCTGATCCACACACTACAGGCTTATGTTAAAATCTCTGCCCAGATAAGACCCCTCAGTTGTGCAGCAGCTTTTCAAAAAGGCATTTATCTCCAGCCTGGGCAGTTTCCAGGAGATATTCTGTCCACACTGCAGAACTCTGCAGCTTTCTGCTTGTTAGAACAAATTATGTCTTTCTGCTGCTTTATAGCAATAAAGTAGAGCAGCAGTGCAGAACAAGAACCTCCAGTCTTGAGATTGGCTGTTATAACTTCCTTGCTCTCCTTTAGCAGGTCCACCCAGAGTATCTGAGTTAAATTTAAAGTTTTGTGCCTCTTAAAAATGAGGGAGAGATGTTCCTTTCTCAAGTGTCTTTCTGATTACTTTGTAAACTGCAATAAGCTACGATGCAAAAATCTGAAATATCTGCTTGTATCGATTTGGGGTGATGTGCTAGTTGTTACCTGCCGTGGTGAATGGAATGGAAGGTACACCAACCTGACAGCAGATAATGATTCCCTCATATCACTTTTCCTGAGGTGTTTGGACTATCCAACCTAGTTTCAAAAGACTAAAATCTTACTGTTTGCAGGTTTACATTCTGAATTTTTATCTATTTCCAGTGTCTGCCATATTGAAGTGATTATTGAAGTGATACTGCATTATATTATATATATTATATTGAAGTGATACTGCATTATGTATTGGGAAGTAGAAAGCTATCATCTAAAAATAGACCATAATATTGCACCTTAGTAAAATATACAAGTGGGTTTTCTGCCAGCAACCGTGACTTATGATAATGACTGTTATCAATATGCAATTACTTCTGTTACCCTGAAACATATTGGCATCCGTTTATTTAAAGATAATGTAACACATTTGTATTCATTGAGGTAATCATTGGATATGATTAAATGTGAATGCCCATCTTATATAAACAGTAAAATGTAAAAAAACCAAATTGTCTTTGGATGCTTTGCACTACTAAAAATAGGCTGTATTAGATTTTCAAAACCGCATTTGAGCTTCTCTGAAATGAAGTGACAAACAACCATGAAGAAGCAAAAGCATAACTTGGGTGACTGCTAACTCAAATGTTCATTGTTTCTGATGATGTATGGGAAAGCTGACAGTAAGGAAAAAATCCTTCAGATAACACTGTAGTCCCATGTCTGTGGAATGGACTCCAGAGTTAGTGATACATGTGGAACAAAGTCCATTTAAATGGTGACTCTTAGTGGAGGCAGAAGCCTATTTGAATAAGTTGTGTAGATTATTTATGAAGATGCAGAGGTGTGATCTGGCAATAGCCAGGCATTTAAATGTGCTATTTAGGCTTTTAATCATTGATTTATCCCATGAATGCTTCAGACTTGCAGAGAACCAAGAATTTTTCAGGCTTTTAACTACAATGTTTGTATTTATATGTAACACATGTGCTGCATAAGATTAGTTCTCTGGTGACAGGTTGTTACGATAATACAGGGGATGGCTCTGAGCCAAATTAGTAATAAAGTACACTTATCTTTCCAAATAACAAAGCACCATTTTTGTCAAATGGTCTGAAGTGTGTAGATGCACAATCAGAATTTCTTCATTGAATGTATGTATATAATACAAGTGTATAATTTTGAATCATGCTTTGCAGAAGGACGTGCTGCCTTAGTAACAGTTTGTAGCTCAATACATTTAAAGGAGACTGTCTTCATTCCTTGGCCAGTTCTGGCAGTAGCTGCAAAACATCCAGTGATTTCAAAAGCCTTTCTCCAGAATGTTACTCTCCAAAGCTGTGAAAAATTAAGTTAGATCTCTCAGAAACACCTTTTATAACTCAGACATACTGCAAGGCAGCAAAGAATTCTCATGGATACAATAGTTCCGAAGATTTATTAATCAAACTAAGCTTTTTTTAGTAAACTATTTTTTGCTTTGAGTAGGGCCTTGCTGCGATATTTCCAATACTGTAAGTTATTTCTCTTCCAGATTATCTAAATATCATTTTACCTCTAGTCTCCTAATGCTGTTTGCCAAGTCACTGTAAATCCTCCTCAGTTAGGGGGAGCTGGTAATCAGTATATCAAGCTTAAAAGCAAGAAGTCTTCAGTGTTTGATTTGGGTCTAGTGGTTCGTTCATATATTGCTGTAGGAACGTCTGTTCCTCTTATGAATAATTCCTTTGGAACTTGCAGAGCTTTCTCTGTGCTGAGAGCTCCTGCTGGAGCTCACAAATGCTTATGAAGCTGTTTCATCCATCATATTTTTTATGGACTTCTGCATAAGCTGGAATGTGCTTTGTTCTGTGACCTGACCCTAATCCGAAGTGAACTTGCTCTCTGTTGGGGAAAGCTGATGCAGAGGTTTTAGTCCTCTGGAGAAGCACTCACAGTCCCTTAATATCATCAGGCTTGGAGTACCCTACCACACTGCTCCCTGTAGTTTAGCCTTTCTAATCTACATCCCTGTGTGGTACAAAACTATATGTATTTTTTATATAATTAGATCGATTTCAAGTTCTTCAAATTTTATAGTTTTTTTTCTTTGCCCTAAGGGAAGAAGGGAGGGGAAGGGGTTGTTACTTTGCGTTGGGGCATTTAGCAGGGAGCCGGGTCTGAACTACCACAGACCCTTACTTCATTAAAAAAGAAAATTTACTTTTCTGTTACCCAAGAGACATTTCCTGGACATGTGGATAGAGGTAGTAAATTCATAAAACTGGAGGCTGTGCCAGATAAATCTATAGATCTTCTGATTCCCAGTCCTTTGGTCAGATGGAATTCCACAAGATTTTCACATGGTGCTTGGCCCACTCCTGTCTCCGGGTGCCTACTCTGGCCCTTTCAGGGGTTCTCGCTGTGCAATCACCCTGGAGGGCAGCACAGCAGTGCGGAGGCAGTTGTGGGGTTTCTAGGCTGACCTTACTCAAACATCAAAGCCAAGTCAGCAGCTGGTCTGGAGACTAAACTGGCTTTGGTGTCAGCCCTGAACTGACTTGTTGCGGTTTCCTCTGAACCTTGTTCATAATGTATTGTGTATTATCTGTAGAGCCTTTTAACTCTAACCCTGGTCAAATCCTTCTGCGCACCAGGCAGAGCTGCTAAAATGTCTTCAAATAAAGCTGAGGAATCTCTGAGGTGGGGTGCAGCAGCAGGTGTTATCTTCCCCAGGACTAACGCTCTTCCGAGGGGCAGCCTGTTCCTGGAGGATGAACATGTGCTGTATGGCAACTCGGGGAGAAAATGGCACGGCTTAAATTAGTACCTGTCTCGTGTAATTTCACAATTATGGAATTAAATGTTCTTGTAGGTGGTCCGAATCATACTTGAGCGGAGGGATATTAAATGTTTCTTCCGTATTGTAGAAATGGAGGCTTTTAAAATAAAAGTTGGAACAATGTGCCTGCCAGAAACTTCTAGAAAAGGTTCAAATACTGTAATTGATTTTAAAGTGGCCAGATCTCTACATGTATTTTTTTCATCCATTATTGTATGAAACATTTTGGATTTCGAACACTTGTAGTAGGTTTGACAAGGGCTTGACTGACATGGTGTTGATTAAATAGCATTTCCTCTGACAACCCCTTTGAAACCTCCTACTCACAGTAAATGCATGAGCTAATTGAATTTTTTTTTTTTTTAAACTGCTTTTACATTTCAAACAATACAAGTAACACCAACCCCCTTCTGCCACACAGCTCAAATATGTGCCTTTCTGGTTGTGCCTTTTGGCAGAGCACTTAGGTAATATCAGCACCTTTGGCTAAGAGCATCAGGATGTTTCCGCTGTGTTTTGAATCAGAAATATGCAAGTAGAAGTTTAGGTTGTTTTTTTTGTTGTTTTGTTTTGTTTGGTTATTTTTCCTTCGTGGGTGATAAAAATGAGTGATAGCTCAATTTTACAAAGACAGAACAGCACAGAATTGTGGAATGGTTGGAGTTGAAAGGGATCTTAAAGATCATCTCCTTCCAGCCCCTCTGCTGTGGACAGTGACACCTTTCACTACACCTGGTCACTCAGAGCTCCTCCCAGCCTGACCTTAAACACTTCCAGGGGCGGGACATCCACAGCTTCTCTGGGCAACCTGTGCCAGTGTGTCAGCCCCCTCACCACAAACTTTGATTTATTTAACAATCATCTTTGGTCCAAATGTCAGCGAAATAAAATAAAATGGCATTAATTACGAAGAGGAAATAAGGCTCTACGTGCAATTTTAGTGATTGTATATGTAAAGATGTTTCTATAGAACAATAAAAAAATATACATCAAAGCTTGATAGGAGCAAGTCTTTAATTCATATTAATTTAAGATAGTTTTCATCCTTAAATGCTTTTACTTTAGGGGAAACTGTTAGTGATGCATCCCAAACTATTTGGGTTTGTCCTCTGGATGTTGAGGAAAGCAGGAAAAAACCTGGGGTTGAGGAAAGCCCTTTGGCCAGCAGGACGTGTGATTAATGATTTCTGCTTTGCTGCTTTACTGTGTGCTTGGGAGAATATATCATCCTAGGAGTTGTATACTTTGAAGGCATCTGTTTTACTCAAGAGCTCATTTGGAATCATTGCAGATGCCTTCTGAAAGTCTCTAAATATCTAATATTGGATATTATAGCTATTTCTGGTGCTTAAATATCTTTTGCCCCATATGGATATAGCTCAAAGCTCAAGAAGAACATGATGTTTTACCATAGGGTGTATTAACACAGTCCAGTTCCATAAATGCAGTAGGTGCTATAATTAATGTGTGAACTCAGTTGAAAACATTAAATCATTATATATCAGCCCTTCCATTTTTCTTTGGCTCTCAGATCATCCTGTTCTGCTGCATTTTGGGTGCAGGTGTCTGGTATGGTGAGTGTTGTTCAGCGTCACAGGCCAGTTCTGGTATCTGTTCAGCTCTTGACTAAATCTCTAAAAATTGCTGAAATCATCAAGTTACTGATATTTTGGAAGTATTTGCTGCTGAAGTGGCTTCTAAATATCTTCCAGGGCTATTTTTGGAATAAACCATTTAGTCTTGTCACATAAGTGCAGCTCTCCATTTAGGAGGGAAGAGGGTGACAAAGGGTATTTGACTGTGTCTTCCTTTGATATTGTGAAGTTTAAATGTTACCATGTAATACTGACAGTGTTTTGGAAATTACTATTTTTGTGGTAGAACATTCCTTTTTATTCTCACTTCTGCTGGTGATACTGTTCTCTCATCATGTTTTGAAAAATTCATTTTTTTTTACCCCTTCGACATTTATTATTTTGTCTAACTTGAGACTCCCAGTTCATATCCATTGCTATGATATTTTCTTTATGTCTTTCCTCTGTACATATGGTTTCCTTTGAAAACTGAGATGAACTTCTATAATTTGCATTACCCTCTTCCCACCGTGTCTGTAACCACCAGATCACCAAAATGAGGCTTCAGCATTATACTTGTCTTTTGCCTCACCGTGTGAACTTTCAGATTTTAAATAATATTGTGAAAAAGATTTTTTTTTTGTGGTTTGAAAATGTCTCATTATACTCTACTTCAACTGTTTCAATAGATGTGTTCTGTAGTTTAGATGTGATTATGTATCTCATACCTATGATATTTAGGCTGTTTATTCAAAATAATTAAAAAATAGAAGAAATATGAGAGTGGAGATAATGAAGGTGCATATCTTATTTTATGATAGCGACTGAGCTTTTTTACTTATTTCTTTGGAGGGAAACATTTGCAAAAATAAGATGGCTTTGTCATTTGAGCATGAATAAGTTTTTAGAATAAGAAACCTAAACCTCATCCTCTCTCCTTGCTTCCTAGCTTAGGAGTTTCGAAGTAGAATGTATTTTTCAATAATGGCTTGACTTCCTAGTATGTGCTTTCACAGGGATATTCTGAAAAATATCTTAAAAGCGGGCCAAAATATTAGTCAAGCACTAATAAAAAATAAACCAAATAACATTAAACTTCTTTGTTCAGCCAGCTAAGGCTGTCACTGTGTATTAACCACATTCTTCTTGACATTGTAAGTTCTTACAGTTAACTGTCAAGTGTGTTATCTGGTGGACAAGATTAACATTATTAACATGGACATTTAATAACAAGCATTTTATATGTAGTGGGTTTTTTTGTTTGTTTTAGTAAGTCAGGTGGACTTGCCTTCCCTATCCCCTTCTTTCAGGGGACAGAATATTTTGTGTGTTCTGAAAGCGAGCACTGTTGTCATTGAATTGGAAGGTGTGAAAAGTCTGGTGTTTGGTGCAGAGTGTTGTTTGTCACTGCTGGTTTTGGTAACACATATTGTAGTAATGGTTAATACAAACGTTGAGATCCAAATTTTCCCAAGTCAAGGTTTTTTTGCTGGTAAAATGATAACTGCAGAGTGATCTCTTTTTGCTTGCACCTTGACCTGTGAGCCTTTAGTTTGATTTTTCTCTCCCCTCTTCTGTTAAGGGATGCAGTGATAGAGCGGCTTTGGGTACCCGGTGTCCAGCCAGGGTGGGTTCACCCCCCTGTCCTAGCTGTGATGAGTGAGTTCATTTTATCTCCATGTACACTTAGAACTTTATTGCCTCAACAGTAATTGTTGTTTGTGGAATAACATTATTGTAAGAGAGCAGAGTGATTTTTTTTTTTTCCCCCTCTTTTGGCATAGGCGTGATGCTGAACTGTCACTTGTCAAAGAGTTTTATGTCAGAACATATAAAAAGAAACTTACAAAAACGCAATTTGAGTGTGTATCAGTTTCCTCTTCCAGGAGGATCTGGCATAAACTGCTTTACCAGCCTTCAAAGAGAAACGTAAATGCAATAGTGCCCTTCACTGTTAACAAGGAAGTGAGAAGATTCACATGATTAAATACGTAGTTTAGAGCCCGAAGGAGTAATTCATAACAGCAGATAATTTGCAATGTGCAAGAAGTTGAGTCATTGTCATCCCTTTCTGTTCACAAATTGTCTGTAAGCAGGATGTTGTGAGCTTGGGGAATGATGAGTAGCTTCCAGTTCATGTTGGGGTTGCACGTTCCCCAGCCTTGATCTGTCATGTCCAGAGAAACTGGTCTTTTATAGCAGACAAGAGGTAACCAAGCCATATTGCAACCAAAAGAGGCTCCACTGATACTCAACTGCTTGTGAAGGTCATTTGTGTCTTCAAGTCTGTCTCTTCCTTTTTTTCAAAATGAAACTCAAGAATCCTGCTCAACAGATCTGGTTAAGTGTGTCAGTGCTGCACTTTATAAATTCACTATGTAAAGTAGTTCTAACCTTGAACTAAACTTCACAAAAGGCATGTAAAAATGTTGGACTAGCTCAATTGCCTCTAATTAAAAGTGAAGTCTTCTATTGTTTATCAAATTCAGATATTTTTCTTAAATTCACCTCTTTAATGTTCCTGAAATGTTTGTATTAATCTGGTAATAATCAGAAGACACGGACAATCTTCCCATAAGATATGCTGAGTTGCACTGTTCAGTACTTTTTTAGAGAAGATTGCTTCTGCAAACATCTATCTACTAAGAGACAGTGGAGGCTAAATATCTGTGGTTGGTTTTAATGTGTCAATCACTTCCTGCTTTTATTTGTTTTCCTAGCACTTGGCTGCAAAAGCTGTCTCACCCCTGAATTTTCCTGCCCCTACTTGAAAGTGAAATTTAAGGTAGTCAGTAAATAACTTAACAAGGTTGTTCCAGGCTTGTTGGTGTCCCCTTCTGAAGTCTCAAGGAGATGATGGACCAACACACTACTACTCTGTAGATGGAGGCAGTTGCAGAGTGCGTCTGATTTTTCTCCTCTGTTTTTTCTCCTCGGAGTTTAAGAAATAGATTGGTTTAGTCTTCTTCAAAAGCGAAAATGTAAGGTGAAAACCAAACTTGGCCTGAGTGTATAAAGAACTTTTGTGTATGGTGTGATGGTTGAAGAAAACAAACAAAAAACCCAAACAAAAAGCAAGGCACAAAAAACAACCGAATTAAAAAAGAAATGCCTGTGCCTCTGGAAACTTTTACCAATTAAAGTGTGAGGGGTGTGTGACAGATGCAAGACCTTGGGAGCGAGCTGGCTCCAAGATATGCAAGGCAGAGCAGATATGTGTTTTCATTCTTCTCTTACAATATACTGTTCAGTGTCCTGTAGGACATGGTAATTTGTGATGGGTGGTAATTTGTGATGCCAACAGGCGTTTCTCCCAGCTAACAAATTAGCAGAAGCTTCACTAGCTCAAAAGAAAGGCCATAAACAGCAACACTCCTCCTTGATGCAGACTGGCATTCACGGATCTATCTCCTCTCTTCCATCCCAAGCAATATCTATGTCCTAATCGTGCAAATATTTGCGGACAGGAGTAGTCGGCTATTAGAGGTACTTCTAGGAAAACAAATCTGATTTCCCAAAAAAAGAGCCCACAGAACTGAATCTGCAGGCTCAGCTCTGAAAGTGAAGTTTAGACTTGAGCAACTGAACTAAAATCATCTCTTCAAGACCTAAAAGCCAAATACACCTATTTTTTTAAGACTAGCACCAGGTTTTTGGCATCATTTGCTAGGAAATTCAGAAAGTTGCCTGTCAAGAAAACACAGGGAGGGGCTTCACTGTTGCTTTCAGAGTATAATTTTTTTTTTGTGTGCTCAACTGACTCAAAATGTGCTGTTTCAAATCACTTCCGTGAAACATAATATCCTGTATTCTGGCACAGCTCAAACTGCAGCTCTTCTCTCCTGTGTGTAAGCACTGGAAGAACGTGCCTTCCCTCAGCATGTGCTGGAGTTAAATTTACCCAAATTCTGTCTGATAATCTGTTGGTCATCTAATTGTGTACCAAGGAATGCAATTTGAGTGGCTCTGATATGGTTAGGCCAGGGTAGAGGTACCCACCCGAAAAGCTTCACTGCAGACAATGTGCTGTTTTCTCTCCACCTGACAGGAAGCTTTCTGATCAACATGCTGAAACAAATTTCTGCAGTCTCAAGAGGTTTATTTTTGAGATATTTTGACACTTGCAGATTGACATTTCTAATTGTACTCTGTGAGAGCTTTCTTCAGAAGAGATATGCAGCATTTCATTTAACATTTGTTGCAAGAGAATTTGGGGATATTTTTAGAGAAGAAAATTATCAAAGGCCTAGGAAATGTAGAATAAGGCTTAAAAAGAATTCACATAGAAGATGTAACTTTAAATAAGTAGAATAGCTTCAAAATTTTTGTCTCATTTCTATCAAACCCTTTGAATGTGATAATAACTATTATCTATGGATCAGGTATTTTCTGTTACGTCTAGAATTTTGGATTGTACTTAGGCTTAAAGATTTATGAAGGGATTAACACTTTAATTTGGTAGCCATGAGGTTTTTTGTTCCCTCATGCTTTATGTTGAGAGACTTGTTGAGTAAACAAATTTTAATAAGACAATGACTGACATAGTTTGTATCATTACTGTGTATTTTTACTGTATTTATATTGATGACAGTCTAGACTTGAAATATAATTGCAGAAGACAAGTTATATTAGAAGTTATATAGAAGTTCATTAAAATAGCAATAAGAATGAATAAAATCAGTGTTTCCATTCTTTTTCAGCTTCCTTCATCTTTCCAGGTCATTTTCACCTTTAGATTTATTTATTCTGCCTCCCTGTCTTTTTCTCCAAACCAAAACTTCATTCACTGACTTAATTATTCAAAGCATTCCTGTTGATTTTGAACAGGTCAGAGCCATTCTTTTGTCCTGTGCAGCTTATCTCTGATCTGAGCATCCTTTGGCCCTGGTGGTCTTCTTCATATCGAACTTATTATTGCTCTCATCACTGTCCAATAGGATTTGGGCTTAAAAGTCACATACCTGTGCAGATTCCACGAAAAGAAAGATTCACAGCAAACATGGAACCACCACCTGTCTTGACTTTTTCCTGGGTAGCCACTGTCTTTCATGTTCTCCTTGCTTGCTGCCTCCCTTTTTTAAAAACACCTGCTCTTTTGGACTGCCTGCTTTCATTGGCACCTCTTACGTCCTTGCTCCTTACAGACACGCTGGTGCTTCAGCATAGCCATTTGTTCCCCCTCCATCCCACCCTTTCCTTGTCACATACCCGCTCTAGCGTGTGATGTATGAACTCTGCCCACCAGTCTTACTTTCTGCTACTTCCTTCTCTCTGAAGGCAGTGACTTGCGTTATTTATTGTGTGTGATGGTGACACAGTGGTTGGCTCACTGCGGCTGTGACCAGTGAAGATTGTTATGCCTTGACCTCAGTGTCTGTTTGCACCACACATGCCGGCATTGAAAAATAATTGCCTCTTGGGAAGAGATGATGTACGAGAAGATGATGAATAAGGGAAAGCATGAGGAGAGCTGTCAGTGAAGTGAACCGGGGAGGTGTTTCTTTAGTCTGCGTTGAGGGCATGTTGGTTGCAGTTGCGTAGATGTGCTGTGATAAAAACAGTGGCTAGGAGTCCTTGGTGGATGGATGGACAGGAAAATTCACCCTGAAATGTAGCAAGAGCAACATCTGAGGCTTAACTGGATGCTGGATGGGAGGGGGAAGAGTGGGCAGTGAGAGGTGATGAGTTTCAGTGACAGGGAGCAGAGCACTGCTGTGCATGACTAGGAAAAGAGTTGACTCGAGTGGGAAGGCCGCAATTTCCGTCTTTGCCTTGTTGAGCTGTAGCTGAAATACCAGGAGCCATAAGGAGATGCCAGAATAGAAACCTCGGAGATGAATCATTGTCGGAAACGATGGTTGCGTTTGTATTTCCAGAGAGGACCAGCCAAAGGCATGGTACTGAAGGAGATGAGAGGTGCAAAGCCCCGTAGCATTCCTGGATTCACTATTTCCCCTTCAGAAAGGAAATCTGCTAGGCTGCCTGATATTGAATAGGGAGGACTAAATGCCCAAATAAATAAGTTCATTATGCTAAATTATTAGATTCCTTTATAGAGTTTGCTTCCTCAAATTACTTCTACCTTTCTGCTTCGTGCAAATACACTCCTGTGTTGAGATCTTTTGAAGAATTAATTTAAAATGTGCTTTGTCAGCATGCATCTATTTTACTTTTAAAGACTTGAGACAATATCCATGCATTGCCATTATCAAGAAGTCAAAGTGAAAGTATTTATGGTGTTAGAATTTTAGAGTCAATTGCTATAATTAAGCTATTCTGTTACTGTAGTTGTGCACTTGTTGCCTGGTTTTTTTCCTCTTCATTCGAAGACAATGAGCCACATTTGTACTGAAAAACTTGATATTGTAAGTTGGTATCTTGACACTGGCAGAATGGAAACCATACAAAAGAGTAGATAAGATGCCGATTGATGGTTGCAATTTCATACCTAAGCACAATGTTAAAGGAGGAGTTTTTATTAAATAAAGAGCTGGGAACCTTGTTATATTGAAATACTTGGTACCTTCAGTGATGGGTTTGTGCTGCTCTGGAGCACGAACCTAAGTGAAAGGATGCTAGAGGTGCTTCCCCAGCCTTCTTACACAGGAGAAAATTTGGTTCAGTCCTCCAGGTTGCTTCTGGTCTTGTATAAGTCTGCAGTAATTATCTGGGACCACAGGTGTACTTTTGTTTCTTGGTAAATTGTTTGCCTTTGTTAGATAAAGGAGTAAACTTTCCACCTGTGCCTTAATTGACCGTTATGTTCGTAGCAGTGGTACCAGCACACACCCCCTGAGGTGTCTGAGGAAGAAAGCTCTCATACAGAACAGATCTAGGGGTATCTTACTCCTGATAGATCATTTCCCTATTGGATGCACACACATCCTGATTTGTGCTGCTTTCTTAACCGGTTCTATGCCTTGTGTCTTGCATCTCAGCCACAAAGACCGTGTTGTTTCAGGCTGTGGCCTGTGTTCCATTATTTGTGTAGCGGTATTTGAAATCCAGTGACCACACAAAAGAAAAATGGTCTCTCTTCTCAAACTGATGTGATGATAAGCTGGAGAGGAAAAGTAGTCATGTTAGATTTTCATTCCTGTTAAACTGAGATTAAGTTCATGTGAATGAGTATCGTCTGAGTAAAATTTGCAGCATTTTCATTTATCATCCTTTCGAGGAACAAAATAACTAATTGAGTTTTAAGCAGAGTAGCTTGCAACATTTAAAAAAAGTTTATCATGGTAACTTCACTCTTGTGAAATTACCCTAAACCATCTTCAGAGACACTGGTATACTCACAGTACCTTCAGCGCTGAAGGGCAGAAGTCTCAATTTAGGCCAAGTGACTAATTTTTTTATTAACTGTGTGTCTGCTTTGTCTCTTGAATCCATATATGTTCATCAGTAGTCTCTCCAATATATAATATATTTATGTACTGTAGAGAGCTCCAGTCAAGCTCACATGTTTTCTCCAGGGAAACAATATTTAAAAAGTCTGTGTTAAAAGCCTTTTTGTGGTGTTTGTTGGAAATGGCTCAACTGATCACCTGTTGCCATTAGGCAATATGTCAAAATATTAGCTCAAAACTGTTTAGCTGATAACTACCCTAAAAGTGATAATTTTTACTGTGGAATGGATAGGTCAAAGTAGAAATAAATAAACTGCTTATTGAAAAAATCATATGTACATCTGCCTTTAAATTTCTTCTAAAATAATGAACAGAAACAAGTCTGTACAGGGTAAGAGCAGCCACCTCATTACACCTTAAAAGGTAAATGGGAAAATTCTATTTATATAGTTGCTGCCCAAATACAAATGTTTACCTAAGCAACTCGAGTTCAATAGACAATGGAAGGGCTGGGTGGTACTACTGTCATCTTGATCAGTTGTGTGAGGAAATTTTAAAGACAAGCAAAATCTTAATTCAGAAAGTAATGTGTTTTTTATTACTTTAAGCAGGAAAATATATGTGCTTTTTTTACTCCTTGTCCTGTTGCATGAATACCTTCCCAATCTTTCCTTCCCCATGGGACTTCAAATGTAAACTGTACAAGTGAGATTTCAGCAGTTCTAGCAGGAATCATTATTTAAGTCTCGCAGTTGAATGAGTGGCTCAGGTACCTGATGTCTGTCATAACAGGCAAAACCAGTAGCTAAGGTACAACCAGGAAAAAAATGTGTCCAATTAGCTGAAAACTCCATGTAACAAGAAAATTAAATGTGTAAAAAAAAAATCCTAAAAAACCCCACAAAATTAAAACCCCAAAACCAACCAAACAAAAACCTCAAACCAAAACAACCTACCTGCAAAGAAAGCCCTACCACAAATCAACCAATTAAAAAAAAAAGGGAAAACAAAACACCAACAACTCAGGGAAATCATATTTCAGTACTATGTGTAGGCTGGAAGTGATATGTGTTTTTACTAAGGCTTTCAACAAGGATTGGAGTTAGATAAGTGTTGCTGCTGAGGAAACAGCAGCTGAGGGGTTTATAGTGTTTAAAGATCAAATTGAGCTCATAAAACCCTCCTGAAGGGGCTACTGAAGGCAGGGGGAGTTCAGAAAAGAAAAGTAGCTGATAACTTAAGCAAAAAACTAACATACACATTCCCCACCCCCTCAAACAAACAGAAGACCCCAACCCACTACATCCAGGAACCCAAAACCAAACAAGGCCCCCAGAAACAAACAAACAAAACCAAATTACTCCTGAAACCTGAAATCCAACCAAAACTGGCCCTGAGAAGCCAGGCATGTGCATGCAGATTTTGTTATAAAAATCAGGACATTCTTACGAAGTACAGCATGGCTAAATCAAACACCCATGGGAAGGAATAGTTAGAAGTGTCAGTGAAAGTTGAAGTGGTAACAAGGTACGTGCTAAATGAATGACTGTGCTTGTTAGAGAATGCTGTGCCCACATTCTACTGTGTTAGTCCAACAAGTAAGATTAAGAGAAGTAAACGTGGCAGTAATTCCCTGCTTCCTCAAGGGCTGTTTGTGGAGCACGTTGGTGCGCTGCAGGTTTTGTGGCAGTGAAATTCCCAGTTAGTGCCTGACATAGGGATGTCGCTCCTCGGGCTCTGTTACTGCTCAGCCTGCTCGTTCCTTCTCCCTTGGGTTCTCTTCTGTGGAATAGAACATTCCCCATATAGGTGGAATGAAAAAGAAGCTAATGTGGCTGTAGTGTGTGAAATTTGAACAAACTCCTGGAATCCCTTTGTGTTTCTCTTTAAAGTCTCTGACCTATCAGACGTAAAAGTTCACAAGAGATTTGACTTTCATCTTTCTTTGATTTGCTGCTCTCTTGCGGAATACCCCAAACCCATTAATGATTACACAATCAAAGGGGTTTCCAAAAATACACGAGCAGCTACAGAGGTCTCTTCTTTTGGAGCACTTACAGAACAATAATTCCAGATGAAAACAGAACCTCCCAGCAACAGGGAGCTTTATCAGAGCATTTTCAGAAGTGAAGCAAGAGCGTAGAAGTGAGAATACCCTCAAACAGCAGTGGATGAAATGAATGTAAAGCAGTTATTCGTGGGAAAGGAGAAAATCCCCTGTGGAAGCACAGCACAGTTCTGGTGGTGGCTGCTTGCTCTGTGTGACCAGGTGTGCTGTTCCTAAGCTGCTTTTCAGTGTAGCCTGTTACCCAGTGATGCTGGAGAGATAAAAACTGCCATGCAAGTCTCCAAAAAATTAAACCCAGACCATCTTTTATACAAATCCTGGCTCTAGTACTTATGCTTCCAAAGGCAATTAATATATATATGTCTTCTATTTTAAACATCCTTTTTTTTCTCCTGTTCTTCATCTGTGGGTTTTAGTCTGGTATGAAATTTAAAGTTTGCTTTGTATTTCTCTCCCAAATTTCTGAAATCCACACAACTGCAGGGTCTATCAAATTCACCCATATTCTTTTTTTTCTTTTTCCCATTCAGAGCTACATTAAATCAATGCAAATTCCCATTAAGAAGAAGGTTACTATAAAAACAGTACAGACTTGTAGATATTTCCCCCCCTTTCCTGTCTTTGGTCAGGTAATACCCCAGTTTACTGAGTGGTTACTGATGCAGCAGTGGTGAGTTCAGTCTCATGCAAGAGAAAAATACGAATTTTGGGGAAATTAAATGTGAAACGAATGTAGCACATTTGAGAGACCTGAGCCAGTGTTGGAGTGTTTAGTATGAAAGGTAATAGGATCTGGTGCCTTAACAGGAGAGTAATGACCAGAACAGCAGATTAAAGTCGTGATTGGATACTGTAATGCTGCTTAAAACTTTGTCATGAAAGGCACATAAATTATTTAATTACTTAGAATACATAATTACAAACTAAATTTAAATGTGTAAGAATCAGTGGGTTTTAGTGAATTAATACAAACACTACACGGCTTAAGTCTGTCCTAATCTATTCCCTTGAAATGGGAGAGATTGCACTGGAAACTCTCAATTTCCCGTTTGAATTACTGGTCCCAAAAATGCTGGTCCATTGTACTCCTGAAGTGTTTTACAACAGCAGAGCTCGTGCTGCCAGTAGAAGTTGATTTATTAGGTGCCACCACAGACAAGTACTCAGGTTTCCCTCTGCTTGTTGAAATGTAATGCTTTGCCATCACAGATGTGCCAGATGCTCAGCAGGTCCAGGGGTGTACTTAATTCCTGTGGTAAATTACCACGTAGCTTCCCAAGGAGTGGCAAAATACGCGTGGAGCAAACTTATTTTTTGGACTGCAGAGACAGTGGATGACACAACTACATGTGAAATGCAATCCTGATGTCCTAAGTGTCGCTTGCTCTCAAAAGGATTAAACGTTAGATTTTAGTCCCATGAAAGGACATCACTAGAAAAGATTATTTTTTTTGAGCTGAAACAGGCCTTGTGCAAGAGATGATTTTTTTGCTGTGTATGATTATTTTTATAAATAGTCAAATGAGTAAAATGCAAAAAACTAGGTTTTTCTTGTAATCCCAGGAAACAGATTCTTTTATATAGTGGTGAAGGCAATAGTCATTGAACTGCTGTGACTTGTTAAGAGTGATCACAACTTAAGCCCAGCTCTTTACTGTTAGAATCACAGGATGGTTTGGTTTGGAAGGGACCTTAAGGATCATCTCATTTCACCCCTTGCCATGGGCAGGGACGCCTTCCACAAAATCAGGTTGCTCAGGGCTCCATCCAGCCTGGCCCTGAACATTCCCAGGGATGGGGTAGCCACAGCTTCTCTGGGCAGCCTGTGCCAGGGCCTCTCCAGCCTCACTCTGCGTATGTGTGTAAATTATTTGTGGTCAATCTGAATCTGCCTTCTCTCAGTTTTAAGCTGTTGCCCTGGGAATTTCTGAGCTCAATGCAGTATTGCCTTTGTGATCCTGGGAGTCAGATGGAGAGGGAAAATCACCTCCCTTGTCCTCCTAAAGTATTTTCTCTAGATGCTTCAGTAAACTGTTTTGCTTTGGTTTGCGTTTCAGTTTGAACTTGTTTTTTCTTATATCTTTTATTGGACAAGTAACAAGGTCTTTTGACAGTGATTTTACTGTAGAAACATAAAGGTGATTGCAGTGCTATGATATTTTCTCAGTGTAGCTTCAATGCCCTGTCTGCCCTTATCTTAAATAGAGTATACAGGTAAAATATTGTCTGTCCTTAAATTGAAATTGTAATGGAAAATGTTAAATCACGTTTTTCATGAAGCTTCTGTAAAAATGCTAGTACTGAATGAATTTTGAGTCGGGTAATATAAAATCATCTGGCTAGAGATAGGTAAAAAAGTACCAATTTGGTTTACATCGAGATGCCTTACATCAGCAACCTTAAAAAAGACCTCTCCCAAACCACCCTCCCTCCCATCTACCACCTTGGTGCCCGTATCCCATCACCCTACACTCTTGTATTGTTATTGTAGAAACTATGCTTGTTGCTGGTTTGCAGCTGCCAAAAAAAAATAAATCAGCTTTTAAAATTATAATCATGGTATCACTCTTGGGAGGCAGTGAAGCAATAAAGCAACTGACTTTTACCAAATCAGTTCTTTGAGCTAAAGAACTAAAATTATCGAAATGGAACTAGAGATACCAAAGACTGAGAATTCAAGGGTCTAGAGAAATAGTTGTGTTGGTTGTTAAAACTAAAATCAAGCTAAAATTCACGTTCAACCACATAATCATTGCAAGAACATATGTCCTTTTCTGGAAAACTCACACACTGCCTTGCTCCTTGAAACAGCGAACCCTTCTAATAGGAATAATGGAATCTTTAATTCCAGATGATCTGTTTTGCCTAAAATAAAAAAAAGCGTAGGATTTTTTCCTTAAGGTGCTTCACAAGGTGTCTTTTGCAATGCTTATGAATTAGGTTGTCATCTCAAATACTATCCAGCTTTAGACTTCGTATGTCATACTTGATTTGTGCGAAATTCAGAGCAGTGTTGAGTGAAGAGACTGCGCAGGCTACACAGAGACAGTCACTGTTCCTTCCCATAACATAGGCCTGGTTGTTTTTTCCTACAGACAGCTGCTATGTGATTATTCAGAGCAGGCTATTACTTAACACTGGCTCTGTGCTTGTTTCTGTCAGATCTGCCTGAAGAAGGTCATAAAAACTACCTGCTTTATGCCGTGTAAGAATACCCATCTCGAGATCCTATTTTTTAGGTGCTGTTATCAAAAGTTGAAACCCGATCCCTTACCGAATATCTGACAAATTGGGGGATAACACCGAGGCACCAGAAATGCTGCCTGGTTTACTGTCCCTCAGAGCTCTTTGAATGCTGCTTGGCTGTGAGTCCCCATCCAAATGGGGTTATTTCTGGGATGGGAACTCCGTAGCTGTATTCCCAGGCAGCTTTGGGTGTGCTTGTGTTGTGAGAACAGCAGTTGCAGGAGGCACTTGATTTACAGCTCCTGTGGCTTTTTCAGCGGCAGGATAAGGAAGTAATAGCTCTCTAATGCTTCGGCGACTGAGCCATCACTTGCAAGTGATGCAAGTGTGTCTTGCATTGTCTCAGCTTGCACATTTATTACTCAGACAGGTTTGAAAAGGCTGGAAGCTGCTCTTCACAGACCACCAGAGTGGAAATGGCCACATTCCCTGTCATTACCGCGTAACAGGGGTTTGAATTTTCTGACAACATCTATTCATCAGGAGCCACTTTGTAAAAAGATGTCTAGAGCCAGCCAATGGGTCAGATTCCCAGTGAAAACTAGCTCTTCCTTTTGAATATTCTGTGTTCTTTAACTTACCTAGGGGGCAAAATTTCTTCTAGTCACACAACAAAAAAACCTGTTTGAGAACAGTGAAAAATATTCTTCTTGGCAAGTCAGCAGCATAGTTTTTTTTTTTTTTAAGATGGGGTAAATGTTACCAGTCAATTACTGCATGTGACACTTCCAAATCTGATGTTGTTCATTTCTCTTGCTCTTATTCTAGGAAATCTGTGCAGATTTTCTGTGAAGATTTGTTTAATAATGAGTATTTTTATATTCTAGCTGATTGCTTATATAATATGTGTGTGTGTCTTGGTAAGTTATAATTAGCTGTGAGGAGCTAAAGGATAGGCTGATACTTGACCCAATTTCCTTCTCTGTTTATATTTGAAGTTTAATTTTATCTGCCTTGGTTTTTATGGTAGTCAATTCGAGTGTTAAATCTTACAAGGAGGGATAGTCGGAGATCAACAGTGAATTTGCCTCTGTCTGGCAGCTGGAAACAGCTACAGAATCTTTTTGGTATTTAAAGATAGAGGTGATTTCATTCTGCCTGATACACAGAAGGAAAGGTTTAATTAGGAGCTGGACTTGGATCCCTGTGGCTCCCTTCTAACTCAATATATTCTATGATTTTTTTTTTTTGCTAAAACAGATATAAGCTCTGCGTGATCAGGCATAAAAGTGGGTGATGCCATGTAATGCCATACAAATAGGAGTGGCCTTCAGCAATTAACAAAAAGGATGTCAGAAAGCCTAGTGGTGCAATAATTACTTAAGGGTTATATGACAATTCTACTGAACGAAACACCAGAGCAGTAGAGGTGCTTAATTATATCAAGAACTGCATGGAAAAAATGGTGTGAAGCATCTCACGCTCCTGGAAAAGGAGGTGGGCACGCAGCAGTGCAGCGCTGCAGAGGGGGATACGACGTTCTGGGGCTGAGAAACAGCAGGCAGGTTGCACTTGGGAGTTCCCAGAGTGAAAAAAGTATGGAAAAAAAAGAAGTTGAACTGCTGACTGATGGAAAAGTGAGGGGGGAAACACCACTGAAACCCCACCACCTTTTGTGAGGGTTTTTTTTAACACTTAACGAAAAGGTCAGGAAAACTTCCACATCAGCGTGTTTAGTCTTTTGGGTTTTCTTGGAGGATCTGTTTAGATACCTTATGATTTTAATATTCAGAGTTGAATATGTCTTTGCCTCAGTGAATAGTCTATACAGGGAAATGTAGTCTGAAACTGTTAGTGAATTTAGGTCAAACTCAAACAGGAAATGAGGTTTCCAATGTCGAATTATAAATGAATGCTGGTGTCTTAAGTAGGCCAAGTGTTAAAGCCATCATCTAATATCTGAGGGTGCCACGACCAGTTCCTTGCACTGCCTTAGTACCTGCCACTTCTCTTTTTCTTTTTTGGGAACCTGTTTTATAGTGCAACTTGACAAGGTGACGTGGCATCATCTTGGACTTTTTTTTTTTTCATTCTTCCCCCTGAGCATCTTCTATGATATGCAAAGCTCTAAAGAATGCAGTAGATGACTTACAGAGCCTCACAAAGTCAAATAACATATCACATTTGATCTGAGTCCCAAAGAAACTGAGTGCAGTAGTCAGGCTTTCTGTGACAGATGAGATGTTTGGGCGATTGCCTCTTCAGGAGACAAAAAGATGGACATGAGACTTGTATTCCCTTAACATATTTCGATCAGAGCTATACCTCATACCAGGTACCACCTTCCAGCTTACTTGATCCAAATAAATGTTGATGTCAAGGAATATTTTTGTTCTGAAATATTTCACTCCTTTCCCATATTTCAGTGATGTATCAAGAGATCCGTTTACTGTAGGAAAGGTTTGGGTAAAACTGGCTGCAAGCAACTTCCTATTGTAAACTATGCTAGAAAATTCAGGAAAGAAAATGACGTTGCAGAGCACAGCCATCAGCAGACCTTTTCAGTTACTTCCTTCAATGTTTTGTAATCCGGTATGATTTGTACCGAAACAGATGACAATACAACATAACGTATCAGCCCCGCCTTTCCTTGCTCTGATGGGGAAGAAAGGCAAAATTAGGACTAGATCAGTATAGTCCGGCCTAAGGAAAATATTCAGGCAGTTTCATGGGAGCCTTGATCAACTCTATCTGCGAAATTTTGCCAGATAAACAACTATGTGGCAGTTTGTGGCCTGATATAGTCATATTTGCACATTCCGTTAAAGGGTATTTTGCTGGAACAGAAGTGTGAAAAAGCTAGAAAAAAGTAAGTCTGGGAACCAGCAGTTCTGCAATTTCTGCTTTTTGTATAAAAACAGTGTAGCAAATATTTCCATATTTTGGCTTCTATTCTTAACTTCCTTGAAACTACTTTCTCTAGTTCTTCTTGGAAGAAAATACTATTTCTCCTTCAATGCATATTTTATTTTCACAGTAACAGTAGAACAAGAATTTATTTAAAAATATTACTGAAAATCAGTTTGACTTCATTAAATCAGTAGTAAATGGAGCCCCCACCATTATCAGGATTTCCAGACACACAAAGTGCTGTGTTGATGACTCTGGAACAGTCATTTGAAAATAAAGTATGGGCTGAAAAAGAACTGCCACAGAGTCTTTGAACTTGTGAACACTAAGACATGAATTGCATGGGTTATTAATAATTTAAGAATATTTTTAAGGATCTGTGTAGTTCTTGTTTGAAGCAATGCAACATCCAGTCTTCATTGGAAGGCATTAATAAAGATTACTCTTTGCTCTCTTTCTAGTAGTTTAATAAAGAGAGACACAGATGAAGAGCGAGGTAGCACGGGAGATGGGCCATTAACTGCCCTAAAGTGCCAGTAATGTAAGGAGACATATTAATGCTGACAATGGCAATGTCATTGATGACAAATACAACTTCTACACTTCGTACAAGTTCTTTTTTTTCCCCAGGAATTGCTCTTTCTTTGGTGTCCATTTACAGCTTTTTTTCTCCTCACTTTTTTTTCCTGACTGTGTAACCTTATTGGAAGCTTTACAAAGTAAACTTAAATTAGAATAAAAAAATATCAACAGCTGCAGTGAGTTATCTGGTGTATACTGCAAGCACCTTGTCCATAGGTGTAATATTAAACCATTAATAAAAAGGTTTTTTGATGCATAAAAGCAGTAACGACTTACAGATATAAACCTCAAAAATTCTGTCAATTGATGTTCAGAGGGAATATAAATTTCTGCACAACTGGAACCTCAGAGCAGTCTGTTTTGTAGATGGCCACCTTAAAAATCTATGCTTTTGCTGATGGAAAGAGATGGCACAAAGTCTGTGCAACAGGTAAGTCCACAGTTTAAGGTGAGTTCTACCTGCAGAAATGTGTTCTCTGAGTTCATAGCTTAAACTCTTTGCGTTAGGAGAAAGGATCCCCATAGCACCCCTTGATGGTCTGCAATGCAAGGTTTGATGTTGCCCTTCCATCAAGGGAACTGCAGTAGCAAAATACAAATTAATGGGAAAATACAATTACAAGGAATTACATACTAAACGGCTGCTTGTGGTATTTACTAGTGCGTTCATTGTTAGTGTTCAACTTCCGTAAATATTCAGTTATTTATATATTAGCATTTCACCAGTGAAAAATGAATCTCTAGTTCTAGGAAACTACTGTGAAGAATATTATGGGTGTGCTTTTCGAAATGCCTCCAGAATTGCCTCTGGAGCGTCTCTTGCCGAGATTTAGGTGAGAAGGGCTGTGTGCTGTAGGGATGATCCTTGCCAGGGTCCTGGGAAGCAGTGGTTGGGAGGAAGCAATGCCAAAGTGGGATGAGTGTCTTGAACTGAAACTTGGCTGGCTCAAAATCTATAGTAAACTGACAGTAAGCTTGATCCCACTCTGGAAGATGCCAGGGGTTTCCCACAGCCCATTGTTTCATCATTTCTCACAACTTTCCAGCAAACCTTGAAACACAGCGAGCATTAACGCAGCTTGAGGTAATCTTGCTGTGCTTCTGTGAATGGAAATAATGACAAAAATAGCTCTTTTCCAGATGGATTATAACCTAAATTACTGGAGAGCGACACAAAGACTTGCTTTCTATGCTTCCATATGTCCAGAAATGTGCTCCAAGAGGATTTCCTCCATGACTTGCTTTGATCAAGCAAAGTGTATAATTTAAAAGTGTGAGACTTTGTGTAAATGTGCAAATGATGCCTGCCTGGTGTTGTATTTAATGAAGGGCTCTGTAAAAATGATAAACCATCCAAGCCATCTTATTTGGGATGGATTTTAATTGGGTGACTAGCAACAGTATACAATAGGAAAGTGTATATGAGCAAACTTGCAGGGGTAGCTGACATGCAATGACTCAGTTTTAAATAAATTTCACATTTTGCCTCTTGGTGAATTGACTGTGTGTGGTAATACAGGACAGAACCAAGAGAATGAGGTTATGAGAATGGCTTCACTTAATTGTTGCAGCATTCTTGAGAGGTTCTTACTTTCGGTTTTTGTAAGAACATCAATTTATGTGGAATCAATTTGTATTGGGAATATTGGTAGAATGAGACTGTGCTGATCTCTTAGAAAATAACAAAAAAACCCACCATGATATAAACTGATTTTCCAGTTTTACTTATAAAACCAGTGAATATCATGGTGTCAGATCTGTGTCTCCCCTGAGTGTTTTTACCTTGCCCTTAAACTGGACTTATGTTAAAACTTGATGTGTTTTGCCTGCACCTCTTGGAAACTGAGGGTGCCATAACATGTTTCCCTAATTTAAAATGTAGTTATTTTTTTTTAATTTGTTAAATGGTTAGAGGGTACCAGGAGCTTTGTGCTAGTTAAATATGACAGATTTATGGTGACTGACTTGCAGAGACAGTCATATGCATCCCACATGGAAATATAGGTGAGATAGTCCTGAAAGTGACAATGCAAAAAATCCCCAAACCAACCAATACTGCAAATATCTGCAGAGTTCTTAATGATTTTTTTTTCTAAAGGGCAAAACTCAAGGGCATCATGAAGATCTGTCGTCTCATACAGGATAAGCCCTGTAATTGTTTTGCCACTGCAGCCAGTCTGTGTATTCTTAGATTAATTTGTATTGAAAAAGGATACTTCAAGTAATTGCAATAGATTTTCATTAAAACAAATATTTGTTTGGTGAAAATCAATGCGTTTTAATTTGTGTGCTACACTGTGATTGTGTGTCATGTATCCAGACGTGCTTTGGGCTGTATGGAGGAATATGAAGAAACAAACCACATTTTTCATAGGAACATCCTTTCTGCTTCATCACCTTAATTCTACTACCTCAGTTGTTCCCTCTTTTCAGACCAAGTGCTTTTCTCTTACTATAGGGTTTTACAAGCTCCTTTCTGAAGTTCCTTGTATTTGTTCTTATCGCTTGATTTGACATCCAAAATATCTTTGAAATATAACTAGAAGATGTCTTATTTGTGCTTAGTGTGCCAGGATGGTAATGCTGCATCATCATGGTTCTGATGTGTAAATGGCAAATCTTGAAAATAGCGTTTATATTACGGTTCCTTGCTTTCAGTGTGAAAAGTGCATGAATATTATTATACAGGTTTATCATGGTAATACACAGTGGTAACTGAATTCATGGTATTTATGCAGCAAGGATGCTTCCTTGGGTTTCAAGCAAGATGAAGTTACAGATGTCTAAAACAACTAATTAAGGATAAATTACAGCATCACTTAATAATAATCTACTCTTCCCTGATAGAATAATTTCTCGTTATCTGCCTTAAACACTTGAGTTTTACTGAGAAGGCAGGTAGCAAATTTAGCCCTGAAATAGATATTAATATCCTAAGTTCTTTGTGTTTCAAGCACTGTCTCAGGGAAGGAAAAGGTGAGATGAGATCAATATTCTTTGAATTCTGAGGGAACTGTCTGCCTGTGGGGGCAGGCACTTTTTTCAGTTCTGTGGGATCAGCTGTGATGTTGGTCTCAAAGGAAAGGACAGTTCAGCTGTCACACTGCTGGGGGAATTAATGGAAAACTGTTGGGGCTCAGTAATGCAATTCTTTTTTGTCTTTGGATGCACACAGAAGCCCAGGGGAGCTGTGTGCTGTCCTCTGCCCGAAGCTCAAGCCAGGTCTGTGTCTGCATTCTGGCACTACTAGAGTAGCTGGCGACCTGGACGAGGACAGAAAACCCTAGACTTCTTATCTCTGTGCCTTCTGATAAGGAAAACGTGATGATCTCTGAGTAATAGGAAATTCATTAGCAAGTATCTTGGTCTTGTGAAAGTGGGAAGGTATTTCTGGAACCGAGTGCACCAAGAAAGGGTCCCACCACAGCTGTTGACTGAAGATACTCAGCAAGAACAGTATGTACCCGGTACACTTTGTGTTCAGTGTTTAAAATTCACTGCAGTGAGGTTCCTCCTGAACCTGCAAACTTGTCCTCTGCAAGTGACTGGTGTATAAAAATGCAGAGTTTAAAGTCGTTATGAGCAGAGGGGAAAAACCAGTTACTTCAAGTATTTCCTGGGACTAATTTAAGGGATTTTGTCGCTTGATAAATCTGCGGACTGTTCTCTTGATGCATAAATTGGTGACTTTTCTTTCGTAGAAAGCTCTTCAGTTCCAGTCTTAAGTTCCTAATTATACATTTCTGCCTCCTTCCTGTATATTGAGGAATACATTGGGTGCAGGTAGCTTGGGGTGCAGCTGCAGGCAGAGCTCTGTGGGCAGGAGCCCCATCCTCAGGCAGGAGACCACGACCTGCTGACCCTTTGCATAACACAGGACACGGGGACCTGTGGCTCAGCCAGGTGAGGGACACCCAGGGACAAGGCAGGAGCTGAGGGCTCAGGAAGAAGAGCAAGATTCCTGCTTGGACTGTGAGGGATGAAACCCCAGGGTTTCCTTTGTTTGGGATCCCTCTTCAATCATGAAAATAACTTAATATTGGTGCAATAACTGAATTAACAAATCTCTGAGCTAGTGCCTCCGAGAAGTCTGCAACTCTGCTGTGTGAACCCTGGGGTGGAGCTGGTCTGAGTGTGGGTTTAGGGGCTGTAGCTGCAAAGGGGCTTTGGTCCCAGATCAGGTGGTGCAGGTGTGACTGCCAGAGTGGCTGCTGGAAGGTGAGACAGGGAATTTTCCTTAACACTGTAGAACACTCTGTTCATCTTCATCCAAAAGAAAGCCTGTGGGCTGTTATCTCTTATCTTCAGTCTTCAATGTGCCAAACCCTGTGGAAGATCAGGCTGGTTTACTGTTGGCTCTTACAGCTTTTCCTGGTGCTCTGCTGTGGACGGCTGGTGTGAAAGAACCAAGCTATGGGGAAATCTTGGGGTTCACATTACATAGTTTATCCTGTCAGGATGTATTTGGTGGTTTGCATTAATTGGTAGGAACAAGTGAAAAAAAGTATAAATTCTTCCATAACCCATGGGAGTACACCTTAAATCACTTTCAGTGCTTTATAGATTAAATACAATGAAAATGTAACCCTTATGGGAAAGAATTGGTGACCAATTTGGGTTTGTTTAGTACTTTATACTAGAAAACATAAGACAACTTGCCACAATAAACATTATGGTTTACAGTAAACCAATTTAATTTCTGTGTGAGTCAGACTTCCGATGCAGATGTTTAATGAAGTGAGCTGGTTCCCCACTGAATTTGCATTACCATTTTGAATAATTTTTCTAACTTGCAGTGTTTTGTACAATCTCACTGAAGTAGAAATAGCAGCTGTCTTGTCTTGAGTCTTTCCTATGTGATGTTCTGAGGAAATAATTTCAGTTCATACATACAAGTTGGTAAGAGTGCAATGGGGGAGAAATCTGAAAATCAACATTAGGGCTATTAAGGATGTGAAAACATCTTGCTGAATAGCTTTCAGGTACCAAATAAATATATTCTTAAATTACAGTTGAATTTCTGTGGAGTGATAATACCTTTATTCAGAAGACTGTCATGGGCTGGTTTTACTCTGCTATTGTTACTCTTAAGTTTCATACTTAAGAGTGGAAAGAAATTTTAGAAACTTCTAATCCAAATTAAGTATTTTAAGTAGTTTTCAATGTAACATCAGTTAATATTTTGCAATAGTGCTAGAAATATATGTAAAGCACTTATGAAGTTCTATTAATTCAAAGGCTCAAGAGTTATGCTAAACAAAAGACACTGCTGGAGTTTAAGCTTGAACTCAGGGCTTCCCTGGGACTTCATGTTTGTAGTTATTTACTCTAAAGCTTCTGTTCTTTCTATTGCTAAAAATAGCCTTTACCATACAAATACTTCATTATTATTTATTGGTTGTATAATAGTTTTAGGTTAAGCACTTGCTGCAGTTTTCCTGTCAGCCCCATGTCATGTGAAAGTATCTTCAATAAAGCAAGAGCAGCAGCCAAATGTTCACCTTCTCCACTCAAGCTCATGGCCTTGCCTCTAGAAAAAGGGACTTGCTGTGATTCATAAACTTGCTTTAATTAAAAAATTATATAATGTGTCTTTTGCATATTGGATGAACTTCATTGTTTGCAGCTTCAGTGAAGGGGAGAGAGTGGAAACTGCATTGGCCACAGTGTTAAAGATGCTTTTAGCAGATAAAAAACCCTAGTTCTGAGAAAGTGTAAAAGGCTGAAAATAGGAAAATAAGAAGTGGGACTGAATAACATAAATTAAGAAAGCAATATACCTCAAACATCTACTTGAGAAAGAGAGGTTGTTGCTGTTCCCGTTCTCTGGAATAATCTCCAACACACGTCTTGGTGCTTGTTCTCCCACCTCTGTGGTTTCTTTCTCTGTGAGGTTTTTGTGGCTGGTACGTATTATGTACTTAAATATTTAAAAAAGCAAACAAACTAGTAATCTGGAATATTTGTTTTTACCCAATATTTGTCATTTGTTCATTCCCTGAATACCCCGGCTTGCGCTTGGTAAAATGGCTAAAACTTGCACAGCGTGGAGTTTACCTCTTGCCACTTGAACTGTTCAGGAAAACAGTATCATGATGTTCTGTAATCCCTTCAGTTGCAGATCCTGATTTTTTGTTTTACCCTTAAAACCTGTTGCTTCAGTCCTGTTTTATGGAAATTAAGCTGGAATATGATATTCAGTATCTCAGCTGATGTTTGATCTCAGTTTATCAATTGATCTGTTCCTTTGGCGAAACCCAGACCCTCTGAGACCATCAGCACCTCCTTAAGGAGCAAGAAAGCACTGGACAAACTTGCTGCCATCATAAATGGCTCTACGAGGTGATATATTCCTACAGGTCAGAAGAGCCAGGAAATTTGACTTGCAGATATTCTTTGCCCTAGAAAGATACAAATCTTCTATGACTTAAAGGTGTATATCAAAGCATTTCGTTTCTAGCCAGTGTTCTGGCTTGGAGGTTCGTTGGATGTAACCAGAGGTGTTCTTGCTGAGTAGCTGGACACAACCAGCATTTTTCTTTTTGCCTCTGACAATGCTTTGAGCAGAATCAGAGATAACAGAGCAAAATGGACAAGCCCTGGAATGCATGCAAGGCTACCAATCACATGGAATTGGCTTTTTTTTAGTTGAAGTTGGATGATTTAAAAATGAGAGCACTTGCAATGGTATAAATGTCTTCTATTTGAAGAAGTTAAAGCTTGTGCAACCTGTATGTTTAGTCCTGTATTTTTACCTGCAGGCAAAACCCCATTAATTGGTTGTCTTGTGGGGAAACAACTGTTGAAATGAGTTCAGCCAGGAGAAATCAGCAATTCCTGGGAAATATTTTTTGCAAAATAGTTGAACAAATTCAGAAGTTTAGGTGACAATTGCCATGTGCTGCTTCTGGCAGCAAATTGGTACTTTTTGCAATTAAATTTCAAGTAACTTGTTAGTTCATTAAGTTGCTCAGGTCACCTCATCTTAGAATATTTGATCTCCAAAATGAAATAACACTGCTTTTTAATTTCATCATCACTGAGTGTATTTGATCACAATGTTTGGATGTGTGTTTTCAAAGCAGACGTGCCTACCCTCAGTTATGGTCTATCAGAACTTTATTGTTCCCTCCTATTATCAGGTTATTTTAATGTGTGTTCTCTAACATTTATTTAAATGAAGCTTTATTGTAGAGACCTGACTTCTAGCTGTCAGTGCCTAGGAGCCACCTTAAATATTTAGCTGGTTTTGGTGTAACATTAGGAAAAGGGCGTGAACATAAAATTTCAGTGCTTTTGCTCAACAAAAGCAAGCAGCCCTTTTGGAAACCGATGACTTTGCTGTGATGCTGTAGACACCAAAGGTTTTTTCTGGCTTACCCTAATCCCCACTGGAGAATCCAGGCTCTGAGAGGACACGGGTGGGGATGAGGATCAGACTTGACATGAGATGCTGTTGCTGTCCCCAGCCATTTTCTCCATGGTTTTGATGGATGATTCTGTCCCCGAGGCAGGAATGTCTGCTCAGCTCATGAATGAGGCCCTGAAGAGCAGCAGTTTTCAGTCTGGTGTGGTATGGGAACGAACTTCTAGTTCAGTTGGCCTTGCCATGGAGGGCTGAAAGTGTGATGTGAGGCGCTGTGAGAGGGGATTTGCAGGTGGATCAGTTGGAGTGTCCCTGGCACAGCCATGTCTGGCACGGAGGTGGCTGCAATCTTACTGGCCCAGCTCGGGTCTGTTGCTGCAAGTCTGTCTGAGTTTATAAGTGATTGTAAAGTAACTGATGAGATGACAGTTAATTCGGAGGTAAAAAACAAGGGCTGTAACTATTTGTGTGATTTGTGAAGAAAGGAAGAACAGGACAGTCTTTGTCTACAACAGTAATAAACTGATTTCTTCTACAGGAAGAGAGACTAGCACCTGGAATTTGTACAGCCCACAAGATTTTCATCTTTCTTCAAAAAAGGCCACAATGTTTTTTTAAAGCTGTAGCTGTTGATGATAAAATGTATTATGTTCTGTTGTATTACATGTCTCCTTGTAATCTTACAGGTTGACATGGTTAACTGCCTGAAGCTTCCCAAACTGATTTCAAACTTAAGAAACACTTTCTTCAAACACTATATATATATGTATGTATACTTTTGATCTCCATAGCCAAAAATATATGAACGTAGTACATGAGGAGTCCACACATACCTGTACAGGAGGATCAAGTGAAGCCCAAGGATACACTTGAAATGGGACATCATTATATGAATCTTACTGGAAAGACCCTGAACTTGCCCAGAACTTTTCGGAAAGCTTTATTGGGTGTCAGGGAGTAAGTTGTGATGCAGGAGAAAAGAGAAGAAAATATTTTAATATAAACTATTATATTAATAATGTAAGTGACATAGTTTATAATACGAAATGTCTTTCAATTAGGATTTATCACACTTTGATACAGTTACCTCTTGGGAAAAGCTAAGCTTCACTACATCTTGTTCAGATGCTTTCTTTTTTTTAAACTGGATAACACTCAAATGATCTTAAATGCTTTTCATAGTTTTTTTGGGGGTCTTAAACCTCAATGGGAAATAGTAGTTAGGGTAAAAGCAGAGTATGAATTTATTTAGACATTTTTCTTGTCTGGGAATGACTGATTAATTAGGTGGAGATAATTGCATTTACATTTGCTGCATTTTCTTTTTTGTCAGTAATTTTTCTCATTAGCTCTTCTCAAAAGCTTGAGTAATTGTGCAGAATACACTTGGAATACAAATCAGACCTATCAGAATAGTCTTATTCCTAATTCCTAATTGGTGTAGATGATTTAATGAATACTTAAACACTATTTTCTTGCTTTTCTGTAAGCAAACCTGTATTACGCTTTTAGCAGTCTATGAAGTTTCAAAATTCTGAACAACTTTGTTTTGCTTCACACACCCCCCGCCCCAAACTTAACATTGTTTTGGCGTGGAAACGAAAGCTGTAAGTTTGTTTGAAACACCTAATACCATGCCAGTGAATTGCAGTATGAGGATTTGATGTCTGGAGGCCAGGGTGGAGACTCTGAATTTTGTGACGTTCATTTCAGCCCTCCCTGCTGCTGATAACCTCTGTATACACCAGTGAACATAATGGTTCCGTAGGTTTCGTACAGACCTGGCAGGCTCTGCTGGTGTTAAAGGCTCTCGGAGCCAGAAGAGCCAAGGGAAGTGGAGAGCGTTGCTGCTGTGTGTGTTTGAGGACAGAGCTGGGAGAGCCCCTTGCTGCTTCTGCAATCTCTAACAAGTTCTGTGGCCTTTGTGTGTGTAAGATCAAAATGGGGTTGAATCTGAAAGGTGGGCATCTCTGAAAGCCAAGTGCTGCATGAGTTCAGTTTCCTTGATTAGGGGAAATTGAGTTACACTTGCTCAGACTTCAACTTCTCAGGCTGACCTGGAAGCGATGGATCTCCCCAGGGTGAAAATGCCCAACAAACTGAGCAAGCCTAACACAGAGGTCTGGGGGGGAGTGCGGTTCTGCAACCGAGAGCAGCATGTGTGAAAGATCCCCCAGTGCTGTATCCTACTCTGTGACAAAGCAAAATAAAATGCAAAGATGACTTAGTAAACATTGCTGCTGCCTTCATCGGGTGCAGAACAGTACATCTGAAAATTAAACCAACTGCGATACTGTTTAGTGCCCTCAAATGAAAAAGATTCTACATCATAGGCCAACACATTACACTGCCCCTGAATACACACTGCATAATAGAGTAATGGATGATAAGATGGTCTATAAAGCTTAAATGGGCTAAAAATGGGAAGATGGACAGTAGTGGAGCATGGAACTTACAGGTTGGTGCATGGCTGTGAATTAGAGATGTCTCATTAACCTTTTTGCTGTTCAAACTGTGCTGCGTTATCCAACTGCACCTTAAAGGATTCAGCTGAGAAGCTAAATTATGTCAATTTGGTCTATCAGTTCTCACTGAGATTGGTGTTGAATGGAACATTGCAGTACTGGGGCAAATAGAGTTTTACTGGCCTCTAAAATTGTCTCTGGAACCAAAAGCAGGAAAATATAGTAAAATAGAAAACAAGACAGGATAGAAATAATAAAAATACAGTTTGGAAAAAACCCCAGCCTCATAAAAGAATGAGACTCACCTCTGTCTACTCATATCTCTGGATTACACTTAGCATGCAGGAAAGAAGTTTGTAGTGTGTCATCACCGGAAAATTTGGCAGATTTGTTACTACTGTCTTTTTTCCACTGAGAGGAGCTTCAGTTTTCGTAACTACACCACTAATCTTTATCAACTGTTTCAATTCTATTGCAGTCACTCCTGTGCCATACTGGTTCTCATGTTTCAAGGTGGAGGTTTCGCTTTGGTTGCTGAAGATGCTTTCTCAGCAACTGTGAAGATGCAGAAGCTTCCTCCCTAGAGAATTACCTCTTTGTCTCATTTATCTAGTTACCCATAGCAAAGGTGCCTCATCTGAATGGCATGTTTTAAATATGTATAGCACATTAGAATGCAGATGGGTTATGTGAAGACTGGGGGTCTGTCAGTGCTGGAAACTGTCCAGGCAGCACTGATAAATGAGTTGCTGAACAGCCTCAAGGCTTATGTGCAGTCGAGTGTGTTGCTGCTCACTCCTTTGCTTGTTTAAATACTAAAAACTCTACTAGTAAAATATGCTATACTCATCTCACTGAATGCATAATGAACTAATCTTTCAATATAAAGGGCTTTTCTCACAAAGAATAGATTTTGACTTTAAGTGCTGTTCAAACTTGCAGTGAAACAAGGGTAGTTTGCTGGCAAAATAAAGCTGAAGCATGAATCTTGTAACTTTGAAAGACTAAAGCAGATTTTTTTCACTTGAAGGTAAAAACTTCTGCTTATTGGTTATTTTGTTGGGCACCAGACGAGTTTGGCAATGAGGTGCTGCTTTAAACACAAGCACAAGAATTATGCTCTGAGCTGCTGGTGGTGTGGAAAGCTGACCTGCGGTTTCACGTGCACCGTGTTCACGTCACATGAAGTGACTTGGAGGCATCAGCCTTGGAAGGCTGTGCTGTGAGTTGTTTCCAGTCCTCCTTTTTCTCTGTGCTTTCTCCCTCCCGGTGCAAGCTGTGCCCTGCAGCTGAGAGGACGCATCACAAATGGTATAAACCTGTAGCCCTTGTGTGGTGCCGCCACAGTTTTGTGCCTCACAGGTGACAGGATGTAGATAAATCAGAGTAATGGAGATATATCGAGGCTTGGTGTAGTAATGGGGGTCTTGAAGAGTAGAGACACAGGAGGCACGTGGAGGTGGACAGGCATGAGGTGCCGTGGGGGCTGTGACTAGGCTGTGGGTCACTTAAAGAGATGCAGGCTACCTGAGCTGGGCCAAAGTGGCTTTTAAGAACAAAGCAGTACTGCCCAACACCTGTGAAATGTATCATGGAGCGAATCTGGGTGTAAAGGGGAGCTGCAAAGTGGGGTAGCAAGAAAAAGATACAAGTATGTTATCACACCTGTCTTTTTTAAAAAAAAGGAAACCACAAAAACCAAAGAAACAGAAAAACCCCAGTCTTTTCTGAGGTCATTCCAGAGTGAGAAAGGAAAAACCATCCTCATGATCACATTATTCCCCCCAGCTAAGGACTAGTGATGGTGACAGCTCTTGAGCCACCCCAAGGCCAGAATGACACCCCTGGCTGAAAGACTCAGAGCAGTAAGGCAAGAGTTAACTCCAGAATGATAAGCATTTCTTTTTTCTGTGATGGGTAACTTCAGCTAGGACTGTTAAATATCAGCTAGACTAAGAATACATTCTTGGTTTATATACCAATGAAAGATATTGCTTTCAATTTGCCTATAAAGTAAGGTTTGAAACAGTAAGGATAAGACCTTTCTTGGGACAAATTCCTCTGGATTTAAAAGCCTATTGAAAGCCTCTGCTTTCATGCTTGGAAGGCATGCCAGGATGAGATCCTCTAATTCCACCTTAAAAATCAGATGAATAAGCAATCAGCAATCATGAATATTGTGCCAAAACTGCATGTTGAGTGTAAGAGTAGAGATTCATTACTCAGTGCTTTTGCAGAGAGGTATTTTGCAGGAAATCTGCATCACAATACGTGGCTTCCGATTGGATTGGATTTAATAAAACGAACCAGAGGTTCAGCATTTTTTATAGATTCCATTTTTGGCAATGGTTAGATTTATTTCAGTCTAAAAATAACATTATTCTGCAGCTGAGAAATAGAGAACATTCTTCCAGTTACTGCAGCATCAGCAGTGCCCTGTCATCTATTTTTCTAGCATGTGTGTTGAAATGATCCCTTTTGTGAGTCTGGCAGTGTGTCAGCAGCAGGGCTGAGAATAGCAGGGGTGGACATGAGCCACAAACCAAGAGCTAGACCCTCCTTGATTTAAGAACACTACTTTAGACTTGGCCAGGTCAAGACCCTGGCATCAGGTTTCTGGCTTTGAAAATTTGGATTAATTTTGAGTAAGTAACTTCCTTTCTTATGCTGAGAGAAAAGAAATGCCAAGAGATAAGTATTGTGTCTTCCCCCTATGCCAGTGTGGACTGAACAGAAGCTGAGGACGGGTTGCCATCTGAATTGTGGTCATCAGCGTTTAAATTGTGGTTTTGTTCAGCATGGGAATATATTTAGGTAATAATGTAACCATTGTAGATCTGAACGATTTACTGACGGATGCCCAGAAATCAAGAAGAGCAGACATGCACACAGGACTGTACTAGACTTGGATTGTTGAAGTGGTTGCATCATAACCGGACTCTGAATACCCAAAATCTTAAGCCTGTTTTGAATTCTGCAGCTGCGAACCAGTTTCAAGCAAAATGCTGTAGTATGTTGATAATACTTCCTTGTACCTCTTCTAGCTCATGGCTCTGATATTGTATGTGGAGAGAACTCAAAAGAATTGTAGCTGTACTCTCAAATATTTGATTTTTGCTGCATTCCTGGAGAGGGATATCAAGTCTGGTCGGGAATCAGGTGTTGAGTTCTTTAGCCAGTTTAGCCAAATGTGCTTGTGTGAGACCACTGTGGTCTTAAAGCTGATGGAGGAGTAGCTCAGGTGGCCCTGCTGTTGGGATGGAGCCTGGGGGGGTCAGCGGAGGGCAGGAGGTGATGAGTCTCTTGCTGTGCGTGTGTCGGAGCACTGAGTCTGCCAGAGGTTTGTGGCGCTCCATGTGAACTGAAAAAAACCTTGTATTTCTTTCATACTACAGTGAAACCATGGATTTGATCCAAGTTGCTCCTGGTTATGCCAAAGCAGAACGCAGCACAGCCTTTTTAGGTTACCTTACACCCCCCTGCCCCTCCTGCCCCAGCTTTATGATTATATCTCTTAATGCTGTTGCAGCAACATGACAAAAAGGAATCTTCCCTTGGTAACCTGGTTTGGTGATCCAACTGTTACAGGTAGATAAGTATTTTTCCTACTTGACTGCATTTTAAATGACATCTGAAATGCCAAGAAGCATTAAAATAAAAATTTTCACCGAACTTGGTAAAGGAAAACCTGAAAATGTGTTGAAGGAGGACCATCTGATTTTTGATAGCTTGAGACTATCTTGGGTGGGAGCTTGTAGCACATTGGGGGAAGGGGCAGAAAAAATAAGTGCCTCTGTATTATATTTTCTAATAGTTTTTAATCCTGAGAACAGATTAGCATTCTATATCAGGCAGAGCATGTTCACTATATATAGCAATATATCTCACAGCTTATTGTGTTGATGTGTGTAATGAGCTGAAGTGAAATCTACAAAAAAAAGGCATAAAAAGAAACTCTTAACATGTTAGATTTAAATCTGCTAATAATTAATGGGCACTTCATCTGACAGACTGGAGAAAAGCCCTGGTGATATGAAGTTGTAAGAAAGTTACTCTGGTGCATGAACTCATTTTGCTTTTAATCAGAGAAACAATAACCTGGTCCCCAGCTTAGCCTGTTGACAACTGGTATAATACATATTTGTCTGTCCCTTGTATTATCTTAAATACTAATATAAATATCAGGAATAATATCTGCAAGTGAAAAGTCAGGAATGGAGTTACACAATAGCGTACAGTACACTTATAAATGAAAATTGCATTGCTTATGACCTATTAAATGTAACTTATTAAATGCATGTGCTATGCCTGTAGCCTGTGCATAAAAATTGTGGTGGATTATGTGCTGGTTGAAACATCACTTTAAATTCACAGCAAACTCCAAAAAGAAAAATAGATTATCATTCAAGAAGCATGTGTGCATTATATCTTAACCACAAAGCAGTCTGGATGATATTATTTCTGAGTGACATATAGCAGCAGTCTCTCCCCTGCTTTTGCAGCTGCTGTGTTCCACAATGAAACATGGAAAGCTTTATCATGTTTTCTGCTCCTCAGGACTCCCCTGAGGCTGCTGTGCTTGTACACCAGTGCCCTCAGTCGCTTTAGGAATCCAGATCAGGAGGAATATAACTTCCCATGATGGAGAGTTTCTGCAGAAAAGGGAGTAGTTTAAGGGGACAAACCAGTGCCTGCTAACACTGCTTCAAGCAGAAATGACACCGAGGTCATACCAATGGTTTTCCTGATCTTGCAGCACCAGGCAAATGGTCACACTCAGCTCCAGGTGAATTGCTTTGCAAGCTGTTAGAATTGACCTCAAAAAAATATGGCTCATTTACTTGCCCAGTACAAAAAAAACCCCAAACAAAACAACAAAACACCCCTCCAAAAAGCGCCCATCAAACCAACTAAACAAAAACCCCTGCTACATCAAAACAAAAAGGAAATAAACCCCATACTAATAAACCCCAAGAAAAACCCACCTCTAAACACAACAAACACCCCAGAAAATCTCACCCCCAAACCCTCTTGTTTCTGCCCAAGAAGGCTCCACTGGCTGTGGAAGTGAGACTGTAGAATCCAGTAGAATTCTGGTCTCCTGCAGACACCAGCTCTTTGCCAGGTAGGACTGTGAAGTTACTTGACATTTGTGTAATGTTTCGGTACAAATGTTTGATCGCCTCTATCAAAAATCATCCAGGGATGTAAATAACGGGTCCTGCCCCACACAGATCCTCTGCTCTGCCTCCAGCAAGGTGCTCCTCTCATCTCACTGGCAGCAGTGCCGTGGGCTCAGCGATGGTACCTGCTCTGGAGAGGCAGTTGTGGTGCTGAATTTCTGCAGGGAGAAAGCGGATGGGAAATCTGTTACCTGGGAAATGCCTGGTTGGGGTTGAGCTGTAAGGGATTTTTCCTGCTCTGGCAGTAGGAGAGCACAGGCATCACTGTTCAGTGCAGAGATTTCCTCCTGCCTTGCACAATGACATTTCATCTCCCTGCCTGACTGGGTGGCCTCTAGAGCTCAGCAAGGAACAACAGGAAATCTCAGGAACTTCGATATTAGTGTGATCCCACTGGGAATGAGGGGAATGTGCTGCAAAAGAGACATTAAGTTCTCTTTTTTATTTGAATGAACCTTCTGCGTTATAGAATCATAAAATTATTTAGGCTGGAAAAGACCTCCAAAATGGAGTCCTACCATTATGCCACAACAGATTGTTAGTAGCAGAGTAAATTGTATTATTAGCTTTGCTAGCTTCCTCCTTCTGAAGGTGAGCGTTCAACTTCGTTTTGTCACATCAGACAATTTGCTAATTTCGGTTTGGCTTCCCCTGATTTGTTCGAAACTGCACGGCTCCTTTGCCCACAGCAAAACATGAATGAAGGCATCTACAGAAACTTCCTGTTGAGGTTTTTCAGGTGCCCTTTATGGCTCTGACCTCAAGGGCACATATGACCTTTCAGTGTATCTACTTGCCCGAAAACTTAAAACAACACACAGCAATTTTTCCTCTTGATTTTTAGAGGTAATTATGAAAGATGTTTGTATCTGCTGATTTTCGAGACTGAAGTTTTAAAGCATTTGTGTTGCAAGCCTGGGATATAGGAAGGAACATCTAATCAGTTCTTATTCTATTTTGTTTTGTTTTGTTTTTTTTTTAAAAGCTATTTACTATTGAGGAACTTGGTATCTTGTTGATGCCAAGCAAATGTAGAAATCAAGTGATCCTCCAGTGAAAAATGCATTAAAATGCCTGCCTTGGACCAAGCTGTGGTCTCAGTGCAGAACATTGCAGGTTTACTGGAGGGATGTGGTGCTGTTCACACTGTTGGCAGCTTGTAAAGCACAGAATTAGGGGGATATTTTAATGCTGCTTAAAACCTGCTTCATCCGATCACACAGTTGACCAGTGGTTGAATTGATTTAAATGATTCACCTGGAAAAGCAACCAACAAAACAGCTTGATGAAAGAGCGAAAGTAGTTAACAACCAATTAATTTGCTAGACATAAAAAAATCCTTCTAGTATGTGGTATGCTGTAATATATTCAAAATATCATGAGGAAAAAGGCATGAATCCATCATGATGGCACTCAAAGTGCAAGTCCTATTCAAACTGGATCACTTTTTTTTGGTAAATATCATTTAACTCTAGTGAACCATCTGACTGTAAATTACTTTGAAATAGCAGAGGCCCCAGTGTTCAGATAAAAATGTGCTTTATAAAGAAAGCTGGGCTAACAAAAGCAGCTGCTCAGGTATAAATCCTGTCTTATGGGAACTCTGTAGAAGAAATTCTTCATCCCCCTGGCTGCAGGGATCTAAGGCTGCTGTTGAGGTTCAAAGCTGGTTTGTGGTGGTGGTTGTGTCTAATGACCAGTATAAGTCGGGATGTACGGATGCAAAGTGCCATAGAAACCTACAGTATTTTCTTGGAAGAGTTATAATCCACAGGAAAAATAAAAAGGATTAGCAGCTGGGGAGGCAGGAGGGAAAAAGAGACAGTGTGCAGAGGTACATGTCTGAATGTGCATTCTTAAACTAAATGGTCTTAAACTACAGATGTGAAAAGATCTGGAGATGCAAGTGAATAATTTCCAGGTAATATGATTTCTAGGTACTTCTAATTATGATGAGGTTAGCAACTACTAGAAGATCTATTTATATGTTCACATAACTATTTTAGAAACTATATAGACCAGACACATGGAGCTCAATTCTAGTTATTGATAAATTACCAGAAATATGTATTTATCAAGAAGTTTGAAGTAAACACATAGCATACATAAGAACATTAATTAGATTGCTGAGTCAAGCTCTAGAATCTAGGAAATTACAAAATGATGATGACTTAAGCTGCATCTCTTATTTTTAATCTGTACCACTAAACAAGGTGGGGAATTTTTTGGATAAAATGAATATAGTCAGGCAGTTCAGGATTGTTTTATACTGCATGTTCATGGGGAAGAAGGAAAAGAATTTTATTTTTGTTAGAAAAAAAACACTTTAGTGTGAGAAAAAATTCAGAGCATGAGAAGTTGTCCTGTAGAACAACTACATATGTATGATGCAAGATAAAATATCAAAGTGCTGTTCCAAACCAGAGAGATGTAAAATGGTTATTTCACAGGAGAATCTGTTAAAATGGGAATTATTATCCTATAATGAGAGCCAAGTGCTATGGTACCTTGTAAGTAAGGTGAAGTGTACCCTCCCTCTCAAAAAATCCTCATTTGCCCTGAAAGGGCAAACTAAATTCTGGTCGATAAAGCTAAAACTTTGCATGAGGTATTATGTCAGCTTGGTAGGAGGATTCTGGGGTGCTGAGAAGCTTTGCTTGGTGTTTGCCAAGGAGTTGTTAAGAAGGAAGTGACCACAGAAGGAAAAACAGAGGTTTGGAGCTCTTTGGTGGCTTTAGCCTTGGGACTTGCAAAATCCTCAGGCTTCTCTCAGCTTGCTTTTTGTCCTGGCTTAGAAAGGATCTTGTATCACAACCTTACGGGATTGGATTATGGGGGCCTAGCAGGTACAAAGAAAATCCGCTGTAATGAGTTCTTTTGGGGTTTATCACTGAATGATATCAGGACACTGAGTGCTTTCCATTGCCAGCATTAGTTTTTCCAGGAGCCTCCAAAGGAGCGACCGCCTGTGCGCTCATTTCTGTTTATTGCCTGGTGTACGAATCTGGTGTCCTTAATTTGGCTCATGCTTTGTGAGCGCTGCTGACTTGTTATGATGTGGCCCCTTTGTCCCACATTGCAGGGGAGCTTATAAAGCTTTGCAGTTGAATAATTACTTCAGGTTTCTTATCAATACTGGAACTTTGGGACAAAACTAGAGTGACTTTTAAGTGAAACTTGGTTATTAAAACACACTATTGAAGAAGAGACTGACTATTTGAAGATGTGTAGATGAATCAAGCGACAGCACCTTTCACGTGTTGTCAATTTTGAATGTCAAGATTCAGCTCCAGTAGCTTATGTTCAGTTTTAGAGAAGGAAGAGGCTTTTCCTGTGCAGATGAGTAAAGGGAATTTCAGTTCCTGGTATTTTAGAATGACTTATGGCTGTGCTCTTCAATGCTGCACCATCTTGGAACAAGTGTTGTGCTTGTTGGCTTTCCCTTTCCAAACTGCAGGGAGTCTCTTACTTTGATATTTGCAGTCTTAGCTGTATTGTCAGATTTTTCTCTGGAATTGCTAGAGAAGTAATACTAGTTGTGAAAAGCCACAGTGTGTTTATCATTGCAATTTCATCTGGATCAAATAGCCTTGTGATCTACATTTAGCTGGAAAAAAAGAGTAGGAAACTATGTAGTACTACTGAAACTTAGTGAAATGCAGTGCCCCAGATTTTAGAAATTACTGCTGGGAATAATTCCAGTTGATAATTACCATTTTAAAATGTCTTTTAAGTCACTATGCTTAATTACCAATGTAAATATGTATTAGAAGTTAAAAGTACCATAGATGCAGTAGAAATGAGACAGAGAATGTGTTTGCTAGTAGATAGAATAAAACTGATTTTGTTCTTAGATATGTACACAGTTCTAAATAAAAATGTAGATAACAGCAACAACATCTGAATGACACTTTACAGTGCTGCTTTTGCCCTCCTGGTTCCCGTAGATCCAGTCTCATGATCAGGATGACCTGCTGAAAAGCCTCTGCTCTCTGTTTCATGGGCATATTTGTTCTGAGGCTGCTGAAAAGCAGCTGGCTGAAGTGGTGTTTGGCAGCATTTCACTTCCTGCTGGAAGCAGAATAACATAGGCAGGGGCGTTTAAAAATGTGTAAGTGCTGGAAACTTTGAAATCAACAGTGTTTGCTGAAAAAGACATTTTCTTTAATTGAATGTGGTTTTGGTTTACCATAGACTGGACTCATTAACGTGGGGCTGCAGCTCAGGTTGAAGCCTGTCTTGGTCAGATCTTCACTGCAGTGAAAGGCAGAGGCCACGACTGTGGGTGTTGTGCTGTTGAGAGACAAGGCAAACAGTTAATATGGCCTGTCACCTGCTGTGACCTGGTCTTCACTGACAGGTGCAGCACGAATTGTCTGGGCCCCCTGACCCAACTTCGCCATATTCTTGCTTCGTTCTCTGTGTTGCTCTTCTTGTTCTTACTGTGTTTTTCATTCGTGCCTTCAGGGCAGTTTGTCCCATGGCTTCTGAGCACGCCTCACTTGATTTCATGCTGAGACAAAGACCAGCAATTCATGGAGATCTGAAGTGGGTTTACCTGGATCCTAAGGCTGCCATATGAAAGGGTGTTTCCTCTCCCTCCACACACCCCCAAGCAAAAGGTCAAATAGTTGGAGGGAAAGGAAAGAGCTGCTGAACTTTGTGCTCTTCATTTGAGGCAACATGCCAGGCATAACATGGAAGAGAATTGCCATGTTAATATAATGTGCTTTAGAATAATTACAATGTGTGTGTATACAGGTAAAGGTTTGATTGCAGCCTTGCCTTTACACCGGCATCTTTCTCTGGTCCTCATTTTCAATAACTGGTGTCTTCAGCATTCCTCCTGCAGCTTTTATGTGTGTAGGTCATCCAGGTAAACTGGGACACTGTTGTAAGGGGGAGCAGTACCCATGTTGTACTCAGTAAAGGATAAACCTCTGTGGAACAGAGTATTTGCGATATACAGGGGTCACGCTGTAGTGGTGCAAGTCTAAAGATTGCCCTCCGGTGCCGAGTTAAAGTTGTCCAACTTTGATAGCGTGACACCACGTGTCATCGTTGCCACTGTCACCTGCCCGAGGCAAGGAGGAACACTGGTCAAGTTTCCAAGAGGATTATCATCATGGGAGGGCGAACCTTAGCATCTCTCAGTTCACATTCATCACTGAAAGGTCAAAAAAACTCTTACTTTGAAGCAATTTTTAAAGTGTTTTAACAGCTCCTCCGTTACATAAATCCTAATCAGCGAGGCTGAGCACAGGGACTTATCTTCTTGGGAGAAGGGTGGTGGAGCTGCTCCTCCAGTCTCTGTAGCCTCTTCAGCTGCTGTATGAGGGCGGATTTTGGTTAAATTGAAACACTTGGGCTTAAGTAACACTTATTCTGCTCCATACCTTATCTCTCCTGTGCCAGTTACTGTCTTTGTGCCTTTTTTATGTAGGGCTTTTAAGAACTCGTTCTGCAGTCCACAAGAGCTTGTTGTCCCATGTGAACCTGTCGCATCTCTCCCTTCCCTTTGAACTTATGCTTCTTAGGCTGTAAATATTCACAGAAGAAAGATCAGGGCACAGTTGAATGTTTGTGTTTGTATTCCAATTAATGAGCAAATTCCTCTTCTCTGCGTTCTTACTACAAAAATCTGAAGATTGTGAGAGTCTGTATTAATAACAAAAGTGCCAAGGGAGTGTTATGGGAGCAGGTTATGACCCGGCTATAATACCTTCATGGTGTTATTACTCTGCTTTCCTGAAACTGAGTCTTTTAATGAAAACCTTCATGAAAATACCTGTTTTTCCCAAGATTATTTTTAAATCCTCCGGGCAAAGGAAAAACCCCACATAAAGTGTTTGACTGAAACTCATATACAGACAAGAGAAAGAGTTGAGAGGCAGAATGAGTGAAGTATCCAATAACCTTTCAATCCTTCTGCAAAGTGAAGAAGTAGGTAGCAATAAAGATTTCTAAGTCTGATAAAATATCTCTACAAGACCTAATTTCTTTGCAATACTGTGGTTTTCCTAAATCAAGGTCAGATGAGAACTAGATTAGCTACATGATTAATGTGTATATTGGGCCTCACACAGCAAAGTCAGCCAGCACGCTGAGGACACTTTCATTATAAAGATCGTGCAAATAATCAGTGATGTTTAACCACACAGTAGATTCGACTGAAACAATGAAGTTATTGCTGAAAAAAATCGTCAGTCAGTCACTCAACAGAATTTACTTCACAAGAAGCAGCAGATTGAATTAAATAGAAGAGGAAAAAAAATGGTGCAGTGAATGGCCTAAGAACCCTTCAAAAAGCGTACATTGGTGCATTAGCATTTCATGAAACAAATGCACTGTTTAATTTGTGCTTTTTACTGTAAAACTTATAGGAAGGAAGTGTAGCAGGCATGCAAACCCCTTGCAGTGTGTGGTGGTGTGAAGCACCATGAGTTGCACATCAGATGTGTCAGATTTTCTGTGCACACACAGGTCAGTTGTGTGTGTCCACAAGACCTTCATCATCTGGAGCAGCCACATTTTGCTTGTTGTACTGCAAGGCCTCGTTGATAAAGTAGAATGAGTTTCAGCTGTAAAAAAAAAATGGATCTGAAGAAAAAATAACAGCAAGATGTTCTAAGTATTTCTGTGGAAGCAGGTGACAAAATGAAACTTAAGGGGAGTTGTGGTGAAATCTAGATGAGAAAGGAGCTCTGCCTGAAAAGGTCTTGTAACATGGGGAGTTCAAATTCAGTGCCTGAGTAAGGCTGGGGTTTGAGAAGATGCATAAAATTTGAATATTTAGTTGACTTTCTTCTGCTGTTTGCTCTTTAAAAGCACATGTAAAACTTCAGCATGGAGGTGCTCACTTCTTGGACTACGTAGAGATTAAAAAAAAGTTTAAATGTTTCTTAATTTCAGCAGTAGCTGCTGGTTTGTTATTTTATTGGAGCTGAAAAACTTCTTTGCAATGTCTCCTTTTATGCTTTTCACTGCTTTTGTCAATATGTCAGTAATGCTTGTGTGACGAGGCTTGAATTCCAGTGTCTTCGAGACATTTAAAAACTAATTTTTACTCAAAGATATGGATTAGGGTTTATTTGAGAAGAAAGCCACCTTTCTGGATACTGTACAAACCATCACTGGAATAATTGCATAAGTGGATCACAGTAACCAAGAGCAAAGTCGTGGGAGCATCTTGAATACATAGTTTGTATTTTATAGTGAAAAACCAAAATAGTCCTTCTAAAGCAATGAGAAGGAATCATTTAGTCGTAAACTGACAAGACAACAGAACCCTGAACTTGCCAGCTCAGGCCATCTGCACTATTTTCTTTACAAAGTGTTTCTAAGAGGAAAATTGAGGCATGGACAGAGATGCAGTTGGATGGCATCACTTGGGAGAAGAGCTGTATTTGTACTGATCTTTGCAGTGAGTCAGCCTATGCTCAGACTTACTGTATGTAACTCACCACTGTGCTTAGTGACTGACTTGTACGTAGCACGGACTTGGCTTTTGAGAAAATCAAGGTAAGCTTTGCTGCCTCGTAGTTTTAAGTCAACTGACTTGTATAATGTCAGTGTCAAGATTTCCATTTGGAATAATCACCACCATTTTGACCTTTAAAAACACACTGAAGAGTGAGTGCATTTGTAGTTGTAACCGCTGCCGCCACCACTGCCCCCCAAGTCTCTGTGCTTTTCAACTGACAACACAGGAATAGAGAAAAAGTGGGCAATTTTTCCTCCAAAGAGGACATGAAATAAAAATTGAGTAGGGTAGGGGAGAAATTCGCTGAAGCAGAGGGCTGGCAGTCTGATGTCTGGTTAGGGAAGAGATCCAGGTGTTTAAGAAACTGAGGAACTCTTATTTTCCTACTACAGGTTCTAACCAGTTTCTGAAAGATGAATGTCTCTGGTTCCTCTGCTGTAGAATACAGGAGGATTTGGTTTTGGTGTTTTTGTGCAGTGGTTTTGTATTTTTTTAATTTTTTTTTTTATAAAAGCCCTTCAGCGTATTTTTTTCCATGAGTTAAAAATTAACAGCTTGACCAGATGAGATCTTTATCCATTCACTTCTGTGCTTTAAATGGCTACTAGATGATGCATAGGAAAAAATAGATGAACTAGGAAAGCTTTTAGTGAGATTTCCTCAGAGAGGTCTGCCAGCCATTAACAATTTGCTGCTTATGGACTCTTTGGCCTAAAATTTATTTTAGTTTTATATTTAATAGCCTGTTATTATTTAATAAAATTTTCTAGTTGCTTTTAAATCGTTTAAACTGGTAGGAGCTATAAAACCCTGTGCTGGGGAAGGTCACAGATTACTTAGACTGGTGCAAACCAAGAAGAAATGGGATGTCCACACGCTGCAGTTTTCTGCTGCTTTGTAAGAAAGGATGAACAAGTGTACAAACCAAGTTCATCATCCCAAGGATATATTCTTCTGTCTCACTTCCTTACTGTGTCTTGTACAGGATGAGATCCCACTTGCTTCAGAACTGAGCTGTTTCTGAAGACCTTAATTCAAGTACCTGTTTAGATTGTGACTTAAACACGATTAAAGAACATTTGGAAATTATTGCAGTGAGATTAATGTAACAAAGTAGATCCCGTTAGGGGAGAGAAGCCCTTGAGGAAAGAGGATGTTCTGTTGTTCTTCTGAGAAAAAGTGTTTAGGGATTGAAATATGACATAACTTGTTTTATTACAGCATTCAACAATTACCTTTAACCTGCCATCCTCCTGTTTTTAAAAGATGTTATTACCTTACTGGCAAAGCCAGACAGAGGTAACTTAGCAAGAGCAGAAATTGATAGCAACAACATCTGCATTGTGTGGAGAAAACAAACACCTGAAAAACTAAATCTGCAGTTCAGTTGTTGCCTTTTCTCTTCCTTCCAGCACTGCAGAGAAACTCTGAGCACTTGAAAGGTGGAAACAAACAGATAAAGAGCTCAGGAGTGGCTGATCAGAACATCTACTCTCTCTCTGCTTCTTCACAAGTGGTGTCTTGTTGTGCTGTTTTTTCTGTCTCTTTTTGAATGTTGCTTCTCCAGAACAGGATTAAAATTTTAGGAGTTACACAAGAGATTAAAACCACTTCCACTAATGTATTTTCATGTTTGGCAAAGTAGCTCTTAATACCTTCTTTAATACCTATAAGCCTATCAGGTAAGAGATTTTTATTGTAAATTTTGTAGTGAAAGGGACCTTCCCTTCACTTCAGTATTATTGAAGTACGGCTCATGGTTTATATTTTTAAATATTCATCTCTTTCTACCTCTTCCGAATATCTTCAGTAAAGTTTCTGTATATTTTTTTAGGAAGTGTCTGCCTTAGCATTTAGCAGGCTTTGTTTTTCATCTACTGAGACATTTTTACCTGCTTAAAATGTGTGAGCTGTGTGTAAACACCACTGAATTATGGGTTAAATGTATAAAATGGCTCTTACGCTCCTTGCTGGTGGTGGCAGCTGGTGACACCAGTGGTGTGGGCCACCCCAGGGCATTCCTGGGAGGACATAAGGCTCCTGAGGATCCCAGATGAAATAAGATGATACCTAGAACAGAAAATAGATCTGTTTCTCACCCAGTGAGAAGATCACAGAATACCTTTGTTTTCAGAACTAAATATCCCCAATATATTCTACACCGAAAGCATTCACTCACACGAGTGTTCAGTCTAAGAAAGCAGGATAGCAAATCTCCAAATGGTTAAGTTATTTCTGACCTTTTTTTTTTTAATAAGATGGAGGTTTGTCTATTTTAAAATTTACTAGGAGTATAATATGTAAGATCTCTTCCAAAGGAGATAGAATTTGTCTGAAAGACTCGCCGTGAGCAGGAGAAATTTTTTTTTATATTTCAACGTTCTGGGAATATGAAAGTTGCCTTTTTGTGGGTGTTTGGACTGTCAATACCAGCACAATATCCATGATAACACTAAGCTAAGCAGAAAGCTGTGCTGCTGTTGTGAGATAATGCTGGCACAATAATTAACTCCATCAATCAAAATTGGAGCAGGATCCTCCAGATCAGGCCAGGTGAGTCTGCAAAAGCCGATAAATATTACTCAACAGAAATTCTGAAAGACCCTGATAGAAGGGATTTCTAAGGAAGTAGACTGGTTAAAACCTATCTGTCTGGAGATGGTTCTCCCCTGAAACAAGTGCAGTGCAGCTCTGCTGTAGTGGGATAGACACATGAAAGTTAACTTTTTGTTAGCAAACTACAGCAATAGCATTTGAGTACATAAATATCGCTTATATTTACATATATAGTTACTTCAATATGTTAATATAATACAAATTCTCATAAATATAAGGCATAAACATTTGTTATAGGCATATGTGCCCCCAAACTTACAAAGTTTTAGTGTACCCACCATACATGTGTGCTTTGAAGTGTTTGTTCGTGTGGCACCAACAGTGGAAGTCAGGTTTTGCTTTAAAAGTTTTCCTTCCTGCTATATTCTTTCTGTTTATTCCTTCATGGGTAAGTTTTCAGTGAGGAGCAGACCTGTGTTGGCACGGAAGCTTTCTTTTTTATCTCACCAGTAAAGCCAGTGCATTTCTGAACGTTGCCTTAGGCACTGGTTTAATTTAAATGAAGGCTTAAAAAAAGACTGTACTCAAGTGCTTTTCTAATTGGTACCTCAAAACAGAGCAGATGCCCAGAATTACAGGGATCTGAAGAAGGCCTCGGTCCACCACGGTGACATTTGGCACATCCCTTAAAGCTGTCCCTTAACTTTGGCATCCAAAAGTTGTCCCGGTGGGGCAAAACTAGCTCAGCTTTGAAAGGATAGAGGAGCTTGACTGCTGGCACTGGAGTGTCCTTCTGGCACATCTACATCTCCTGCAGGTTCAGCATCCCACACGGCATTCCAGCAAGATGCAGCTTGTCGTAAAGCACAGGTCTGGGCCCCCCTCTTCTCTTGTGCTTGTGTGTGTGAGATCAGAGAAATGGTTGACACTTGGCAGGCAATGGCTTATAGACTGCAGCAGTTACTCATGCAGGGAGAAAACCTTTTACATCAGTTTTCTTTCTTCCCAGAATAACTGAAATCTTGAGTTTTAATTTTTATTTTTTTTTACACAGGTAGAAGGTGCTGACTTGAAGTCACCCCTCTAAACCTCTGTTGCTCTTGAATTTTCTTTCTACGTTTTTATTGCACTTTATATACATAGTAGTGTATGTGCATAGGGTTTTATGGCTTCAGGGATTACTGAAGAGTTGCTGTAGGCTGAACACCTAGAACTTGGCATGGCAGACCATAAATACTGGTCTGGATAAAGCCTTGAGCAGCTTCAATGAGGCTCTTGGAGCAGCAGGTTTTGTGCTCCCCTAAGGTCCTTTCTAACCTGAACAAATTCATGGCATAAGAAAAAAAATGCCCACACTTATTCTCAGATAGGAACAGGATTGTAGTTTAACATCTACCCATTTGTTACCTCTGCATGGTGATGAGGTGTCCTCAGCAGCATCTGATCTAGGCTCGCTAAAGGTTTGGGTTGTTAAATTGCGCTGCTCAGAACCAGAAAAACAAACACTTTCTGTTGTCTGTTTTTTCTGCTCCTCGGGGGTGAGGTGATATTATTCAGGGCAAAGTCGCAATAACCCAGCGATACCAAGTTAGGTGAGTAGCTAAAAGCTTTATCCCACGTAAGAAACTGCCTGTGTTGGCAGCAGTGCTCAGAGTACACCAGGAGTCTGCAAAGACTGAGGGGATTTGCCTGTCCCGTGGACCCCTGTGCTTCCCAGCTTGGTCACCTCCCGCGTCTGGAGGGCCTTATTGCCTGAAGCACTTTAAAACTAGCTTAGGCATCTTTTATATAATAAATTTTAATTTAGATATATTCTGATCTATAACTTCTCCTTCATGTGATTTGAAAACAGATGAGGAAGAAACCCTGAAGATTTTTTTGTTTTAATGAATTTTCAGCAGAGTTTTCCCTTCCCGTGGGTTTCCGTTGGAAGTGGATTACATTGTGCCCCTGGTAATCATTGAATAAATATGTTAAAAAGTGCTTGATCATTTTAGCAAGTACCCCCTTGTGGCTTCTGCAGTGCTTTGTTTGAGTTGTACAAGATGTTCAACATTTTCTATGCCTTATTGGTTTGACCTTTAAATATTATTTAAAAAGTGAATGTGATATCATCTGCAACTCGCAGATAAAGGCTTACCGGTAAAAGGACAATATTTTGTTGGACGACTGGTATATTTAATAATAGCATAGCCTTTGAAGGTCTTGTAAAATAGCAATAAAATGAGTGTATTTTTCTAATAGAAAAAAGTAAAAGGTTACAGTTCATAAGCTGAACTTGGAAGTTTTTTACCTGACCAGGCTCCTTTTTTTTTTCTCTATCATTAGTTAAATGCTGGGCAATATAAATAAATATGTTTTATAGCAAGATAGCTTAGATGCAGGACTATAAAGAAAACTATCTTGTTTCACCTTTAATGCAAATTCTCATAGTAAATAACTATATAGTTGTAGAGTGCGTGTGAAGGAGTTACTGTTTGTTAGGATCTGGATAAGGAGGGCCACGAAGGGAAAGATTTCATTATTCAAAAACCTCACAGGGTAACAAAATTACATAAAAATAAAACGTTTGTGACTCCTTAATTGAGGTTTGAGTGCTTTTTTCCCCGATTGTTTAACGTAATGACCGTAGAACAGGAGCTTGGGAGGCTGTGAATGCTTTTGGGTACCTTCTCTGGGGGAAGGCCAGGAGCACTGTGCATGTTCTAGGACCGGGTGGCACATCAGTTTCGTCCTTGTCTTTGCCCAAGAAAGGCTTATCCTTGCGTTGCTGATACACCCACCCTCCCAGAGAAGTTGCACATTGCTTTACTGAAGGGTTCTCTCCCTCTGAGCACGCTGTATTAAAGCTGCAGTGTTGAGTTTGGAAGAGTATTAACTGAGCTGCGTGCCTTGTCTGGAAAGTGTTACCTTTACACCATTTTCCATAGGAGTTTTTAAAACTATTGGAGGAAAAGCTTTTGGCATAACACTGCTGCCTCTGCCATACGTGGGTTTTTCTGAGGTGGATTTTTCCCAGCATTAACCCTTCTGTCTGTTAGCCTTGCACTGTTTAAAAAAAGGAAGGTTTTAAAAAGCTCAGCTAAAGCAGAGCAGAAGGAGCCCTTTCTGCCTGCTGGGGCTGCAAGTGCATCCACTCACTGTGGTGTTGCGGTGAGGCTCGACCTGGTGTAACCACCCTGTTAGAGAGACCACTGGGACTATAAAGAGAGCCTGGGAAGCAGACTGATAAAAATAGTGTTGTGTGAAATGTGGACTCTCTTAAACCTGATTGTTTCATTATCCTCCATCTTCCAGTATTTAAAAAGAGTAAGCAATAATAGAAGGCAATATAAAGGGTACCACTGACTATCACCATTTAAAAAAAAAATGGTTACTACTTTGCTGCTGCTTCTATTTTGCTTCTTTGCCGCTTCATCTTTGTTATTCTAAAGATTAATTTAAAGCATAAAATGCTCAAAGCCAAAGAAATGTGATACATTCTGCGGCCAGTTTTCTATTTTCCAATCCATTTTGTTCAGTTTGCTTAAAGGACAGCTGGCAGGAATTCACTTTGTTTAACCTTAGGCTTAATCTTTTCCCTTGGGTGGGATTTGAAACCCTTCTGTGCTGAAGTCAGTAAGTGCCTGCCAGGTGCTAAATATAACAGAATTAACTTCTGTTTGTAGGAACACTTTAATTTGAAGAATAAAGGATATGGTAATGAATGACATGAAGAATGACAGTAGAAAATGTTAAAGTTAAGTCGCGGTTTGAGTAATAAAATGTCACTGTGTTCCCTCACCTTTTACTTTCTTTTTGTAAGTCCTTTTTTACCCCCCAAAAAATTACCAGCATGCCTAGATATTGCACAAACCTTTTGTCTGTGAATGTTATTAAATAAGACTCAGAGTATGTAGTTTTTTATGCTCCTGAAAATCAGACACATTTTAGCAATGTTTCCCTTGAATACTGCATTTACTTTTTTCATCTCTCCCAGGATTGGGACTGCAGGGAAATTTTTCACATTGCTGAAAACATTGAAAATGAAAACCAAAATAACTGCAGTGAGTGACACAGCTTCAGTAGGTTTTTGCTGTTTTGGGCATACACAGAGTTGTGTGTTGCTGATTACAAGACCTGCTATGGCTACACACCAAGTGATCAAGAGCCTTGAAGAGAGTTCAGTGGGACTGGATGACCATCCGTAATGAAGGGGCTCTGCGGATGAAGCTCTAACAATGAGAAAGGCCTTCCTTGTGTCAGGAATGTCCCACATTTGCGCACCTGAGAGTGTCTTGTGTGCTGCACTTCTGTAAATAACAGGTCTTTTGTAGTATTTCATCCACTCAAGAGGTAGCTCAGCATTTCTGAGGCTGTTCATTTGGTGTTTCATGGAGAAGATCTTTTCTCTGTCAAAGTCTTTTGCTGTCTCTGGCAACAAAAGTGACTTCAACATCATTAGTATTTCATCCTTTTGCGTTTGTTCTTGCCCCACGGTTTGCATGCTGCTATGCTGATCTTAAAAGTCAAAATCTCATTAGCCCTCAAACCCATGAAAACCTGGAATCAGGGCACTCATTATTTGCTTCTGCTTCCAAGAGGAGAACTCAGCTGCATTTTCCAAAATGCTTTATCAGCAATTTTTTATGCTGAAACCACAACAGGTGGATATGTTAACCTTTACCCTTAACAGGATCACTGTATAGTCTACGTGATCTAAGCAACAAACTAGTATCAATGCTAAATGCATAAAATTTGAATATTTAGTTGACCTTCTTCTGCTGTTTGCTCTTAAAAGAACATGTAGAACTTCAACATGGAGGTGCTCACTTCTTGGACTACGTAGAGATTAAAAAAAAGTTTAAATGTTTCTTAATTTCAGCAGTAGCTGCTGGTTTGTTATTTTATTGGAGCTGAAAAACTTCTTTGCAATGTCTCCTTTTATGCTGTTCACTGCTTTTGTCAATATGTCTGTAATGCTTGTGTGATGAGGCTTGAATTCCAGTGTCTTCGAGACATTTAAAAATTAATTTTTACACAAAGATATGGATTCACGTTTGTGATTTGGGATTAAACATGCTCTCAGATCACGGTACGACACATCATCCCTGCCATTTCCTCTTTGACTCTTTTGTCACAACGGAATTAGTAACGAAGCTGGAATTTAAGCCGATGGTAGGTTCTGGGAAAAAGTAGATTGCCCTTTTTTTCCTCTTTACATGTGATTCACAAGGAGATATTCCTTAAGAAAAGTAGTAACTGTTTTAAAACCACTAACTGCAACAATACCAAAAATGTGTGCTTCATATGAAAACTGGCTTGTTATATTTTGGCTCTCTAAAACTTCTTCCTCAATTGCTGAGTGTGTGTCATCTCCCTTTGGTTTTCTTTCCAGATAGGGCTTGCTGTTTACCCATCCTCAAATCTTGGCATTAGTAAAAGCTGCAAGTTAAACTACTTCTATCTAAAACTTCATATACCTTCTGTTTGATTATAATTTCTGAGTATCCTGTCTTATGACATTTTGGGAAGCTTATGACAGTTTGTTTTTCTGGAGGAGTCCGTGGTGCTCTTTCACTTATTGAACCTTTCCTGTCCTCATCTGCTTACAGTTAGTACAAAGTAACCTTGAAATTCAACTTCAGACCTCCTTTCCAGGATTTCAGCTGCAGAGATGATCAGAAAAATGACCCAAGACTTGCAAGAACTGGTCAAAGCAGGATTAATCAATTAGTCGATTACAAAGCCTTTTCACCCTGAAAGGAGACATTATCATTGCTGTCATTCTTGACCTTGTATGAATTGGTTGGGGGAGCTTAATAACCATCTTCTACATGTTAGTGATGCCTATGAATGTCAAAACACTACTGTTTTGTTTAAATCTGAGGTGGCCAAGGGACCATTTTGGTGTTGTGAGTGGCAGGAGAGAAGATGCTGTTGAAATGTGTGCCTGAATAGACCCTTAATTCAGGTTCATTGCTGCTTGGTTATAGCTTGTCTATGTTTTTATTTATGAACAGCATAATAAAGACTCCAGTGGGCTTGAGGTTACCCAGAGTTGTAAGTGTGTAGTTAGTTCCATCACATGGGTGTCTCATGGAGCATTTCTTTGGGCCTGCTGGATCTTTCAGTATTGGAGTTATCCCTGGAGAACACTATCTCCAGATAAAGGCATGACAGCCATCATCAGCGAGATCAGATTGACCTTTAAAGGTTTATATTTATAAAGGGGATTGGAGCTGTGGTTAGTAATTTCTAATTTAATTCCTGATTGACCTAATGCACCTCACAAAATTTAAATGAGATTCTAGGAAACATTAGGCAGGAACCCGAAAAACCCCAAACTTTTGTTGTCTGAAAAATCACAATGGGTTCAATTACAAACACTTCAGGTGACATAATTTTGTCTCAGTTTGGGGCAGAATATTGCATTTGGAGCTCTGCCATCATCTTGTCACCTGAGCTGTACCTGGTGTTTCAGAACCTCAGTTAACACTCTGCACAGGCTGTGATAGAGACTTGGGCCAAAGCTCACATCCTCAGGCTGCTTGGACCACCTTTAATTTAAAATGTGAATACCTGTTTTGGCATTCAGTAATCGCTTAGGAGAGATTGTCATCTTTCATTACTGCATTAACCTTTAGAACTGACAACAGTGTGCCAGCTCACAATAATTGAGCAGAGGTCCATGAAAATTAGTTTCTTACCTCGTGATTGCACATATGGTCGGGTCATTCACTTGCTGGAGTTATTTTGCCAATGACATTCCTTTCTCACTAAATTTAAGCTTAATTTTTTAATTACTGGTTTAGATTGTTTTTCCTTAAAATACTTATCCTGGAGCTACAAGGGTGTCGTGGGTTTGCCCTGGGCCAATTTCCTCTCACCCCCCCACACATTTGCTATAAGTTGAGAGAAGGTTTATGCAGACAAAACAGATCTGATTGGGGAGAATAATATTAGGATTTATTGCTAGCAAAATAAAAACTAAAGAACTGTACCTACAACAACTCTAATGAGGTAAAAGTGCTATATATTTACAGAAACACCCCTCTCCCCTTTGTATCAGTCCAGGAGGAGAAGTGGTCTCTTTTCCACTTTCAGAGCTACAGGTCTTCCACACAGTTCTGCAGCATTTGGAACTTTCTCTTCTGTTTTCTCAGGGATGACAGCTCTGATTTGTCGCAAGTGGAACTTGGTTTGTCTCTTTCTCTCTTCTGTATCGACCTCAGGGCTGGGCCTACCTCCCTCCTGGGCTAAGGCCGAAGGCTGGGGGTTACCCAGATCCTGTGAGGTCTTCCATGGACTGCAAGGGGATACTTGGTTTTCCACGGATCTGCACCACAGGATCACAGGGATAATGTCTTTGAGTCCACCCCTGTTTCCTGTGGGGTCCCTTCCCACGAGAGAACAGTCTTTGATAGACCTCTCTGATGTGGGTCCATCCCTCAGGCAACAGTTCTTCCATTCTCTGCTGTGCGTTAGGGTCATAAATTCAGCTGCACCAGCATCGATCCCTCTCTGGGATCCCAAGATCTTACCTGGGCCGTCTCGCTCCAGCGTAAGGTCTACCCTTCTGTGGGCCACAGTCCAGCAAGACTCTGGTTCATCTCAGGCCTTCCACCGAGCCACATCTTTTCGTGTACTCCTCTGCTCCGTTGTGAGCTTCTTCATGAGCTGTAGAGGGAGTTTCTGTTCACCGACAATTTTCCACAGGTAGCAGGAATTTTAGATTTCAGTCTTTTCCTTGCTGAAGAGAGAGAGAGAGAGGGGGAGAAGAGGAGTTCTCTCCCCCTTTGCAGCTTCTCATCTCTCTGCTGCTGCTGCCAGCTGTGACCTTGGATGCTGCAGCTGTCGCTCTGGCTGGAATTCCTTTTGCAGCATGTCTCTTCCAAGTTCTCCAAGCTCTTCTTTGAAGTTTTTTTTCCTCCACTCTGTTACATGTCTCGACTGGGGGGCTCCGGTGCCACCCTTGCCCAAGGCTGGGGTAGGAGGAAGGCCTGGCCCCCAGCTGGGACCTGCTGCCTCTCCCTCACATGGCTCCTAATTTCTTCTGCACCACAACCTTCTCTTCCGTTTTCTTAAGTATGTAATTGGCAAAGGCATTACCAAAACTTTTGATTGGCTTTGCACCCGAAATTCACCTGGACAAACTATTTTCAGCCCAGGGGGGCTGGTCGGCAAAACTACGACATTTTCATATATGTTGTCACAGTCCAGTGGAACTGTGCTCAGTAGTGTTTTATCTCAAATCTGCAGAACCAGTAAATCAAGACCTCTTGAAGTAAGAAACCCGTGTTAAATTGCTGCAATGTATGATTTATGATAATCTGCTGATGTAGGAGGTTTGGGGGACGAAAATAGGAAATTATTGATTCAAATGGCTCTGTCTCTCTTTTGTTGCGAGATAGCCCTGCTGATAATAGAGGAAAATATTTAGGCTTTTTTACCATTCTACACCATGTAACTCAGGTAATGATTCCCAATGTCTGATTCAACGGCAAGTGAGAGCTTTATGGTGAGGCAGGAGTGAAATTTAAGGGTTCTAAATGCAAGTTGCGGGCACTGACTACTGGCAGTGATTGTTCCTCAAAACATAAACTTTCCCTTTATTCGTGTCACTTCAGCTGGATATATGTAGGACACATATATCTTCTGCCCTCAGCTAGGAGGTAAAATGTTAAGCTGAGTAAAGTCAGGGTACTCTGGGCTGAAGGCACTTCAACTGGATTCTGTTTTCCTCTTTAGAGGCTATTTAGACGTAGGCCTGAAGAAGGTTTTTGTCACTGAATGTGTTCTTGATGGCCGCTTCTGAGTGAGTACAACCTAGAAAGTAAATATATGTAGTATTCTTCATTTTCGAAGTGAAATTACTACAGAAGAACCTAATAGCATCAAGTGAGGAAGAGAGTCTGAATTTTTTTAATAATAATAATAATATAGTTATTTACCTTGTTAGGACGGGTAGGAAAATGCTGTTTTAATTCAAAACATATGGCATAATGAAGCATCTCTAAACAGTGATGTAGTCCCATCTCTCTGAAGCTTGATGACTGTGCCAATGATGACAGCAAGTGAGTATTCCTAACAAAGAATATAAAGCTATAAAAATCATATTGTTCCTGTTAGGGGTTGGGTGCACAGAATCACTCTTCACCGAGTTGGGAGTTTGTCATAGCAGGGTACCCCTCTTAAGTGCTGTGGAAAGAAATGCTGTAGTGCTTGAGTCCACTGAAAAGCTTTTTTAATTACTTAGATTAGTCTTTAATTGTAGTTTGGCATTATCCTCTTTAGCATAACTGCTTGACAGCTGTTTAGTAATATACAAAAGAAGTCAGAACTGACTGCTGGAAGATTCTTTCAGTATAATATTTCGGGGCTGAAACAGCTGGAATCCCATAGCTTCAGAGCTATATTCCAGGAATGCTGCACTAGTAAGAACATTTTTATTTTGTGAATTTATTTTTGATGCTTAAAAAATGTGGCTGTTCTCAAGACAAATGCAGCCATTCTGGGTTGGTTTGGTGGGAGCTTTTTTTTTTTTTTAATTTTGTTTTATTGGGGTTATTTTAATAAGAAATTAAGGAAGGTAATTGTATCCCACTTAGGGGAAAAAGTGATATCTGAGGCTGATTGAGAAAGGGTACTGCTTTTGGCTAATGCTCAGAATTCTGTGTGAATGCCAGAGAGTTGTATATGTATGCCAGTGATCTTTGTATGTTCTACCACAATGTTCCTGCCCATTACAGTGCTGACAAGGGACTTTGTATTGACTGATACAGCTACTGAAAGCAAAAGCTGCACTTCTTACCTACATTCTAAGACTGCTGCCCTCAGTGGCTTTGTTCTTTCTACAGCGAAGGGTTGTGGTTGTGTGCCTTACCACACTTTCACACTTGTGCAGAAGTGCTGGAATGGGGGTCTGTGTGTTCATTCTCTTATGCTTTCTAGAGTGAAGGATAGTGAGTCTGAGCTTCACAGCTCTGTTCACCATTTCAGGAGTGGTTTAGCACAGACTGTTCTACATGTGATGCTCAATGCAGGCAACAGTATGGATGAAAATTTCACTGATGCAACAACAGCCAGTAATCAGTTCATACCAGTTTTTAGAGAGGAGCTGAGCTGCTGTGGAGCATGGAAGAGCAAAGGAAAAAGCATTGACCTTCTCATTCAGTGATGTTTCCTGTCCTCTTTCTATTCAGTCCATGTACAGCTTGCACATCTTTCCAGAAGTGGGAATTTTGATGTGTGTAAAAGATACCTTTAACACCTTGCAGGAATTTTTCTATCTACGAATCAGTCTAGGGTAGTTTATTAGTAGGAATAATTACTATTGCTTCAAGTGTGATGTCAGCTAACAAACAGTGGGAAGGAGCATATTATATATATTGAGAAGAATGCCAGTTAAACTGAGGGCAACAGCTGAATTCCTGAAGCCACAGGAGGATGTGCATGTTAGTGTTTTCAGAGGTCTGTTTCCATGTGAATGATCTGTGTGTAAGGGCCTGGGTAGAATGTAAGTTTTAGTAAACATTTCAGAGAGCTGATTTATAGGAAGAAAAACATCTGTTACTGGGAAAAATAAGGAGCGTATGTGGAAGGAGTGTTTTGATTCAGGCTGAAAAATTTATGAAGTCAACAGTGGCAGATTTGTTGTCTCCTATGTAACAGCAACCATATTGGAATTTAACAGGGCACAAATACGTGTCTGTTAAGTTGCTTCAGTAATCCTTCTTTTGATAGAGGAGCAGGATGTGTGGCAAGAACAACAAACTGAAATAATCTGACAAAGATTCTGACGAGCCCACGACACAGAGTTAATTAGAACTTCATAAATTTGAAGTGCGTTTTCTAATTTTTTTAATGCCTATTTACAGTATAGCTTTTACTTTTGAAATTGTGTAAAGACTTTAAAGTGTGTACAGAATAGATCTCTTGTGGCATGTGTTGTTTGCTGCTCTAAGGATATCAAAACAACTGTTTAATATCTAACTGGTGCTGTGAATGTTGCTGAATTTATTTTCATTGTAAATTCTTGTATTATAGATACTAAATTTTATTAAAATATCATATCTTTGAGATTATTAGGAATTATGAGAGGTTTGATATTAGAGTAGTAGGTTAGTATACCTCATGATGGTCATGTACTGCTGGTAGACAATTTAGAAACTTACAATAATGACTCTTTTGTTTTTTTTCTTGGCTACCGTTTCTTTTTCAGGTATGTAAAACTTCACTGAGTTTCTCTCCTTTTTTCCCCTGTAGTTGCATGTGATGTCTGTTAACTCCTGTTTTCTCTCCTTACCTGAACTTAGTTTGGAAATACTATTAGTAGTTACATGTCTCAGTATATTTGCAGTGATTTGCACAATAGTAGAATTCTGATAAGTACCTGTAAAGTTGTTTGTGGGTATTAGAATAATCATCGTCCAGTAGAAAGTGTGCTGCCTAGAGTAACAGATGGTCGTAATGTTCTCTTGGATTTAGGTAATAGTGTATTAGTTCACTTAAATGTAATACTTTAGAATTTAAGAGTAACTTGTTTATATGTAATTTTTCTCTCTTTTTATTACACTGCTTTCCCAGCAAGGACAAGTTTGGAAGGTTTGCAAAGCTTTTCACCTTCCCTTTGCCCGCTTGCCCGCTTTCAGAATCGGTCTCATACTCCATGACTTCTGTCTCTACAGTCCACAACTCGGTCATAGAAACTAATGTGGGAGAGTTTTTAAACGAGCTGCCTCATTCGAGTTCACTCTGTTGCGTAGGAACGCCTAGCATGTAATTTAGTTTTGCATGAGACACGAAACTCCTTTGCCAATCCCTGTGAGGAAAATAAAACTAAGGCAGTACTTTGAGACAAACGCAGTTTGAGCGCAAACTCTGTCATGTAAGTAATGCTGCTTTTAATGTGTTCCTCCAAACTAAACGGGCTGGCATGGCTGGCTAGTCAGAGTAGTAGAAAAGTAGTGGTGTGTCCGACAGCATGCACTGGAGCCGGCAACAGCAGATGCTTCCTCAGTCCTTTGTCCACAGAAGCTGCTCTGATCTGCCTACGTAAGTTATTTGAGAGACCTAACACTTAGCTGCGACTGCACATCAAAATTTAATGAAGCCTCTTGATTCCTGCTTTTAAAGCACGGCCTGTGCCGCTGTAGGAGTAAAGAACACAAGCAAAACTTCCGTTCTTAACCTAAGGAAATAGGCTGCTTTAGGCAAGTACCAGTGGTTTGATTGCGGGATGGAAAATTGTCTTGCACTTAACAGTTGGAAGAAAGATTCAATGCAGATTGGTGGTGGGGTGTTAAGTTCTGTTTCACAAAGGATAGTTGAATCATTTAATGTGCCCAGCACTGTCCTCCGCAGATGAAGACATGACTGAATTTTCTAACAGTTTGTTAACTCCAGATGAATACAACACTACCTCAAACCAGGAATAGCATTAAAAGGAAACCATTTTTTTTTCCTCCTTTTTTTAGGATTGAGTTTTTTCCCTCACTGCTGTTCTGCACTAACTGCTTTGATACTTCCATGCATCTTTTTCAGTAGAAGAGCATCTCTGTACTGTTTCCCATTGCATATTTCAGCTGTGACAGTCCCTGCACTTTGCCTTTCATTTTATCACCTGCTCACTAAAAAACCAAAAAAATTAAACAGAAAAAGAATCTTTCTAGTTTGTCTTCAGATTTGCAACTATCACTTAGCTTTAGGTGGATGACTGTGTTTCTACTTCACTTTTTACTGTATTTTTTTTATAGGCATGTGGTGACCCCAAAGCCAAACCATCCTATCTTATTGACAAAAACCTGGAATCTGCTGTCAAGTTCATAGTCAGGAAGTTTCCAGCAGTAGAAACACGCAACAACAATGTAAGTAACCAATGGCTATATAAGTATTTTTCTCAATACACTTTCACCCCTTGTTGCTCAAATCTGAGAGGTTTTATGTGTTCTGATGAAGCACCAGAGATTGACAGTTGCAGCTGGAATGTAGCTGTTGATTCAAATTCCTGAGAGAATACCTCAAAGGAGAGAATATTACACTGTAACTCTGGGTGGGTTTTGTTAGGGTAGGACACTTTCTAGTTTTCTCTTCTGTTCCATTTCAAAGAATCTTCAGTGAGAAGAAATCCTTGAAAAAAATCATGCCTTACTTTAATAGGAGAAATTCCTGGTGACTGGACTGATTGCAGAAGATAGAAGTTGCATAACTTTATTTGTGATGTGTCCTGACCAGCAGATCGGTAAAGGACACCTGGTTGCAAAGTGGGAAAAGGTGTTTGTATTATACAGGTGCTCTTGCCTATGGGGTCAGTCCCTCTGGGAAAAAAAGAGTGCTTTAATGAATAAGGAGAAACCTCATGAAGTACAAAACCAGGGAAATATAATTGTTTCCTCTTGAGACAGTTAGTTCAGTTCCAGGAGTAAATTATATTTCAGCTTTCTGAGTGAGACAGTATTGCTGGCTTTGTAGCCTTTTGGAGGTGATTAACATTATTGGATTACAGGTAGGCATCACTTGTTTTCCTGTTTCAGTTTGAGAGACAAGGGAAAGTTGTGGGGTTTTTGTTTTTTTTTTTGGTTGGTTGGTTTTGGTTTTTTGTTTGTTTGTTGTTACTTGCTTATATTTCTTTCTAAAGGTGAAAAGTGGAGGTAGGTGTTGAGTTTTGCATGTTCCCTGCATGCAACTATGTGCACGTGTGCTTTGGAGGTTTAGGCTTCCTTTAAGCATTCAGGTTTCTGCAGAACAATGGGAATAATTAGTTTCTTTTACATTGCCATCTCAAAATTATATGTAATCCCTCCAGTAATACCAATGGGGGGGAAAAAAGGAAAAAAAAAAAGCAACAGAGAAAAAGTTTCCTTTATGGAGGAAACAATTTCAATAACCATGTGCTTTCTCACTTTGAAACTTATACATGCTTTGTACTCTTTAACATTGCTAATTTTTGTCTTGAGTTCAATTGTGTAACAAATATGGAAATTCTTTATCAAATTTATATGTAAAAATAATAAACCCTTTTAACCATGTTTGGTAAATGCTTCTGTATTCTCTAAATTTGAGTGGCAGATCTACTATTAAAAGTAAAAGATGATGTATATAGAATTCGTTTAATGCGGTTGCATGTATGTTCTAAATGTCTTACAGTTGTTGACTGCGAATTTGGAGCTTAACTAATGATAGATAATTTAAGGGTTTGGTACTGTAAAATTTGTGGAAAGAGATCAAAGCTAAATTGCTGTATTTTGACAATCATAGTTTCTAAAATAGGACACACTCATAATGTTTTGTCATTGCCTTGTGTTTATTTACCACGAGCCAGACAGTTGAGGAAAGCCCACCCTCCTTATGTATGAGCACAGTTTAAAGTAGAATTTTGAGCTCTAGCAATAGGCAGCTGGGGTTTCCTTCCTGTGGTCAGAGCTGATGGCAGTTTGCTTGCCTTCATTATTTATAGGTGTTTCCTGTAGAGTGTTGTATCCCAAGAAAGAAACCTTCACCCGTAACAGATACCTCATGAAACAAACCCCATGTCATGTGCAGGGAAAGTTCTAGTTTGAGGTAAAATCAATTTTTGTTTGTAAACCTTAGCTTGCAAAAGGTGTAAGGTCAGGAAGGTGTTCCCCTCCTTGTTCTTCCTTTGCCTCCCTCCTGCCGCTGGCCAATGACTACCTCACCATCTATCAGGAGGGCACACCAGGGGCTTCCTTCAGTAGGGAGACGGGTCATTAGAGGTTTAAAAGGGCAAGAAACTTATTGGAACAGGAACACATCAACTGAAGAAATATCACGTAGGATTACTGCAGTGGAAATAGTTGAGAAATCATAAGCTGTGTTTCCTCCTTGCCGTGAAAATTCCGGGACGGCCTTTCGGGAAAAGGGTTTGGATTTTATATGTTCAACAAACACTGCTTAGACTGTGCACCTATACTGTTAGTAGTTTCTTTGGACATGTGAGTAGGTCATGGTGCCAAACAAGTTTGCATTCAGTTAGAGAATAGGTAGTGATGGCTTTTTTTTTTTAACCTTTTTTTCTCCTTTTTAGCTGTTAGTTTGTTTTCTCCCAGGCACCATCTTCTACAATGTTCTGTGTCTCAGAAATGAGCAACACCATGAAAAATATGAGCAGCGTCCGCTGTAATCAGATGAGCTTGAAATGCCTAAATTTTCATTCTGTTGAGACAAGGGATTCTGTTATACTTGCTGTTGAAAAATACACTTGCCATTTCTTTTCCAATGACCGCTGTGAACCACATAATCTTGAAAATGTGCAGGTTGAAGACCGGGCTCTTAAATCAACTGTTGAGTAAATTGGCCAGCAGTGTAGCATTGCTGCATAGTGTATGAAATATCTGCAAAGGAAGGATGTGTGTAAGCAAAAATTTGAAGGACTGAGAAAGTGAGAAACGAACATTTTGGAGTCCTGTCTGAAAACAAAAGTATCTTCTGGTTTTGGGGAAACCATACTGTTTATTTTAAGTTGACTTAAGCTTTGTTTTGAGCAAACCTTCTAAGCTACACAAGCTTTCCTAAAAGCTTTTTAGCACCACCATTCTTGGTCAGGTCAGTGATCTGGTTGTGCTTATATTGACTCAGAGTAGCATTTATTTTTATTGGATTTCCTGGACTAACATCAGAAGAAAAGTTCCAAAGTAAGGGATGCAGAAGCAGCCTGATTTTTCTGAAGGCTTTTTAGACCTCACCCTCCTATTAGGTGTGCAGGCAAGGCTCTTAGCACAAAGAAATTAAAAGAGAACCTACTGATCTAAAAAAAAAAAAAAGTCTTAGGGCCTGAAAGTTACTCTGTTCTTAGTCAATGCTACTACTTAATGCCTTTTAAAACCAGAATAAAATACTTCCTAATGGGGAACTGGAGGTGCAGGGAGAAAGGACATACATTTTTGTAGATTGTGGGTAGAGTCTGTTAAATCTGCTGCCTGCACAGGTAAAGCTCTGTGTCTTTGTGTGATGAAGCCATAGCTTCCTTTTTGCTTTCCCAAACACCACACATGGCAAGTAGTGAGAATATCTGCCTGCTTTCTTGAGCATATGTTTTTCTTTTACTCAGATTGCTCCTCAGCAATTGCCTTGTAGAAAAACGTCTTAAATTTTTAAATGTCTCTTGGAAAAGTTGAGGCTCAGTCTTTGCTCAGCAGCAAACAGACCAGCGAAGCATCACTTGGAAGTTTCTAAGGGGATGGTTAGTGGGAGAAATGTATGTTTTGCAGATACTGCTGTTCTTCATCATCTCGTAGCGATGTTCTCAGCATTGTTCATGTCAGTTCCATTTGCGGTTTGTATTGACTACACATTGAATTTCTTAGGAGATATTATTCTGAGGGTTTATTTACCTGGTTTCACTGTGCCAGTTTTCAGCTGTTTTGTGTCAGTGGGGGCTGGAAATGAGATCACACAGGAGCAGAGTACATGCTGTGTGAGCATTTCCAGCCTGCCTGAGTTAGGATCTTTAGTTTTGAATTATTTCACTCTACATTTTATTCAGTTTCTCTTCACAACTATGTTGCCTTTTTCCTTTTAGATCCCCAGTGTATATGCTTGCCCTGCTTACTGTGTCCTACAGTTTCACTTAATTGTGAGCTGTTTGCATAGCAAATTAGCTGAATGTGGGAGAGGTGTTGTGGGCACAGAGTGGCTGGACCTCCTTGTCTAAAGCTTATTAGAAATCATTAATGCATGCTTTTATTAAATGCTTTTCTTCTATAACAAAAAATTGAAATACACACTTTATAACCAGGCTTGATTTTTAATTTGTGATAGGTGCTTCCAGTAATTAGTCTTTTTCAAAACACCAATTAATCATTTGTTTTTTCCAAGTCTTTCTTTCAGCCCCTGCAAGGGGTACAGTGTCTCAAGGAAAATATCATTTATTTGCTTGTTTCTGCTGAAACTCTTAAAACCATCATTTGCACAGCACTGATGAAGATAACTTAGAAGCTGTCTTCCGTGGAAACATAACTTTGAGATCTCAGCTGTGCTGCCTCATGTGTTGGTAATCCTTTTTCACTAGGAAACAGTCATTTATTTTTGAGGAAATTATATGGTCATTACAGATATGACAGCTGTTTCCTTAAATTATCCTTGGATTCAGTAAATTTTAATGTTTTTCTCCAGCCTTCTGGGGTTATAGATCTCTTGTATGGGAGACTTGATTTTTAAAAATAACTTCTAGTTTTCTTTAGCAATAAAACTCCAGCTCCCTCTACTCCGCCATCAAAGTAACTGGTCTCCTGCCCATGCAAATCAAACCACTTTCCAGGTAAGGGGGTGCCCTGCACAGCTGCCTGTCCAGCTCTGCTCCTGCTCAGGGAGTTTGTAGTGCTGAAGGGACCACAAATGAGATGGATTTTCCAGAACCTGCTGAGGCAGCAGTTTATTTTATGGGGGTACCCCCTCCATGAGTCAAGTCAGACGATGAGTGACTGTTCTCTCTTCAGCTTTGTACAGATAGTGAAGATTTCTTATGCTTGAGAATAGGATAAATTAATGATATTTTGCAGTTTCTTCCGAAATAAACAATGTACAACAAATACAATTTTATCTATGTTTTTCCTAAAAAAATCATTCAGAATGGAAATGGCTCCTCTGGTGCCTTGCTCTGATACAGCCATACCTGCTGTTCTGGTTTCATGTGCTGTGTAGTGTGCCTGAAGTCCTAAGCTGTTACCTGCGTAAGACTGACTTAAAATGACTCATCCCATAATGTAATCAGGAGTATAATATGTAAAATCTTTCAGTCTGACAGCCATTTGTATTGTAATTTTTTTCTTAGTAGTTCCAAAAGGTAATGTAAGATCCTGAAATCCCTTTAAAATGTTTCACTGAACAGAATTCTCATAACGTAACTTGGATTTTTTCAAAGTTGTAAGCACTGTCAGCAGTGTTGACAGCATGTTTATATTCATGGCTTAATCTTTGACTGGGCATCAATTTGAGATGGAGTGGCATCCAAATACAGCGTAACTTTTATCGTTATTTGTAATAAATCATTGTAGCACGCTGCTGTAAGTCTCCATATGAGTCACTTGCCAAGGCAAATCAAACTAGTCACGTGCTTGATCTTGTTGCTTCATAGTGTCTGCAATACCTGCAGAGGAGTAAATGTGTGTAATACTTTAGCTCTTTGCTTCGTCCATTAAAGCTCTCCTTTGATTTCTTGATTGACAACTGAAGAACTTGGCCTTTAAAAAACAAAAAAACAAAAAAAATCCCACTTATTAATACCTAAGCAGTATTTTATTTAAGCAATGCTAGTGAGATGGCGTTCCAAAAATTGTAAGGTTTGTAAATGAATTGTAAAAAAAAAAAAAAGGTGCTAAAATTGTAAATGAAGGTGAGAGAGTGGGGAAACTGTTCTTTATGGCTGACAGGTAGATCAGTTTATAAAGAGGAACCTCCCTGCTCCAGTTGTTACTAATAATATGGTCAACCCCAGAGGTAACAACAGTTGTAGAAGGTCGTGGGTGGCTATTTGCTTTTTAAAACAGTTAACTTAGTGCTAAGAACATGAAAACAAACCAAAAATAGATGTTGCAGCAGACACGCATTAGTTAGTAAACATGTTAAATATTCTTTTGCATCTTTTTATATGGAGCACAGCACTTCAGAGACTGCTTTTAACTGGAAATAAGAAAACCAAGGACACACCTGTCAATCTGCAGTTAGTTTACAGAACTGAAAACTAATTTTCTTCATTTGATTAGATCCTTCTATCTTTCCCTGCTGTTCTGTTATGGATTTTCGAGACATGGAACTTTTTTCAAATGAATTAAGTTTTTCGAATCTTCCTCTAAAGACTCTACAGGTGGCAAGTGTAGTGACTGTAACAAATGACAGCAAGAACACTGACAGTGAGTTACCCCATCCTCAGAATTTTAAGTCAGAATTTATAATACTGCTTTTTGGGGCTTATATGGCCGATAGTAAGACTTAGTTGATGGTGTTTTCTCTGAGGATGTTGTAATATCTCTGATGTCGAATTGTAGAACACAAATACAAGTGTTTAGTGATCTAATACTTGTGGGAAAAATATCACACTGGTGGTAGAAGCAGAAAATTTCCCTTGTGTCCCTTCCTGGAACATGACATAAGTAATTTATTCACATACTATTGTTGTCAATCAAATAAACACAGTAAAAAATTGCAGGAGTACGGTTATCCTCCGGTTTTTCACACATAATGCTTTCTGAACAACCTTTCCTAGTTACTTGTCTTGTGTTTTTCCTCAGCCTTGATATTAAGCTGGTATTTTATTTATTCACATAGTTAATATCCCAGTGGTTGCATCGTTACTCTCTTGTCTGTGAGCCATTGTTCATGTAGGCTCTCAGTGAGGCTGTCTTACACTTTCTGATTTTTTTTTTTTGCTTCTTTTAATGTGCTTTTTCTGTGTACATAATCAACTGTGTAAAGATTTTGGTGATTAATTATGAATATATTGTGGATAATATGCTTCACAAAGTGTTAGCTTCGTTCTCTGCTATTTAAAATCCTGATTTGTAAATAATATTCAAATATGGTTGGAGAGGTATTTTATTAATAGACAAAAGAAATAATTTCAGATTAATTATTTCAGGGTTTTTTTAATCTTGCTATAATATACTGAAATTTCTACAGCTTTTCGTAGGTCTTAAGTCTAATTTACCTCATTAAACAAAAATACTGTTGGTATAATTTGTACTTAAAATTAATGGAGAATAAATAAACCACTTACATCTAACCAGTCAACAAGGCATGGTTAGCTATAGAGAAAATAATCTTTTAATGCTAGTAATGTTTTTAAGAGTTATTTCTTCAGTTTATCCTATTTTAAAACTTTTGTTGGATACTGAAAACTTTGATAATAAATTGCAAAGGAAAAAAGCCTCAAAGCAGATACAAAATGATACAGCACCAGCAATTTGTCAACAGCTGTTATGAAATTAGTAATGGAAAGTTTTGATGCAGTGGGTGTGGAAAGGGCTACACCCACATTCCTGAGTAATAAAAATGCAAATAAACATCCAAACCACTACATGCTGTAAGCTGTTCTTCTAAACATCACCCATCACGCTGTGCTCTGTGAATGGAGCTGTTTGCCGCATACCGATCTAACAGTGGCCACAGCTGATGTATTGTTAGACTTTGATACTACTATTTTAAATATAATTTTTCTGAGCCTTTCAACGCTCAGAGTTCCAAGAATGATCATCTTAACTCTGTAGGAAAGTAAGAGCATCATTTCAGCATAAATGTTTCTGGGAATACGGGTAACTAGTTAAGAATGCACAGCAGTGGTTCCATAACTCCTGGTTGAGTTTATGCCTCCCTTTAGTCTGTACAGCTTCACAGAATTTATGAAAAATTGTTTTGCAACTGTAGTTCCCAGCACCATCTCTCTTTTTGCTGTATTTCCCCACTTCATGTATTTTGCCTCTGAAATTGTGGCATCCTGCAAGAGTGGACACTCAGTTGCTATTTGTTACATCAGAAACAGATTAAATGGAAATAACGTATTTCCTAGTGCATGAGATTCATCGGGACAAGTTACAAAATAAACATGTGTGCTTGCAACCCTTTTTCGTTTAAGTCCCAGCTGATGGCTACCTGAGAGAGACTCAAATAATATATCTGGGGGGGCATTCAAAGTCCGATCCTAAGAGCAGGCAGGAGTATTTTATGATGGAGCCATTCCAATTTGCTCATAACTCTCTATATTCCTGCCTTCCTTGGCTATAGTGGGAGCGTTACAGCTCAAGGCTTCTAAAAATCATCATAACCTTGAAAAATTCGGAGGAGAGAAGCAAAGATTGTTTTACATGGGATACGCAGTAGTGGCCCAGGCAGTCTGCTGTATGCCTTTAGAGGAATTGTAATGCTTTACATAAAACTGAGAAGACAAAACACAGCTTTATAAAGAGAGGGAGATGAAGTAACGTGCTCAGTTCTAATCTCTCACATGAAAATAAGCTAACAATGTGTTTACTTTTTCTTATAATTGATTGCTCTTTTTGAGAAGAAAATCCTATTTAACTTGATCAGTCTTTAATTTAAAATCTTGCAGCTTTTTGGAGGGCACTTTTTCCTGTTGAGTATTGCAACTGCTTCAATTCATGTATCAGGAAGGAGACAATTTATAATCTAGTGGATATTGCATATTCATAGTCACAGTGGATATTGCAAGTTAAATAATTGGATTCTTCAGTGCTGTGAGACTGTAATACATAGATTAACAGAATAGCTGTTCAGTAGCAGCTGGAGTTTTTTGTGTTCTAAATTGGCTAAGTGTCTTGTTCCCCCAGCAAATTTTGAAAAATAAATGATATTTCATTGTCTGTTTAAAAAAAATAATGAAAAAGATCCATGTGAACTATTTTATGCCTTTGTATTCACATTTGCCTTTTCCATTTTATCCACCAGTTTCTAGCGCTAGTGTTTTGCTTCTTTTTCTTTTGTTTCTTTATTTTGTTGCTTTTGTTTGAATGTATTATTGTGTTTATATGGAACTGGTCCAAGAACCGTTACTGTATTTTATGTTTGTATCTACATTTTATTTTGCATGCTTAACGTGGCTTTGCCTGGATATTCTTTTTGGTAAGTTCAGAATTTAAAAGCATACTGTTTTTCTGTAGTACAGTTCGTAACCTGCCGCCTTCTTTTCTCCCACCTCGAGTAATGTCATTGTTTGGTTGGTTTGTTTGTTTTTTTTTTTGGCATACTGATTTGTGCTCGCGTACTGTTCTGCTTTTGCTAATTATACATACGATAACACTGTTTTCCTAACTACCCATTTTCATCTCTAGCTGAGCTAAACAATATGACTCTGGTACTAATGTGTACTAATGTGACTTTTACCTTCAAAGTATAGTTGGCAGCTGTTAAAATGGTCTGTGCTGAGAACTCTGTGTATGTTTGAGATACACAGAACCTCAGTCTTAGAAACCCATGTTGCAGCTTCTTTGCACAGCCCGGTGGTTACTCTGCGCTTCACAGGTGTTGCTGTTCAGCAGTTTGCTCAAGATCTTCTAAGAACAGTGTGCGTGTTTATGTTTCTCTTTTAGCAACAGCTTGCTCAGCTCCAGAAGGAGAAGTCAGAGATTTTGAAGAACCTGGCATTGTACTACTTCACATTCGTTGATGTGATGGAATTTAAGGTAAGGTATTGCAAACGTGTCAGCTCTCCCGTCACATCAGGTTTTTGTCACTCTGTTTATGAAATAAAACTGTATAATGAAATAGCTGAACTTGTAGCTCTGTTCTTCAAATGAAGGAAGAATCGAACTCCATCAGTAGTCGTCGTGAAATGATTTAATTAGATCTGTTTAGACTAAAGTTATTCCTTTGTTTTTCAAGGACCATGTCTGTGAGCTGCTGAACACTATTGATGTTTGCCAAGTCTTCTTTGATATTGTAAGTTTCTGGGTTTGCACTTTCAGAAATGTTTCTAATCAGAGTCCCGTGGGGAGAAGGACTTGCTTATGTTAGCCCAAGAAACATGACATAACTAGATATAAATGCAAGAGAAATAAAAACACTAATCTTCAGAATTTCTAACTTTTATAATAGCTTGAAATCGGAGATAGACAGACTGGTTTCAATGGGCTTCTTATGAACAGCAGTAACAGTGTTATCTGTTACCAGACATACAAAGATTTCTGTAATTTTTGCTTTATTGCATTTACGAATTAATTCTTAGGTTCTACTGCTCCTTGTATGCTTAAGCCTTATGAGACTGACAGGACAGGAATATTACTGGTGTCCACATAAGCTCTGTGAGGAGGTCACTTCTGGGGTTGATTAAAGCAAGTACAAAAGCATCTAAAAGAGTTATATTTAAAAAGGAAAACAAAATAAAATCCCCCCAACTCAATATGCAAAAAAATATGCAGGGGGTAAAAAACCCCAACCAACTAAACAAAAAACTGAAACCAAAAAACCCCCCTAAACCTTAAAACGCCATAGCCAAACACTGTAGAACCCCAAAAGAAAACCTTAAATGCATTTTCCTCTTGGTTTCAACCTTCTTAATGTTCAGAATGTCACCTTGCTGGTTTGAGTCACTATTCTAAATTTGTCTGACTTAGTTTCATAACATAAAAGAGGAGCAGGTGTATATATCCTATGGAATGATGTTACCTGGTCAGTAGTTTTTTACATTACAGTGTCTTGTTAACGTGGATTTCATAGGCAAGGCAGTGCTGACTGCTTTGTAACATCCAAGGAAAACTTTCCCATCTGTCAGGTAACCTGTGACTTTTAAGCCTGGAAAGATTTATTTGCTTGCTTGCTTTTGTGAGTGCAAACAGTTCTGGGCATTTGAGTGAATTAATCAAGATTATACAAAGTCATATGCAAGCAAGACAAGAGCTTTGTTCAAAAGAGAGTCTGTCATATTTAAAAAATGCTGGAAATTGGTGGAAAGGTAAGGGAAATGTTTTATGCTTGTTTGTAAAAGTTTTAGAATGATAATTTACGGGGTTTTTCTGTTTCTAGACTGTAAACTTTGATTTAACAAAGAACTACCTAGATTTGATTATAACCTACACCACTCTAATGATACTGCTGTCCCGAATCGAGGAAAGGAAGGCTATCATTGGACTGTATAACTATGCCCATGAAATGACACATGGAGCAAGGTAAAAAAAAAATCTGTTGTATCAGAAATTTGTATAATGATAATAGTAAGAGCTGCACCTAAGTGAACTGCTTGTTGTTGCTTTTAGTGACAGAGAATATCCACGCCTCGGCCAGATGATTGTGGATTATGAAAATCCTTTAAAGAAAATGATGGAGGAATTTGTACCTCACAGTAAAGTAAGTAGCTACGTTTTACAGGCATGGACTCCGTTAATTGGGAGAAACAGAGATTGAAAAGTAAATATGCCAGAGTTTGTTTTGTGGAAGGCTATTGGGTATAAATTTTACATCAGGTGTTAGTTATAATGAATGTCTGGAGCTGGGGATTAACATGTTAAAAAGCAGAACCTGTAGAAGTACAGAAATGGTGAGACCCACTAGTAAGGTGCCATTTTATTCACTAAGGAATAGAAATTAATTAAAAATGAGTTGCAGATCATCTGAGAACAGCTACACACGTGTTTTGTGTAGGTTTGTAGCTTGAAATTCAAGAGATTCCCAGTGTTTCTATGAAGTTGGTTGTTTTGCTTGTTTGCCATTTTAGATGAATGTGATTTTTCTATTTTGTAACCTGAGGGTTTTTGCTTTGGACTGTCCTCAAAGGGGGAATCCTGGAGATCACCAGGGTACCCTTAAACAATAGCACCTCTACTCAGAAGTTGACACTGTTTACCCTGCTCAGCTGCCTTCCCTGAGTTAAATGAACCCAATTCCTTTACCCTTTTCTTTACAAATGTTTTTAAGCTTGCATTCTTACACAGCTGGTTGTGTTGCTGTTGTGTGATGTTTTATCTAGGCTGTATTTTTGTACAAGAATACCTTGGAGAAGTGACAGAAGCTCTGCCAGTGTCAGTGTACATCCTGTTTATCACTTCCCATTTGTCCACTAGGCTTGCTGTTCTGTCAGAGGAAACCAGTTTTGTCTGAACACGACTGACCAACTGTTATTTATATGGGTGTTATTTTCTTTGTGCTTCCAAACTGATTGCATAGCAATTTATTTTTGAATCTTTGACAGGAGCTGAAGTTAAGTACTAAGTTATTGCCTAAACTTTTCAAGGTTTGGGTTTTTTTTTTCTCTCTGTTTTGGTGTCTAGATACTGTTTGTTTTCCTTTTCTGACCCTCTTAAGATTTTTCTCGATTTCCTTAAACATTTTGGGATTGTCACTAGAAGTTCAGAGAGTTTTAGGGAGAAAAGGGGCAGGCAACTCATGAAGTTGTTTAAGGATGTCGTTAGAGGATGCAGAAAGAAAATTAGAGAGGCGAAAGCACAATTTGAACTTAATCTGGCCACTTCAGTAAAGGATAATAAAAAGTGTTTTTATAAATACATCAGTAGCAGAAGGAGGGGCAGGGAAAACCTCCATTCTTTATTGGACACAGGGGGGAATATAGTTATCAAAGATGAGGTAAAGGCTGAGGTACTTAACACCTTCTTTGCCTCAGTTTTCAACAGTAAGGTAGGTTGTCTTCAGCACAACTGGCCTCGTGGGCTGGTAGACAGAGACAGGGAGCCAAATAGCCCCCTTGTAATCCATGAGGAAGAAGTTAGTGACCTGCTGAGCCACTTGGATCCTCACAAGTCTCTGGGACCAGATGGGATCCACCCTGGGGTGATGAGGGAGCTGGCGGAAGAGCTCGCCAAGCCGCTCGCCATCATTTCCCAACAGTCCTGGGTCACCAGGGAGGTCCCAGACAACTGGAAATTGGCTAATGTGACACCCATCCATAAGAAGGGCTGGAAGGAAGATCCGGGAAACTCCAGGCCTGTCAGCCTGACCTCAGTGCCCAGCAATGTTATGAAGCAGATCATCTTGAGTGCCATTACATGGCACCTACAGGATGGACAAGGGATTAGACCCAGCCAGCACGGATTTAGGAGGGGCAGGTCCTGTCTGACCAACCTGATCTCCTCTTATGACCAGGTGACCCACCTGGTGGATGAGGGGAAGGCTGTGGATGTGTCTGTCTGGACTTCAGCAAAGACTTTGACACTGTCTCCCACAGCACATCCCTGGAAAAGCTGCAGCCCACGGCTTGGACAGGGCACTCTGTGCTGGGATAGGCTGGAGGGCCGGGCCCAGAGAGTGATGGGGAATGGTGCTGCATCCAGTTGGTGCCTGGTCACCAGTGGTGTTCCCCAGGGGTCAGTGCTGGGCCCAGTCCTGTTTAACGTCTCTACTGATGATCTGGATGAGGGGATCGAATCTACCTTTGGCAAATTTGCAGATGACACCAAGCTGAGGGTAGTGTCAGTCTGCTGGAGTCTAGGAGGGCTCTGCAGAGCGACCTGGACAGGATGGATAGATGGGGTGAATCCAGTGGTGTGATGTTTAACAAGGCCAAGTGCCGGGTCCTGCACTTTGGCCACAACAACCCCCTGCAGCGCTCCAGGCTGGGCACAGAGTGGCTGGAGAGCAGCCAGGCAGAAAGGGACCTGGGGGTGCTGATTGACAGGAGGCTGAACATGAGCCAGCAGAGTGCCCAGGTGGCCAAGAAGGCCAATGGCATCCTGGCCTGATTAGGGACAGTGTGGCAGCAGGACCAGGGAAGTGATTCTGACCCTGTACTCGGCACTGGTGAGGCAGCACCTCAAGTACTGTGTCCAGTTCTGGGCCCCTCAGTTCGGGAAGGACATTGAGGTGCTGAAGCAGGTCAAGAGAAAGGCAGCAAGGCTGGTGAAAGGACTGGAGCACAAAACCTATGAGGAGCAGCTGAGGGAGCTGGGGGTGTTGGCCTGGAGAAGAGAAGGCTCAAGGGAGACCTCATCACTTTCTACAACTCCCTGAAAGGAGGGTGTAGCAAGGTAGGGGTTGGTCTCTTCTCCCAGGCAACCAGCAGTAGGACAAAAGGGCACAGTCTTCAGCTGCAGTGGAGGAGGTTTAGGTTAGACATTAGGAAGAAGTTCTTTACAGAGGGAGTGCTTGGGCATTGTAGTGGGATGCCCAGGGAGATGGTGGAGTCACCGTCCCTCGAGTTATTTAAGAAGAGACTGGATGTGGCAGTCAGTCCCATGGCCTAGTTGACAAGGTGGTGTTGAGTGAAACGTTGGACTTGATGTTCTCAGAGATCTTTTCCAACCTAACTGATTCTGTGATTCAATTTCCCTAAGCGTTCTGGAGTGAAACAGTTTTGAATACTTCTAATTTGTCTAAATAATCTGCAATGTTACTTTTGTTACACTTCCCTTCGAGTGATTCTTGTCTTGTTAAGACCTCTTATTTAGCTAAGGATCTCATTTGAGAATAATCTTTTCTGGTGCACGTTTTAGCAAAGATGCTTCACTTTTCATTATTATGTCTTGTATTCAGTAGTGGACCAATCCTTTCCCTTGAAATGTTTCGTAAAGCTGCCTCTCGCTCTGATTTTTTTGCTCCTGTGTTTATTCTGTGCTAGAGGTATAAATTGGGGTCAGGAATCCCTTCAGGCACTGTGCTAGAGAAGAAACACATTCATGGGTTGCACACTCCCGTGGAATTGCACACTAAGGTTGTCCTTTTATCGTCTGGCTGCTTCGCAGCAAACCTGACAGTTGTTTAGTCCTTTGCTTTAGCTTCGGCAGATGACTTTGGTTTTTTTGCCTCAGTGACCTTCTCTAGTGTCACAACAGAGTCTCTGCTCAGACCTGGCTCCCTGAGGATTCATACAAGCACGACTATTGGTACAAAAGTAATGGAAAAGGCACAGGATGCACTTACCCAGATCAGCTTAATTTGTTATGAAGATGCTCCTGTAGACAGTATCTGCTCAAATAATTAGAATTTGCTACCAAACAGGGAAGGACATAGTAAGCGGTGTGGCAGAGAAGGGAATAACACAATAATTGGGATGCTTGAATAAATAATTAATAATTCCAGTCGTAATGACAGGGTTGTTGTCCCCTCTTGATTCTTCCACCCCCCCCCCCCATGTCCTGTAATTCTGAACTCAGAATCTTGTAACTCTATTTAAAAATAATAGAAATCAGACACTTCTGCTTCGCTGCATCCTTCCTTTAGCCTGGAGTAGTCTTTTATGTGTTAAACTAGGTGCAGTGGGTTTTAACCTCGTTTAATTTCAGAACTAGCTCAATAGAATGTTTTGATAATTGTTAGTAATAACGCTGAGAAAAGACTAATACTGATAAAATAGTACTAATCATTCAAACTAACCATTACCCTCCTTTTTTTAGTCCCTTTCAGATGCTCTGATTTCACTCCAGATGGTCTATCCTCGACGAAATCTCTCAGCTGACCAGTGGAGAAACGCACAGCTATTGAGCCTCATCAGTGCCCCCAGCACAATGCTTAATCCTGCACAGTCTGACACAGTATGACCTTTTAATTTGTGTTATATGATACAGTTAAGCAAGGCTTTCTGTAAAGTAGTTTTCTGTTGGATTATCTCTTCTGTGACTTTTAATCAGAGAAGTAAATAGGCTCACCGGGAGAACTGAATAATGTAGTACTACGGAAAAGTTTTCTTGCATTAAGTAAGGCTTCTGTGCTCGTGCCTCCATTTCCAGTATTTGGAAATCAGAAAATGAAGGGAAACAATGCTAACTTCTGCAGGGTAGAGGGAGGGAAATCCTGTGTACTGTCTCAGGTGTTTGTGAGCCAAGAGACTGGAAATCACAGCTTCCATTAAAATTTGTGTTTGCACTTGCCACCTCAGTTGTGATATGAATGGAAAAAAAATGGAAGCATTAACAGCTGTCAGGTATTGATTAGTATATATCAAATGCCTTTTTCGATACAGTAGACATTTGACAAAATTAGTTCAAGGTGTTGGAGGGTATGGAAGTTCACTTAATGATCAAACCCTGTTTCTAAAGCATTGAAACAGTGCCCTGTTAGTGATCAGCAACCGTCTGGTCATCAGCATTTAACGCTTTGTACGTCCCTTTTTGCGAAAAACTACTTCTCATGAAATGTATTGTCTTACATAATTGGTGTGCTACAAATTATGGGTTTTTTAACAGATGCCCTGCGAGTACCTCTCTCTGGATGCAATGGAGAAATGGATCATTTGTGAGTAAAATATTCTGAAACAGCGCGTCGTTGTATTTAAAAAATAGTTAACATTTAAAAGACTACTTGTTTTTCTATACTGTGCAAAAACCGTTGTATTCAAATAAGATTCTGGAGAACTTGATTAAATCTCATTTGTCTATATCATACTTTTACATGTAGTGAAGTGAGAATCCAGCACGTGCTGCTGGAATGGAGTTTGTCATCAGTTTATTCCACACTTTTGACTCAAAGTGAGGGCTTCAGTAATTGTGATGAAAACAACCAAGTAGTGTCAGCATGAAGTAGTTCACGTTACAGAAATGTTGCAAAAATGTTACAAAAACACCTCCTAGAAGCGCCAGGGGTATTTTTTTTGTTATCCGTTAAAGAGTTTATTAATGATCTGTGTGAACTATTTAAGAGAAAATGCATAATCATCTCACTGTTCTCTTGCTGTCTCTGTGCATTTGGTTTGTGACATACATCAATGTGACCTTCTGAAGTTGGATTTATTTTGTGCCATGGAATCCTAAATAGTGATGCTACAGCTTTGAACCTTTGGAAACTTGCACTTCAAAGCAGCTCTTGCTTGGCTCTGTTTCGAGATGAAGTATTCCATATTCACAAAGCTGCAGAAGACTTGTTTGTAAACATAAGAGGGTAAGTTTTAATTCTCCTTTTATTCTTTCAGAACCTCTGTTAAAAATACCATATTTCTAGAAGAACTGCTTCAAAAATGTTACTTCTGCTTCACTTAAGTTCTGCTTAAGTATGCAAACGTTTTTGCTTGTATCTTGACTATTTCTTTAAATGCATAACTTTTAAGGGCCTGATTCCGTAACCACCACACTTTTTTTTAATCTCAGTTCTGAAAAAGTCTTGTGAATTAGTCTCTGAAATGACAAAAGTTACAATTAATGATCTCACCCACAAATCTTATGTAAAAAAAATGGTGTCTCTGCCCATAGCAGAGAGGTTGGAACTAGATGATCTTTTAAGGTCTCTTCCAATCCAAACCGTTCTATGATTCTGTAATTCTGTGATCTTGGAAGGGAAATGACGTTATGAATGTTAAGAGTCTGCTTGAAAAATTGCACTGTTTCTGCAGCCTATGGTGTAAAAACTCAGAAACAAAGTTGTGTGTTCTACCAGCAACATTAGGAGCGCTTCAGCAGAGAGGCTTTTTTCCAAGAGTACCCAGTTTTGGCATTTAGCTCCGGTCAGGGAAATAAGTCTCATGAACTTTTTGCTGTATCCTGCTTCCTACAACATTGCAGCTCCTCTTGAGTTGCACTTGGGTCTCGCTAAACTGTGCTACTGATTCTTATTGCCGTGTTGGGTTGTGTTTCACTTGCAGCTACAACAAGCGGATCAATGACATCCGAGAGTGCAAGGAAACTGCTGTTTCCCACGCGTGAGTGTCTTACTGAGTCCCCCTGACAGATTTTAGTGCTGGTTTTCTTAAAACAAAGTTTTGAATAGTGTGTAAAAGGGATTTGTGGAATGCTGAATTACTTGGGCATTTTCAAATGAGATGCTGTACTGATTGTTCTTTTAAATCTGCATTTGCTTAATACCATTATCAATTGAACTTTCCAAGTTTTAGTTTATTTTTCAAATTAGCTGGGTGGAAGCATTTAGTTTATTCTTTAGTTTCTTTTTATCTGATTACTTAATGAGAATCCAAATTAAATAGAAGTGTTGTAATGGAGTCAAATGCACATCACAGAGGAGGGGCGGAGAACTTGGGGTTCAAATTTAATGATACTTTGGGAATATACAGTGTTAGTGATGGAGATGCCAATTTAAGTTGAACCACGGTCTTCAAAATGATGAACTTGTGAAGTTGATATAATGTAATCTGCCTATGCTTGGGCTTAAATATTCTAGAAAGTCAAATGCTCTGTGGTTAGCACAGTGGGTGATGTCTGGGATTGTTCTCTTGATGCAGAGGTTCAATGCACAGAGAGAGACGCAAGTTTTTACGTTCTGCACTCAAAGAGCTGGCCACTGTCCTGTCTGATCAGCCAGGCCTGTTGGGCCCCAAGGTAATGATACCTCTTACGGTTTGCGTTTGAACAGTCTTACAATGTGACTCTCAGTGGTAATTAGCACACTGAGTTTGTTTGGGGGGAAAAAAATCCCACACTTCACTCTTACAAAACCTACTTAGTCTTTTAAATAATTTGGTTTTAGGGACTAGTTGTCTCTTAATGTGCACAAGCTGTCCAGCTATTGTGTGTATCTATAAGCTTGTGAACAACTTTTCTTTTTCAGGCACTTTTTGTATTTATGGCATTATCCTTTGCTCGTGATGAAATTATTTGGCTTCTACGTCATGCAGATAATATGCCAAAGAAGAGCGCAGATGATTTCATAGATAAGTATGTGCATTTTTAGTGTTACACCCTACGGATTAGAATTTCACAGGCAAAATACATTTCAAGGCAAGGGAGCCTCAGAAACAGATGGCTATATAGAATAGCTGAGACAATTTAGAAAACTTTTGCCTGGGAATATTAAACTTCCCATCAAAATAGAAAACTAAAAGTACTGCCTTAGGAACTGGAGGACATCAGTAAAAATTAATTTATAAAATAAAAGTATTTTATATAAGTTTTATGCCTTTTCTTTTTTCACTTTGCATAAGCAAAAATAAAGCTTTATCGTGTGTATTCATTGTTACTGATTTTGCATTGATAAATCAGTGGAGGAGGCAAGAAAAGTGTCAAAAAGCTTAATTTGTGGATTTATGGAATGTCTCTTGTAGTAAAACTGTCTTTCAAATCAGCTAAGCTTTATTTATGTAATTTATAGCTGCATTAATGTCACCACAAACAGATGGTAAAAACGAGAAAGGTGCTTACAAGACCTTACAAATGTGGATAGGCAGGAAAATTTGAGTTGTTCTCAAGATTATTGAACACAAGGTTGAACTGAAGGACTGCAGGAATTTAGACAAGTGACAATCACAAGGCCATTTATAACTTCACTGGATTTAGATGCTAAGGAAGGATGAGGATTCCAGAGCCTCTCTGAAACAACCTGTGCAACTATTGACCAACCTCACGGCTTGGAGAAAAAAAAATACAGAAAAAAAAAATAAATACAGAAAAGCAATTGTTACAGTTGTATTTTTCAGGTGTAACCACCTTTTGAGAAAAACATTTTTTGAAACAGAGCGTTACAGAAGGGCTTCTTAATCAAAAAAAGTGATGAATAGTTATACAAACCTCTGAGGATTACTGTGGTGTTATCCTGCTAACTTACCTCCTTTTGAGTGGACTTCACCTTGCAGAGTAAATGACCTATGTAACCTTTTACGATGTGAACAAATACCTTCACACCAAAATTACCTACTGATAATTGTTTTAAAAGCAAGGTATAGGAGGAAATACCCTTGAGAAGCGTTCCACTGATGTGGTATTTGTGTGGTTTTCCTTCTTGCCCAGGCACATAGCCGAGCTCATCTTCTACATGGAGGAGCTCCGAGCGCACGTGCGGAAATACGGACCGGTGATGCAGAGATACTACGTGCAGTATCTCTCTGGCTTTGATGCTGTGGTCTTAAATGAGCTGGTGCAGGTATGGCAAGCGCTGCGTGGGTCTGGGTTCTCAAATGCAAATTTTAAAAAGGGCTCTTTGTCCCAAGTGGCTTCACGAAATGCATCCTGGTTTGTGGGTGTTGATGAACATTACGGAATAAAGCAAATTAAATTACCGTATAATTCTAGGATACGGAGTTGTGCTTTTAGTTTCTGTATAGGAGCATAGAATATCCTCAGTTGGAAGGGACCCACAAAGATCATCCAAGTCCACCTCCTGGCCCTGCACAGGACCATCCTCAAGAGTCACACCCTGTGCCTGAGAGCATTGTCCAGATGCTCCTTGAACTCTGTCAGGTTTGGGGCTGTGACCACTTCCCTGGGGACCCTGTTCCAGTGCCCAGCCACCCTTTGGGTGAAAAACCTTTTCCTAGAGCACAATCTGAACATCCCCTGACACAGCTTCAAACCATTATGAAGGGTGTGAATTTGTATCTGTATCTAAGTATTCATAAATGAATACTTTATTATTATCAAGCACTGTTATGTTTAGAAACAGTGAAACAGATACTGTCACTGAAGGAGGGTTGTAGAAACTTTTTCATATTTAGCCCAACCAAGAACTGATAAACTTTCTGAACTGCTTTGGTTTCATTCCCTAGTGACCCCACTAGATGGAGCCCAAACTGAAACAAGGATGAAAAAATGGGCTTGAATTTTAGTCGTCATTAATTCGTAACAGGTATCAGGCATGAGACTAGCCAAGTGATTGAGTGGTAATTTGGTTTTTTCAGCCTTTAGGTTAAAATGTCAGTCATTGCTGGAATTAAGAGAAACTCTTATATTGTATTATTTGATAGAAATATGACCCTATTAGTTGCTGAAAGTGAAAAGATTTACGTTGCGTTTTGTAAAATTTGACAATCCGATAGCCCATTTTCAAGGTGAAGTCAATGTTAGTAAAAAAAAGTTTTGAGAGGGTTTTTTGGAAGCAAAGTGATGCTGGAATGGGCTCCACTGTATCCTGCCTTGGCCAGGTTTTGTTTGCATACAGGACAGAAAATCCATAGTTACATTTACTGACAGATTTTCCTATTTTGAGCAGCTGTCAGTTTGGAAACAAACTTTCCTAGGTATTTGTCACCAACCAGTGAATTAAAAAGTGAAAGCTTTTAATTTAAAAGCTTTAAATAGCAGTATTTGAAACATTCCATCAATTCTATTGATTAAGTCAAGGTTTTTGTCGGACTGTAGCTGATAAATGGGGCATGGGTGCTGACATTGTTTTGTAAACCATATAATAATAGCAGCAACATATATTTTAGAATCTTTCAGTGTGCCCAGAGGATGAATCAATCATCATGTCCTCCTTTGTAAACACAATGACTTCACTAAGTGTGAAACAAGGTAAGTTTAAAGGAACTTGGAAAAATGATAACAGGCTGGCAGTTTCCTCTGAAAAGTTTCATCACTTTTTGTTCCATGCCATCAGTAGAAGCAGATAACGTGTATAAACTGCATTTGTTTCCTTGGTTCTCTTTTATTACTGTATCTGCTTCTTGTGGTGTGTCCCTTTTCCAGGGCAGTTTCATACAGATAGAGCTTTTGAAGAATGCTGTTGGGTAGTAATATATTTTAATAATTTATCTATTTTGATAATTTTTTAATATTTAATATAGAAAAGATATTACATGTATTTCCATGTAAATATTTTAAGCTGGATGGAAATGTTTGGGTAAAAGCATGAGGTTCATTACCCAAATAATTCTTTAGTACTTTGAGGCTTTTTAGAAGGTCTGATACAGTATATCTGAATTTGTAGTTGTTTTCCTAAGTGTTTTCTGTTCTGTGTCTTTCCCTGATGCAGTTGAAGATGGAGAGGTATTTGACTTCAGAGGAATGAGATTAGATTGGTTTAGATTGCAGGTAAGACTTGGTAAATATACATGGCATGTCACTAACTGAAAGCCTAAGTGTTTCATAAATGACTGCTCTTCTAGATTACTCTCAGACTGCGAGTGGGTGACAAGCTGTCTAAAAATAACCTACTCTGAAAAACCAAACAAATACTTGAAGAGGAAAATTTGCTACATTTTGATATAACTTTATGTGCTTTGCATAATTTTTGCAAATCATCCTTTGGGGTGTTCGTAACAGTTCAGAAATAGAAGGTGTTGAGGCTGAGCGGTTTGGCGGCTGTGCTGGGTGTGATTCAGTCTGCCCACATTGTCAGGGGAGGGCTTGCAAGTGCACATTTGTGTTCTGTCAATACATTTGTGTAACAGTTTATCTGCGAATTGCTGTCGTATTCAAATGATGTTGGGAGACTTTCATTGAAAGCCAGTTTGCTTTTTTTTTTTTTTTTTTAAAGCTCTAGTGGAAACATAAAAGAATCCACGCACGGCCTTCAAGTACTCAGGTGTCCTGTGCACAGCACAAACAGAATTGGGCAATAGCAATTGGAATTTGAAAAAAAAAAAAAGGCAGCTGCACATGTAACAGCAAATTTTTTTGTGTCTTTCCAGGCCTACACCAGTGTTTCTAAAGCTTCACTTGGTCTTGCAGACCATAGGGAACTAGGAAAAATGATGAACACGATCATTTTCCACACGAAAATGGTAGATTCTTTGGTGGAGATGTTGGTTGAAACCTCAGATCTTTCTATATTTTGGTATGCTACTAAACTGACTCGACAAGTTTTTTATCGTTTCTTGATTGATTTTGTCCTTGCAAGTGTAACTTTTAAGTGACAAAATTCGTAGAAAGATAGGCCAGTGGGAGAAAAAAATGACATTTCTGTTTTCCAGCAAAAGTAATTTGAAAAAGGTATTTCTGAACATGTGTTAGAGAGATCCTTCAAGCAGTATCATAATTCATCTGGGCTCGTTTGCAGATACTACATTAATGCTTTTTTGCAAAAAGTACAAGGTTTTTGCAGTCCCTGTGTGGCAAACATCAGAATAAAAATATGACGATGATGATGATAACGATAGAGATGTGCCAATAAAATGCATAAGAAGTGAATGCGAAAAACAAATGATGAAAAAAAGATTATTAAAGCACGGGGCAGTTCTTGGTATAACTACAAATTGATGCTAATGAGATGTTTGATTTCTGTGAAGTAAACTTAGTTTGCAGCAAAATTATATATGTATTGCATTTAAATGTCTGATTAATAACTGATTCTTTCTGATCAGTTTTTATAGTCGTGCTTTTGAGAAGATGTTTCAGCAGTGCTTGGAGCTTCCCTCTCAGTCAAGATACTCAATTGCATTCCCACTGCTTTGTACCCACTTCATGAGCTGTACCCATGAGCTGTGCCCTGAAGAGGTAATTTTTAAATACGTTGTCTTGTTATTTTCATCTCCCATTCAAAGGAGAGTGAACTAGAGCTGAACACTGCAAGAAGGTGTTTGTTGTGACAAAATAAAATCTGAGGGAGGAGAGTGGTAAAAGTGGAAGTAAAACAAATAGATGCCTTGTTATGTGATTCTTCACCCATAGATCTCAGTGTCCTTCTGTGAAGTGAGAAGGTATTATCATCTGTGTTTTTAATTAAAGAGAGATTAGCTAAGGTGCAAATGTTCAATGACTTTTCTGGTGTCATTCAGGCTTAGATGCTAACAAATCTCATATGCCTGTTAAAACTTAAAAGCAACAGTTTTCCCTGTCCAATGGCTTATAATTTCATTGTTAGGAAAAGGAAATAAGAGGTGGAGGGGTCTCTGTACGGCATATCATAAATAGTGTTTCTTCAGTAAGAAAAAAAACACCTTAAGAGATACACAATATAATGCAAGCATTTGCTTTGGTAAGAACTGGGTAAGGGAAGCCCTTGTTGGTTAGAGTTAAAAATGAGAAACTGCGGTTTGCTTGAAGAAATGGATCCTTTGTTGAAGGAAGCAATTTGATTCTGAGGAAATTCTTTCTGTTGTAACGAAATAGATCCTTTTGTACATTTCCTGTATGTGTGTTGACTTTGGAATTACTCTGGGATTAACTTGGCTGTTTTTACGTAGTGCTCATGGAAGTGTGTTTTCATTCTTAACAGTGCTCACCTGAAACAATTAGATTAATAGGATTTAGTGTAATATGCACAATATGGATTTTTCTTATTTAAACATTACATTCTTTTCTGCTAAACTCCATTGCAATAGCATGTCTATATCATTACTTCCCTTGTATAAGCAGCTGCAAATGCTATTTATAGTAGACAGACACTAAAAAGTTTCCAGGAAAGCTTCCCTTCAGGACAAGAGATGTCTTTGAGAACAATTATAGTAACAGTAAAGAATCAGTAGCCAAAGTCCACTGGACAGCAGTTACTGTTCATTCAGCTGCAGCAAGCACATTTTGTCACAGCCAGCAGAACTCAGAGTTCAATGTCTGAATTGTATGACTTAGCAACTGTTATCATTTCGGAAAAATAATCTTGGCTGTGCTGTGTACGATGTGTGGTAGTGTGGCTGTAAAGACAACATCAGTGGTGAAAGGAAGATTTCAGCGAGACAGAGGCTGTGCTTGTGCAGATCCAGTGACAAAGGAACTGAATCCAGAAATTAATGCAGCAAGGCTTCATTATTGACTTTTTCAGTTGTCTGAAAGACACTGCTTTCTCTTATAGCTCGAGTTGCGTGCTCTTTTGCCTGTAGATTTAGTGCTGGCACAAATTAATGAAGAGGGCATTCAGAGAGACCGCTCCAAAATTAAGCATGAAAACCTACTTGTTAAAAATCTTTTTGCCTCCTTTTACAGAAAATATTTTTAGTATGTCATATCAGTGACTTTGAAGATGTCACAGTTCAAATTGCTTCCGAAGAGAAATAATACCCCGGTGTCAACGTTATTGAGGGCTAATTAATTTATTATTCCTGGCTATTAATTATTTATAATTAGTTATCTATTATTAATAATTATTTAGTATTATTAATTTATTATACTTTGGTTGTACAACAGTGAGCTGTTCTCTTGCGTACAGCGTGTTTTGCGTGCACGTTGTAGGACTAAGGGGAAACTGAAAATCCTGCTTCCGTTTTTCCCTTGTAACAGCGACATCATATCGGAGATCGTAGTCTTTCCTTGTGCAACATGTTCTTGGATGAAATGGCTAAGCAAGCTCGAAATCTCATCACAGACATTTGCACAGAACAATGTACATTGAGTGACCAGGTGAGTGTGGTCGTGTCTGCTTTAATTCTCCTTGGAGATTTTTCAACTTCCTGAATTTTTATGGTTCTACTTCCTGTTCACTTTTTTTCTCTGTGTTTTGGGGCAGTTTTCTTTTATGAAATTCAAGGTAGTTTAAAGAAGAATTTTTAGTACTAGAAATGTGTAGTTCTTAGTCAAAGGAAGCATGTGTTACTTCTGTTATGAAGTCTGCTAAAGAATTGGATTTTAATTTGGAGGGCCTATTTCTTTTTGTTTACTAGTTGCTGCCAAAGCATTGTGCCAAAACTATCAGTCAAGCAGTGAACAAGAAGTCAAAAAAACAGACTGGAAAGAAAGGAGAACCTGAAAGGGAGAAACCAGGAGTAGAAAGCATGAGGAAAAACAGATTGGTTGTGACAAAGTAAGCCATGTCTTCTCTTCTTTCACCTTGAATCCCAAGTGAAAACGTATGTGTTTTACCTACTGAATGCTTTTTGCTTTGTTTTTTAAAGTTTAATTGACTGTAAATATGGCAGCTTTGTAGTTTGTGAGCAGATGATGCTTCTGTACCTTGTACAGAGACTGAGTTCTGTTCCACAGAGCAATGGGAATGTGTGTCTCTTGAATATATCCCCGTGGCTGTTTTCTTTCCTGGCCAGAAAGGATCCCTGTGCTGTTGTATCTAGGCTTCCTCCATACTCATATTAATTGCTGTGGGAATGTGAGTCCGAGGAGTGGATGGCATCTTTGATTTTGTTCTGCTTAGCACTGTTTAGTGCAGGCTGGGCAGACAGTTGTTGCTGCTCCGAGGCTGTTGGCTACCTTTGGCTTCTTAGTTGGAGTTGTGGCTCTAGTGGCTGTACAAAAATTGAGAACAGCAATAAATCAATAGCAAAACCATAAAAAACACCTGAAAGAGTGGAAGAGGAAAGGTTAATAAACGCAGTTTGGGGTGTAAGAGATGAGAGAGGGTAGGAATAGGTAGGTATAAGATAGGTGTTAGGAGAGCTCAGGAGACAGGATGGTAGAGTGATAGAAGTGGGAAGAGGAAGGAAGCGAAAAGAAGGAAACAAGAAATGTTTAGTGTTGTGGCTGGGAGTGCCTAAACACACACACACAGAGCTAAAGGGCAAGTGGTTTTGCTGCAGTTGCAACAACTAAACATCAGAGAACTGTTGTTGCCTTAAGATCAGGAGCCAAAAACAAAAAAACTCCAGGCAAATCTAACTTAATAGAGATAAGAGAAAGAGCAGTCCTTTAATGAAGGCCTTCGTGGTGCAAGGAGTACATACGTGTCCAGGAGTTCCACAATTTATGGTATTATCCATCCAATCCGAGAACTACCTGCTCCCCAGATCCTTCCCCCAGCATGCCTCTTCAGAATTTGAGTTGGGGGGGGGTCCTAAGACCCATTTTGGCCTCATCTTCCTCTTCTTCACAGCACATACTGTCTTTTGGAGCTTCTCCAAGGTTCCAGGCTTGAAGGTTTCTTTGACAGTGATGGTATCTTGTTGTTCAGGCCTGGGGTGCCAGTGTTCTTAAACAGAATGAAGGCCTGCCTTGAAAGGAGTCTGAGCAAACTTAAGGAATTCGGAAAATTCTATATGAAATAGGGTAATAGGGTTGGGTAAGTGTAAACAACAATTATAAAGTGCGACAGACTATATAATTATACCACAAATCTGCATTTACTACACAGCTACTTTAAAATCTAAGAAAAACTGAAAATCCTAAAAATTCAAAGGCAGCACTGTAAAGACTAGAGAAGTTGAGGGAAAAGAGCTTACTTTGTAGGTTGAGATTCCCTCCCCCAATATTTTTTGGTTTTTAGTACTGGCTCATATCAAATATTAGGGAGCCCCTGGTGGCCTAGTGGTTAGATCGCAGGACCTTCACTGCCGAGGCCAAGGGTTCGATTCCAGCCAGGGA
>JAWMRA010000002.1:853590-876943 GCA_035584735.1 Pseudotriccus pelzelni | reverse complement strand
CCAGTGCTCTTCCACAGGTGGCAGGGATTTTTAGTTTTCAGTCTTTTCCCTGCTGAAGGGAATGAGAGACAGAGGGGGAGAGAAGGAGTTTTCCACCCTTTGCGGCTTCTCTTCTCTCTCCAGCTGCCAGTGTTGACCTTGAAGACTGAGGTTCTCTCTTTGGCTGGAATTCTTTTTGCAGCATGTTTCATCCAAGTTCTTCTTTAAGATTTTTATTTTGTTCTGTTACATGTCTGGTCAGGGAGGCTCCAGTGCCGCCCAGGGCTGGGGGAGGAGGGAGGCTTGACCCTCCTGGGGACCTGCTGCCTCTCCCTCACATGGTTCCCAATTTCATCTGCGCCACAACCTTCTCTTCCGTTTCCTTAAATATGTAATTGGCGAAGGCGTTACCAAAACTTTTGATTGCCTTTGTGCCGGACATTCACCTGGAAAAAACTATTTTCTGCCCCGGAGACGGGGGGGAGCCTTTGCAAACCCACGGCAAAGGGGAAGAACGAGAGAAGCACTTCTGCCTCCTTTGAAACCTGTAATTTGCAGCTTTTCCAGCACTGCTTTTATGGAATTTAGTAGGGCACGGGTTTGAGGCAATTCCTGTTGCTGTGTTTTGAGGGAAGGAACAAGCGTTTGGGACGTGGAACATTCTGAAATAAAACCTCCAATTTTGTGTTTGACACAATCTGTCGTTCTTTGCCAGTTCTCCAATCCAAATGCACCTCATCTGACAAGCTAGATCTTTTTTCTTGTGGTATGGAATTCACAAGTCCTAGATCTTGGTATTTAAAGGAAGTTACGCATGTGTAATGTCCATAGTAATGGGTTATTTGTTTTACTTAAATAAACTGGATTTTAATTAGAAGTGATACTGTAGGTCTGATTGGAAAGCAGAGCCCTTCAGGGATCGGTTCTCAGTCAAATTCTGATGGTGTAAATGTAACTGCAAAGTTAGGCGTTTGCAAATCAGTTTGAACAACTTGGTCTGTGTGAAAGGAGCCTCAGAGCAGTAATTGTGCACGCTGAGCACGTTTCTGGTCTGCAGCACATGTTATTAGAGGCTGTTTTCAAATTGGATAGTGAGCTTTAGAGTTCTGCTCTTGAGGGCAGATCTACCATTTCCAGTTATATATTGCAGCACTTCTTTAATTTCCGATATAATATATGTGGGTAGGTTGTTTTGCTGTAATTTCTATTGCTTTATAACTTGCTAATTGTAAATCACACCGTACTCCACTTGCAAAGGAGCTGTGCTATGTGTTCCATACTTGAAGCGCTGAAAACGATGCTGAGAGTAATTTATTTAAAGGACTAATATCTCCCTGTGTCACAGGGAGTCTCTTAAACAGCTGAATAAAACCCAAATGTTATTTCCTTCAGCTGTGAATTATTTCCATTATGTCATTTAAAATCGAGGGATTGGGAAATTGTATGCTATGGTTTTCTCCTTTTTTTTTTTTTTCTGAAAAGCTACTATTTGTTTGTTTATTGTGGTGCTAATGGATGTCCAAGACACTTAAGGGATAATCAGGCAATTTCCACAGTACTTATCAAGTGAATTAGGGGCAAGTTGAAACTGCAGGAGGATGAATATATTCCTATCAAACTAAATTATCTTAAATTAATGAGGTAAAGAGAATATGACTTGTATCCAGCATGTGTTGAAGTTTGGTTTTTTTTTTAATCTACATGTGCAAATGTCCCACAACAAGTGTTTTGGAATATTTTCCTGAATAATTGCTTTGATATAGACTTCCCACACAGACAGTCATACTGCTGAACAAAAATGATGCTATTAGTTTCATGGAAAAGTGTTGTTAATCTAATACGATTGTGCCTTCATGGAATTTTAGTCCAAAATAATTCTCCTATTAACTACCAAGTGCTGGCAAGCTTGAGAAGTTTAAAGACTCTGGTAGTTCATGTACTGTTTTTATAGAAATTGAGGCAGGAGGGGTCCGCAAAATCACCAAAGCTGATGGAGTATATGTGAAAGTCCCTTACATGTAACACTTTTTTAATTCTGTAATTTATTGATCTCACGTATAGGTAACACTAGTTTGTTTTTAAAGATGAATATTCCACAAAGGTAATCAGCTTTTGTAAATTGGAAGTATGGAAAAATTACAATGCAGTTACAGTTCATTGCTCTAATAATCTAAATATGTTTGCCTTCATTCCTTCCTCAAATCTCCCATAGCTTAATTTTCCTGATGGAGAAGCTGTGATGAAGTAGAGAAACACAATTGCTCACTTGCTGCTTTTTTTGATGAGGTACTTGATTGCAAATTTGCATAACAAGCAATTTAATTTGTCACTGTAATCCCTGACAGTTTTGATGACCACCTTTGTAAATGTAAAATTGTATTTGCACTTCCAGTGAAACTAGAATGGTGCAACTGTGTATGGTATGGAAATCTGTCCTTTGGCAGATTTCTCTGGAAGGTCCCTTAGAAAGCTGTGATGTTGATCAGTTAAAACTTGCCTGGTTACTTCACAAAGTCTTACCTGGATCCTGTCCAGAAAAAGGACCTTGTGGAGAAATTTTGATGCATACACAGCAGTTGCTTATCTTCTCAATTTTTGTCTTCAGTTAAATATATTTCTTTCCCAATTCCCTATGCCTGCTTTTTTAATGACCTTTCAATTTCTTACGCTTGTTTGCACAGGACAGTTTTGACATCTGGAAACAGTTTGAGGGCCAAATGCAGTTTTCTCAAGCCTGTAGACAGGTTTCAGCCAATGTTTGAGTTCTGTCGGTGTGTATTACAGGGCCTGTTATTGCAGATGTTGTTAAGGGAAGTTCAACAATGACTGCTTATGCTAAAGCAGTCACACTGCTTCTGATTAATCACTTAATTAGGTAGCTGATGCTTCCAATACTTTTGATGAATATTCTGGCTTTCAGATCAATATTGTGTTTTTCAATTTCTCCTGAGACCTGGGCTGCTCCGTGTGGCACAGCATGTGTGCTAGCGTTGAGGAGGTTACTAATCTTTCTTTACAAATGGGCAAGGTTTTCTCTCAGTTGTGCTTGGACGTGTGAGGGCTCAGTGAGTATTTGGTACTGCCTGTATCTCCGCAAATCCTCAGTGTTGTTTTTATGCTGTGGATGGCAAAAGCAACTCAAAACTACTGAAATCTCACTGAAGTTGTGCCTCCCGTGTATCGCTTATGGCAGCGCCAAAGTAAGAAGTGCTGCTGTTACGGGAAGGGGTGCTCCCATCAGAAGTTTGACACGCAGTGCTGATATCACATCGTAGTAAACATTCACTGATGGACTGGCCATGTGAAAGACAAAATATGTGATCAATTAATGCTGATTATGAGGAGTTTGACTCCCCATGGTGTTGATTTTATTGTGGTTTATGTTACTAATGACTAAATAATCCAGAAATTGCCCATGGCTTAGGGGCTGGGGAGGCTGGCTGGGATGGTGATGGTGTGCTCTGCTACTTTCTTACTTGTCATGGATTTCTGCAGGAAAGAGCACTCAATCATTATGAAAATCTATCCGTTAGTCATAGTGACTTGTGAATTTTAGGAAAAGTGGGATTGTTCCTTCTTTAAAAGTCACACTGTTAGGCTGGCATTCACCTTGGTTACTTTGAGCTGTCTGAGAGATGTATCATTAGTTTAAGGCAGTTAGTTGCCCAGACTCCCTGTGTATTCAAGGTAGAAAATCAGGCATTCTAAGAAGTGGATTTGGTCAACCTAATTAATTGATCCACTGAATAAAATGTCATCTCGTGTCCATCAACCTCCACTGAATGCTCAATAATTAGCTCTGACTGTACCCCTAACCTGGTATGACCAGTGCTGTTAGGTGTATCCTACTTTCGAGAGTCTGAAATCTCTATTAGTAAATTTTATAATTGTCTACTTTTTAGTGAAGGAATTTCTGGATTCTAGTTCTACTGAAATGAGGAAATGCCTTGCTGTAATTTCTAATTGGAATTCTACTTTACCAGTCAACCTTACCAGAAATTCTTAGTTGCAACGTATGAAATAGCGACAATAAAAAAATGGTACTCCAATGAAAGTAGAAATTTCTGTAAATACTGTTGCTGCAGAAATTTTTATCAAGTATCTGCAAAAATTCAGAACTTTTGAGCCAATTTTCAGCTTATTGAATTTGTGTGCATTTGATCAGTTTAATATGGTTAATACCCGCTTGGCTTCAGTAAGGTGTTACAGGCATGTACACGCATTATTTGTGATAAAAGAGTGGTCTTGGGGGAATAGCTGGGAGAGCTTAAGGAGATAAAGCAACACTAAGGAAAAAAAAAGCAAACCCTGATTCAAAGTAGCAGGGATGAAATGAAGGTTTAGAAATAGATTATATGTGTTAATTTACCGAAGTATCTTGGTGAGAAAAGATTTTAATCATAATCTAGACCAACAAAAAAACTTGGAAGGAATGCTATAAGTTTTGGGGGAGGATGTGTGTTATGAATGGTGTGAACCTATTTTGATCGAACAAGAACTCAGTAAGGAAAAATGACAACATAATGTGTTGCAGAGTTGTTTCAGCATGAGGTTACAATGCAAGCAGGATATGGGAAATACCCAGATTTCATGGATAGCTGTGTGCAAGTTAGCAAATGATTTTAATCAGTAAATGAGGGCAGAGGAAAAGAAATGTGTGCATGACCTTAGAATTGCGGATCTATGCCTTTCTGCAAATGTTGTTTAAAACAGTCATGCTTGTCTGTCACATCCAGAAGCAGGAGTGTTACTCCAGAAACGCTGGTTAAATTGCAACTCCTTTATTATAGCACTGAATGATTTCTTCTGAAGAAGAAATCTGTGGATGATCCCAAATTCAAGAAGTTGCTGCACTACCAGTGCCATGTGTGTGGTGGAATACCGGCCTGCTGATGCTTTTCCCACTGGTGCTGCCTTTGTTTCTGCTGTATTTATTTGCTTTGCATTTGCATTTTGTTGTGTGTGTCAACTAATAGTCTGGTGTAGAGCATTAGAAGAAGCCAAAGGGGCAGTGACTGGACTTCCAGATGCCCTTTTTATACAAATCCTTTGGCTTTTTAAAGCTTGTTACAGATTGTGGATAACCAGGTGCAATGGTTCTGTAACTAACAGCACAACTGAATGATGCTCATTTAATAAAACTTTGCAACTAAATGGAAATATCAATTGAATAATTTATCTCTACCAGTTGAACTTGCCCTGTTTGGTTCCTTTTTGGTTTTATAGAGAAGCCAGAACAAATTACATCACAAATTAAAAAAAAAAAAAAAAGAAATGCTCCTTGTTTAACTCTTACCATTCTTTCCATGTACTCAAATTTGCAGTTTCAAAATTATTTAAATAAATATACTGCTCTGTGTTCATTGGAAGCTGCGTACGCAGCATTTCCAGCCATGCGTATCTGAGCTTTCCTCTGTCAACACATCCACAATTGACAGTTTCATGCAAACATATATTTATATCCTGATTGAATTTTAAGTGAAGCAGAAGCCAAGGTGAATATTTTTTTTGTCCACTCGTGCTCAGAATAAACAATAATGGGCCAACAGGTCTCAAAGATGGTATATAAGCAAAAACGTTATTTACACTGAGAATGGAAATATCCCAAAACAAGGTACCCAGCAAAGTATACAAAGAAAACATATTAAGGAGGAGCAGAATGTAAAAAATTTCAGTTATGTAGTGTTGATATAATATTTGTATTTTTACTAATAATCTTCCCATAACAACGCTTGCATATAGGTATGTAATTATAATTTTGGAGAGAGCATAATGCTTTGGTGGGAACGTGGGACTTCAAAAGCTCTTTAATTAAAAAATGGGTCTATAACTGGCCAAAGATCAGCAACCAGAATGCTGGGAATTTACCCGCAGATCTGAGAAATAATTTTCTGGTTCACTTGACAAATTCAGTCAGTTTCTGAAGAGAAAAAAGAAAAAAAAAAAGGGAAAAGGTTGAACTTCCAAATCATTAGAGTGAATAATAATTCTAGTCTTCTTTGCTGTTGAATATACTCACAGGAAATAAGCCTTATCCACAAGAGACATGCCCAATAATAAAATCTGGGAAATATAAATTCAATAGGAAATGGACTGCTTCTAAATTTAGATGAACTTGAAATATAATTTCTGCTGAGAACCCAGCTTGCTGGCCACTGTTCACATATAAGCAAGACATGCTGAAAGGAATTCTGGAACAAATGCAGTAACCATTTTAGATCAATTTTGAGGAAACAGATAATTGTGGTTTTTTCTTAGATATATGTTCAAATGTATGTAAATCAAATCTGTACAATAACTTCTTTGCTGCCAGTTATTTCTTTTCTATAATCTGGTAAATTACCGCCTAGCAAGTTGTGGTCTCTGTCGCCAATTAACATGTATTTATTTGCCAATTGAATCCCTTGGTTTTATAGTCCCTATTTATGAAATATATCGGTGGCCTATTGATTTTCACAGTAATTTCAATTATGAAGAAAAGCCTTCATGTTTATGTAGTATCTAAAGATCAAAAAATACATTTGCGGGCATGAAAACACTCCTTTTTTTTTTTTTTAAAGGTTACATTGGGTTAGTTCATTACCGGTGCCCTGTAAGTTTCTAAAAATAATTGTGCTTTGTATTGTCTGCAGAAATGCACAGCAGAATATAAGTGTATTCTACTGCTCGTGTTCTGTACCCAGCAGAATTATCAGCGTACCCTGCTGCCTGCGGTCTTTACTTTTCATTTACCTTTTTGGTTTTTAAATGGAGAGATTTGTGGTGTGGATCAAAAGACCAATGAATTAGAATTCAGATTTGTTGCAGTGGTGTGCTATGGGACCGTCAGTCAGAACATGAGAAACTTTACTTACCTCACTGTCTATCCCCATCTCTCCTGTAACAATCCTTCCCTCTGCAAGCGTGGATCGTGGTAAGAAAGGATTTGCTGCTGCGTGAAACTGCGTTAATAATCTCTGTAAATCCAAGAGCATCTCAATCAGAAGGGGAGGTTGTTCTTTGGTAATTTATACAAATGATACGCTACCATTTGATTACTCGTTTATTTAATGCGCTTTTGCGATCTGCCAAAGCTGATCAGGTATTCGGTCTCTTAATAATGAATTCATTCTCATGCCCGCGAAGCAGTAATCATGGGGACCTGTCTTTTAATAATTGCTAATTAATATAAGCACATATTCAATCTTTGCTTTCATCGTAATCATGGTGTGACACTTGGCATAGAAGAAAATATCGTGTGGAATAAATTGCACTTTCTCAATCTGAGGTGGCTCAGGACTAGCCAAGCAGATGCTGACAGAAATGTAAACCCGAAGGTTACTGATAAAAATATCTATTTAATATCTACTTTGCTGGCATCGTTTCTTGATTTCTGTACAATGTTATACTTGGAGATATTATGCTTAGAGTACATCTAGCTTTGAAACCTTAACCATGCAAGCAAAACTGGTGAGGGAGAGGAGGAAGATGAAAAGAGTTTGCTCCTTTTTGGGAAAATTATTCTGTTTCTAGGGGTTGACCATAAGACCTGACAAGTACATATGTGAAAGAGCCCATTATGAAGCTATAAATGGAATTATTCTGGCCTTGAATCAGGATATAAACACCACTGCATCTGTTTCTAGCAGTGTCTGTAATAGGTGTTTCAGAAATATATGGAATTCCATGCCATTTCTGGTACATTTGTACAGAACTGGAGAATTTTTTGGCTGCATGATGTTGTGTGGGCATTTTTACCATTATGTCTCTACAATACCCATTAGAAGATCATTGCTGTTGCAAAAGGTGGTTCAGATATCGAACTGCTGTAGAGGTGCAATGATGAGCCCGAAACAAAGGCTCAAGGTCATAATTTACTATATCTCATGTTATTAGATTCTTTTGCCATCTTTAATCTTCAGCTGCAGATGTGTAGGCACCTATTCACCATGGCTAGCTTGGAGGGCTTCTGGTGGCCGGAGCTGAGATTCTGATACCTCGCTACCTTATAGGAAGAAGCTTATAAGTTAAACTCTCCCCATAACTCATACAGAACAAATCCTTGCTTCTGAACTGCCCCATCAGCAGGAAAAAACCCGGAGGCTGCCAGCTCAGTGAGACGCCGGTGTGACCTGAAGCATTTGTACTCTTAGGTGATACCCTTGGATAGCAAGTCATCCAGGCTGACAGATGACTCTGCAGCTGATGGCAGTCATTTGCAGGAGCACTCATTCTAGAGGAGATGTGGTTTAATTACCGATCAGCGGTTTAGCGTTGTCATCTCCACTAAGCATGTGTGATACGTACATCAGGAATGTGTGGTAGGTACTAGAATGGTGCTTGGAGTTGAGTGGATGGTGGTGCTCAGGTGTTATACCGGTACACAGACACTTCAGTGGAGGAGGTGCTTCTTCCCTTCTTCCTTTAATCATCAAATAAAAACCATCTAGCTTTTGGGTTTTCTTTGTGAGGCAAATAAGCACTGCTGTATAACCTGGTTCCCCTTAGGAATATTTGCTGTCGATAGATCCCAAAGGAAGATATTCCAGAAGATCATCAGGGAGCAGCTTTTGTATGAGCCTCTTAGGTCCTATTAAAAAATCCCAGCCATAGCATGGTTTGGGTTGGAAGGGATCTTAAAGATAGTTTAGTTCCAACACCCTGCCATGTGTAGGGACACTGTCCGCTAGACCAGGTTGCTCAGAGCTCCTTCCAGCCTGGACTCATATACTTGAGGGACAGGACATCCACAGCTTCTCTGGGTAACCTGTTCCAGTGCTTCACCGCCCTCACCACAAAGAATTTCTTCTGTAGATCCAATCTAAACCACCTCTCTGCCAGTCTGATGCCATTCCCCTTATTCTGCCACTCGATGTTCCTGTAAAACATCCCTCTCCATCTTTCTTGAAGCTGCCTTCTGGGCCTAGGAGGCTGCATTTAGGTTATCCCTAATCTGTATCTTTTCCATGCTGAACAATCCCAATTTTCTCAGCCTTTCCTTACAGGAGAGGTGCTGCATCCCCCTAATCAACTTGGTGGCCCTCCATAATAATCCTTAGAGATCTTGCATGGAACTTCCCTGTAGAAACTTTTCCATAGAGATGCTACAGATATTCCTGGTATTTTACAATAATCCATCCTTGCATGACTTGATTCTCTTATTTTACACGGAACAAATAACACTGTTTTTTATAAGTCCCCTTGGTACACTGTTGTTAAATTCCTGCATTTTTTGTAATATGCATTATCAGGCATAAACAAACATTACAACAATTTGCCAGACAATCATAAAATGATTCTACACTGTGCAAGGTTTTAGACTTTAAGAAGGAAAATAATTTGCATACATCCCTGGTGCATTATAGAGGATTAGCTAAAGCTATTTCTGTGTAATATAATTCTTTTAGCTCATTTTCACGTAGGGGCAAATCCAGGCTTGAATAGATTTTGCTCCCTGAAAGTAACTTGCTCAAGTCTAGTCATGGAAACAACTCCTAAAGAATTTTCAGTAGAAAACTAATTTTCTTAAAGCACCCAACATGAGGGTTTCCACTATTTACTTTGCTCTGCTTATCTTTAGTCCCTCATAAAGTTTGTGCTAAAAACTGGCTTTTCATACTTGGTCTTTTCAGAAATAAACCTGATGAGAAAGTCTGATCCAGGTATTTGGAGCTGTGTTATGAATTGGTTGTGACCACTTGACAGCTGCTTGTCTTAGAAATCTCTCTAACTGATGGGCACAGAGTCTGGTGTATCAGACAACAGCTTCTTTGAAAAAAAATCTCCAGCTGAGAAGAGTGTGTTACCAATACTGTGTATTTCTGGCAGCTAAGTACTGTCTCCTTCTCTGGTTAATTAAATGGCAAGTGGTAGATCAGTAACCTTCGTGTTTTTCTTATACTTTCTGAAGTGTTGAGTGTAGCAGGGCTGGTATTCTTTACCATTGGACACTAACTAATAATTGGAACAGAACTTATTTTTTACTTCTTGAATGGACAGAGTACATGTACAGAGGAAAATTAAAGAAGGAAACATGTTTCTTTTAATAACCTTCTTGTCAGATACCCTTGAATAAATAAATGCTACAAGACTGTGGGTGAGGAACTGAAAAGATGAATTTCCAGTGCAGCATCTCCCAGCCTTTTCAGCGCCAGCATCTTCTCTTTTTCCTTTCTGCTCAGCTCTCCTGCACCTGGACACGCACCTCGCTGGTTGGTGGCTGCTGGGAACCAACCCACAAACCCCAAAACACCTCAACAGAGCAGACAGGCAAGGTTAGAGCCTGTCACAGCACAGGCTGAAAAAAATGACTGGAAAAATCCAGTAGGGCTGACAGAAGCTATAGAGGACAGCCAAAAACATCCTCCAGTGTACCCAGGGAATATTACAGCTTTAGGAAGGGCTGCCAAGTGAGGGGAAAAGCATTTCAGGGGAGTTCAGTTGTCACTGTAGACTGGGGAAATTCCAGTTAATAGCTAGAGTTGATTTAGGCTCTGCTTCATACATGTACTTCCAATAATTTGGTTTTATGATACTTGTAGATCCCTAATTCTTGAGCATAAGAAATATATGCAAAAATTATTTCTTACTCAATGCAGTCATATATCAAAATTGATGTTTCTTCATAAAATTAGATGCTTATTATGACAAACATAATGAAGGAGATAGTTGTGTATGTTAATGGTGGCTCTGTTTATTTTACTTGGTAGTGATTAATAGTCTTTCATTTTGTATTTTAATGTGTCAGTGTATTAAAGTAATTTAATCTATTTAATATGGAGATATAAAGTGCCATTTTAGAGCTGGCAGAATTCTCGCTTTTAATTCACGTTTTCCCACTGGGAAATGAAGTTTATCAAACCTCACTTTTCCAAATAATGGGGATGGATCTAATTAAAAGTACTTTTAATAATTGCAATGAAATTGCTCCTTTGATTCTTCGGTGAAAGCGAAACTTCTATGCTCCAGCTGAGATGAATGCCATGGCTCCTATCTCCAAATAGCGATATGTTGCACCTGTGAAGCCAAATCTCAGAGTGCCATCAGCACTTCCCAGTAATGCCACTGATCAGCACCTTGCTCTGTGCCTTGCCTAACGGGGAATATCCACAACAGGAAATCCCTGCTTGTTGCAGCACCGCTGTGCTGCGTCCTGGGCTTCCCAACGGCACCGATACTCGGACTTTCCTGGTCCCAGCTTGTTGTGTGACGGTCAGTATTTCGGGAAATATGTTAGAAACATCCAAGTGACTTGTTAGCCAACAGCCCAAGAGCTTTAAAGGGGAATGCAGCCTTAGAGCAGTGGCTTTGGCTGGCAGATCTGAAATGGAGCCTTCCCAAAAATGCATTGCCTCGGGGAGGGGGGACGAGGCAAAGGACAGGACAGGAGTACAGAGCAGTACAGTATACAGTATACAGAGCATCAGAGGGTTTGGAGGCAAATAGTTTATTTGCACAAATTCTCCTTCCCTGGGGCAGCTCTGCTGTGCTCTAGAAAGAATGTTATTTTTTTTTTTATTGCTGGCTGACATTTTGCTTGAATAAATTGAGAATCAGCCTCCGTGAACTTACGGTCTGTATGGCCTGGGAGGCTGCGAACACGTTGTAATAGATTGTGTCTCTGGAGAACCAATCCTAGGGAAAACCACGAAATTTTATAATCTGGATGCTAAAAGTCAGCCACGTGTGGCTTATAGGAGACTGAGTTGTGTCTAGTTTTGCTGCTGTGCAGGATTTGCTGAGTTCCTAGGTGTGCCCCATCGAATTCCTTTGACAGTCAAATCACCATTGTAATCATCTGCTGTTTTCCCAACAAGCTGACCAAAATAAGTGTCATTTGTTCCACTGTGTGCCTCTACTTTTCCTCAACCTTAATACCTCAATTTCTTCATAAAACATGTTCTCCTTTACCATTTTTAGGCAGTGATTGATATAGCCCTTTTTTTTCCTAATTTACCTTTTATCTTTCCCCCAAAATGTTTTAGCACTTGACTTTCACCAGACGCCTTCAACTCAGTTTCTGATTATCTCCTTCGTTTTCTGCTGTGACCCTCCCCTGCTTCTCCTTCTGACAAACGTGGAATGCCATCTCTGAGCCAGGTGACAGTCATGTAGTGACTCCCAGTGAGAACTAATTTTTCAGGAGAAAGTTCCTGTTTTAGCAGCAATGCCTTTCAGCTCACTGCCTGAGTTACCCCCCGTTTGTAATTCTTTTGTAATTCCCTCGACTGAACCTTTAAGGGGTGAGAAGCTGTCCAAAATATCCGAACATCTACGTCTGCTCAATGAGTCTATTTCTTTCTTCAGCTTGCTCTTGCACATATAGTGGGTTTTTTCCCTACTGCTTTATTTTTAAAATTCATATTAAATGCAATGCAAATTTATTTACTTTGTGTTAAGTTGCATAATGCCTCTTCAGGAAACAGCACATAATACATGCAGTCCATAATTCTAAAATAGGTGGTCTTTCTACTGATTAATTATGATATAATAAGCCAGGAATGATAGAAAGAATTGGATTTAAGGAGTATTTGTCTAAGAGCCAGTAAAGGAAACCTCTGATTTGTACTTTTAAATATTTATCCTTTCTCCTTAAAAGGAAACTGAGGATAAACATGGAATATAACTGGTTTAGAATTGCAGAGTGTGTGTGTGTATATATACATATTTTCAAGAATATTTTGTACAAAGATAACTGAACTAAAAGTCATATCTGCCAAAAAGTTAAGCATCAAAAGTAAAACAATTTCTGATTTCACTTGCTGCTTAAAAACTTTATAGTAGAACTTTTTCAGTGATCTGTATTTCCTATCTATATATTGTTCCTTTTGAAGGGAGCAAAAATATTTCTTTGGGGTCTTTTTTTTGGCTTGTTTTTTATGGAATATGCATCCTTTAGCCATCCCTCCTTCAGAACAAGGAACTATAACCTGTGCCACAGCTTGATTGATGAACTCCAGGATTCCTTTCTGCACATGTTACTTGCACAGAAAAATACCGTGTGCTGTGATGCTGATATGTCCAGACTAGAAGTCACTTGGAATTACAGACGAAATAAGCAGGAGAAAATGGACTGTTGGGCTCCGTTTTTATGGAGGAAGTGTGGAGGATCTGTGAAAATCAGTCATGAAACTCCTAGTTCTTTTGTATTCCCAATTTCTAGATATTTTTAGTAGTAACTTTTGAATTCTTTATTCTTTTTGATTCAACGTCTTTTTAAGATTACATAAACATTTTCTGCTTTAACTGTGAAACTCATTATTTTTAGCTGCGTATTGACATTTTTTTGTGTTTGGAAGAACGTGTTCTTGAATGGCTGCCAATAAAACTTTTCTCTTAGATGCCATTCTTGTCACCAGTTATTGTTCCTTCATCACCTCAGACAGAAAAATAACTGTACTTATCCCATCACCATTTGTGCTTGGGTTTTGACCCGCTAATAGAATGTATTTCTTTCCAAAAAAATTCTGAATGTAGCTGATTTATTACTTTCTGGGATTTTACAGGGTGACTTCTCCCTCAGATTTTTTTTTTTCGCCTTAGATGTTGTATATAATACAGCTGGGGAGCTTGAGATTTTATTGTAGTGGAGCTTCATTTTTTTTCCTCTATTGTGTTGATTTAATAATTTCAACGCTCTCTTTTCTGCTTTTTTGAAGGGTTGGGGAAAGAGAAGAGAAAACGTGCTGTGTTCAGTGTTGGGTCAGGCTATTCTTTAGTGTAAAGATGTCTCTGACAGTGTCCTTTACAACTGCTTACCTACGTTTAGGATTATTTTGGTGATGTGTGCTGCTTCTGATGTGTTTCTGGCGTGTGATTTCTGATTTACTTGGTTTCCATTGTACAGCTAACTGTTACCAACAACTAAGATCAGTTGAAACATGTGTAATGTTTCAGAAAAACGCTGTCAGTAGTTTCCTCTCAACTTCTCTGCTTTTCAGCGGTTTCACAATTTACCCTGGACATGAGTGAGATTATTTTCCATAAGAGGTATTTAGGTAGTTTAAAGCTGGTGATTTTTTTTATTCTTCACTCTTTGCTGTGATTCACAGCCTGCCTGTCTTTTCGTGTAACCATATCCATACTGTAAGGCAATGGTAGAAGACCATGTGGGTGCTTCAGTTTATTTTGCACAAAACTCTTGATATTCCCTAATAAACTTCAGGGATTTTTTTTCTTTGTTTCTCTGTTGGTCAGTTCGTCTTCTATTAATAGAATTCCAATTATTTTGGGTAGAAACAAACAAAAAAAAGTAAGCAAGATGGGGTGGTGGAAAGCAGCACTGAATACTGATAAGGGAAGAAAGCTTTTTTTACAGCAGAAGCTATATCTGCACGTGCAAAGATTAAAGGTCTTGACAGCAATTATTTCAAAGGGGAATGAGCAGGAGCGCCATTACAGAAATGTTAAGTTGGTAATATCAGAGCAAATGGAAATGTTACACATTTCTCAAGAACGCTGTGTGTTAAAACACTCTGCATACACTTGGATAAAACAAAGGTCAATTTTGCATCACATGCTCCTTTCTTTGTGAATGAAACAGTTAGGAGGATTTCCTCTTTAATCCAGGGTACTGAATGTCACAAGGCTGAACCAAAGCTGATGTTTCATAGACTTCAGAGTTGGGCAGGGACTCTTTTGTTGATGTGTAGTTCATTGCTGAAGCTGGCAAGTGGGTATTTACCCATAAGCTCTTCCTTTTTATAGAGATAAATGTTACTCCTATGTGACTGAGACACAAAATAAATCATTCTAATAATGCACAGTCCCTCCAGTTGTTTGCTAACCATGCAATAATACAGGCAGCCAAAGAGTTTGGTCAGTGCTCCATCCACCTTTCTCCATTTTACAGGCTTTGTCCCTAGTGTGTCTCCTCACTATGGAGCTGTGTGGCTGTCATTCGTTACTGTTGGCTTTTCCTTCTAAAGAGAAGAAATGAACTCAATTCACTAAACTTAACCTAATATTGGGTCCTGAAAGTGAAACCTCGTGTGCTAGTACACAAGCAGTGAAGCAATCGAGTTCACACTGCCTAGAGGGTAAATTCCAAATGAAATGAGTTTACTGCTCAGTTTGAGCCCAAGCCACAGTTACGAGAAGGGTGCAAGTCTTGGTCTATTTTACGCCAGCTCTTCATATTTGGGTTAGTTACTTCAACAGATGTGAGTTCAGAGTTTCCTGAATGCTCTAGGTGTGACCACAAATATCCATGAAAAATATTGATGTATTGGGCATTTCAATATATTTTCATCTATGCTATTGTCCACGTGACATTAGATGAATCAGATCTTAATCTCTCACTCATTTCTTCAGTGCTTTAAAGAGTTATGTTTTAGTGCTTCCAATGAAACATTCTCTGTAGCACCGCATATTTGGGTCAGAAGAAGCCAAAGTCCAAAGCCTTTAAGCTTCTTATGTGAAAAGAGCATTCAAAGAAGCAGAATGATGGAAATGAAGTAGAAGTTAATAGTGTTGCACACGTGGGAGTGCCAAATTGCCTGGTTCAGTTCTGAGTATAGAGCAATATAAGTGCCTGACACATGAACATGCTCCTTTTCTTGCCTGGTCTGCTGCTAACACTACTTTTCTTCCTAATGTGGACGCTTTCCTTTAAAAAAAAAAAAATCTCCTGGATTTTCTTATCCAAAAGTCTCAACTCTGTCCCCGTCAGTCCTATCAGCATGCAAAGTGCAATATCTCTTATTTCTCACCAAACCAGCAATCATGCTGTTTTGAAAATCAACATATGCATCTGATACTCTGTTTCCATATAGAGAAGAGGGGTCTGACTTGTAAGACTGTTCCCACAGTGGATTTGCAGTTAAATTCTTCTGTTATAAGTTATCAGAGGAAACCTCCCTGAAATCACTGTTCAGCACTAATTTTAACCATCTTATGTTGATCTTCATTGATCCTCACACAGCTCTAGTATCAAAACAAGTTTTTGTTTTTGTTTTTTTTTGTTGTTTTGTTTTTTTTTTTTAATGAGGAAAAAATGGTTTGGTACCTTGATATAAAGAATCATAATAAATTTGATGTGCGAGCATCTGTGCTGAACAATTCTGGATTCCTGAGACTTACTCAAACACTGAAGATACAGTCTCAAATCAGTGGAAATGAGTTACAAAGAACTTGAGATTGAAGTATTTTTGGAAAGCATAAGCACTTAGTTGTTCCTGAAAATGTAGTCCTCTCAGTCTCTGATTTTGCAGTTAAATTTTTTCTTGTCTCTCTTCTTATTTCTTGGTATTTTTAAAGGTTTTTGTGTTTTTTTTTTTTCTTTTTTATCTGTTTTGGGCAGCTTGTTTTACTCCTTTGTGTATTTTAAAGGATTATTTTTCAGTCCAAGAGGTCTACGCAGCCTGGTAATTACCTGCCCACACATCTTCTCTCATTCTTAAAGTGGATTTTGTTTTTTTTTACTTTGAAAATCCCAAAGTCTTCCAAACAAATTTAGATGAGCCTGAGGCATACAGTAAAACAGAAAGCAAACTTCTGAACTAATCCCTGAAGATGTCGAGGATCAAAATCAAATGTTATTTCATGATGAAAGGTTGGTAAGATTGCTGGAGGGCTCTCAGTCACACAGCACAATGGACTTCTGTCAGTATTTATGTAATTCTGGACAAGTTAGTTAATGTTGTGTAAATGACCTAAGTTGTCATTAATTTTATCAAGCACTGACACAAAAACCTTTCCATGTTCTTAGGCTCTTGGGAACCAACCCCCCAAGGCCTGTTTCATCAGCTGAGCTTTTCCTTTCAGATAAAACAGGTACTAATGAAAAAGGGCTTGAACATTTTCAGGTTTTATTCTGAATTCTGGACTCAAATGCTGATGGTTGCCTTTTGTCCTAGTAACGTTGTGTGGATGAGGCTTTATAGAGTATATGATGTTTTTATTGAGCTGAATAGAGGGCATTAAAAACCAGAGATGAAATACAGCTGTTTTTGAGCTCGTGAGAGAGAGAGTCAATTACAAATTACTTCAACTAAGGAAAAAAACCAATTAAGTGATACAGCAACTGATGGAAGAAACTGCCTGCAGCCTTAAAATTCTTTGAGAAGCCTTCTGGCAGTAACTCCCTCTACATTCAGGTGTTTCAAGACTTGTCCAACTTTTATTCAGTCTTACTCAAATGAAAACCCCTTCATAAAATTTCAGCAGTGCCTTTCTCATTCATCAAACCCTTGCTGTGGGGATACTGCAAGGGAATGGGAATTCCTAGCAGGCATGGCATGTGGTTTTGTGGCTCTCCTCTTGTACCCTGAGATATCCAGCCAGGTCCCTTAGTTTTAACTCCTCTGGTACTCTCGGAGTCATACAGATTTTTAAAGAGGTCTCGGTTCGGTCCTGCCAGACAATAAAGTATTTTAATGATTAATCACAGGAGGCTGCCTGTAGCTCTGCAGCCTCACAGCTCCTCAGTGGAGAATTCCACATACTCATTCCCCCCGCACATGACTATACGACAGCAACTTCCAGATGCAGCAGTCCTAGTACCAGTGATACAGCTGTAATTATTTATGTAGGTATAGCATATAGCTCATATGGTTCTTTTAGTTACTAAATAATCTTAGGCACTTCCCTATTCTGCTACTTACTTTCTATTTTCGATAAAAATGTCTTATATGTACTTGCTTCACCGTAATATACTCAGTAGTATCTATGTATGCACTTTCTGCTTCAATCTGTTTTAATTTAAACTGTGCAGTGTTACTGTCAGCTGAACAAGGGAATTTCCAGCCTCTGTGAGTGGGTTAATGCCTACCTGAGAATGGTGCTCAGAGCTGTAGTCTGACAAAGTTGGAGCTTTGTTTCTTTTCTTCCAAGTCCCGCAGTTATTTGTAGTCCTTTGCTTATTTTATTGAATTTCAGGCTGCTGTATTAAGCTCTGCCATGCACAGTTTCCAGCTCAGGAGTTTTAATCTGTGTCTGAGGAGTTTTAATTGATCTGTCATCAAAAATGTAGGAAAAGAGTATTTTCTCTGTAATTTACTTTGAAATCAGATATAACCAGCCTTGGGGGAATTTGGTAGACTCGAAGAAATAACAGTAAATTAATATTTGGGAAGCTCAGCTCTCTCCAGTGGTGCTTTGTTTGCCTCAGTGTCTGGGTAGCAGTTTGGAGTTGAGGAGTATCGTTGCTTATCCAAATGTGGGTGCCATGTACAACAAATTACACCTTTAGAGACTATTGTAACAGACCTTGTAAGTAATTACTCTAACACTTGACGCTGCCTTCCCTCTCTTACTCGTGTGCTTCTTGCTTGCAAACAAAAAGTACGCCAGAAACAAGGCTAGCAGGGTTTGCATATTGAATATGTAACCGAATTGCTTGTTGAATAACAGGTTTCTCATTCAAATAAGCAAAAATGGCCAAATCATCTGTATTACCATTGCAGCCTTTTTTGTTTGTTTGTTTGCTTTTTTAAGAACAGCAATGGCAGAATTTTCTAGACTTGTCAACGTTTCCAGCCTGAATCTTTACCTCCCAGAGGCTGAAAATGTTCCTCTGTCCACCACAAGTCCACTTGGATCTTGTTTAGTAGTGGCTGTGCTGGTGACCCCAGACCCCACCCTGATGTGCTTCAGAGCTGCTGGTGCCTGGTGGGCACCACTGCTAAATAAAGAATGGACATTTAGAGATCCAAAAAATTAACAGAACTCTGCCAACCTGTCAACACCTGGGAATGCTCTTCGTAGATGCCCAAGAGGGAGGAGAGGGAGTACAGATGGAGAAGGAGCCTCTCTGACAAAAAGAAAATGCTAATTCTGGTGTTTTGGTTTTTTTTTTTCCTATCTCATGTCAGCTTTGATTTCTTCTTCATCTTTGTCTACTTTCCTAAATTATCTGCCATAATTGTGCAAGTGGCTTGAATGAATGAAGGCTTTGTCTAATCAATTTATGAAAGACTGAGATGCAGGTATAATCTGATTATCCAACAAAAATGACAAAATAAAAATAACATCCAAGTGATTGGTATGACCTATTGAACCCAAATTTAGCTTGTTTGTTGTCTTACTGAAAGTGCTTTGACTAAAACTGACAGCACCTTTCATGTCTGTACAACAGCACAAATAACTTTATCTTAGGGATGAAAAATGGTTCTTTGTAACGGACACTTTAATTTTAGTGCCTGGTGGTTCAGGGGTGGGTATTTCAACAAGACTGATGCAAATAGTCCTTCCCATTTCTTGGTAAATTACATGTAAATGTGCAAATTAAGGTGGTTTTAGGCTGGTTGTATCACACTGGATAAATGTATTAAATGAGTATATAGATTATTGATTTTGCTTTCTTTATTTTTTGACAGGACTGTAGAGCTGTTGATAACAGTTGCTTCTGCTCAAGGTTGTTTGTGTTTGCATTAAGCCCTGGACAAATGTATATACTGTAAGGGAGATGTTAAACTCATCCCTCTCAAGCACTGTTGCATGTTACAAAAATGCACGTACATGTATTGCTTCATCTTACCTGAATCTCGCTTTGTTCAGTGACTGCAAAGTAACTCAGGTTATTCTAAGGCTATTCATAGAGTGAAATGGTTGCATTTTATTGTACCAGTGTATCTACCTGGTAGGGGAACCAATGAGTAAGTTTTCTAGGTGAAGATTTTTTCAATGCAGTTTTCTCAACGTGATCAAAGTACCTGCTAAGCTTCCCCCTGAAATCTCTAATAGCATTTCTTGCATCTTTCTCTCTTTCCATTCGCTACCTTGTTTCCATTAACTGCCAGTATGCCCATTTTCCTATAAATCTGGTTTTCACTCCAGCTGCCATCGGTTCTTTGCCTGGAAATACACTGGAATCATGTGAACCGCAGGTTGTTTGGGTGCCCTTACCTGTGCCAGGATCCTCTGCTGCTGCTAGCAAGTGGTAGGAAACACTTTGGACTGACTTACTCAATCATGACTAAGTGTTTCCAACTTAGGAATCTGCTTAAAAGGGGCTGCTTTTGCCAAGGCAACGTAATTCATATTAAAAAGGTGCTGTAGCTCTTTTCCTGATTCAACTCAAGCACCCCATAACTATCAGCTGCCTTTCTTTAAAGTGCCTTGGCAAGCTCTGACTGTGGGCAGACTAAGATGCTGAGGCAGCAAGACTCAAGGCTCAGCCCCTCTCAGCTTCAGACACTGAATTTCAATGTGCAAGTCAAACTTCAACCTCTGTCACTTTGTATCAGGGTGTTAGCTGGCTGGGTATTTCCCAGGAAGATCAAACTGGGGATAAAAGTCTCTTTTGATTTAAAGATTTATAAACTTCTGTCTGCCAAGGTCATTTACATTTTATTCACAATGAAAGAAGTTTATTTCTGACAACAGAAAAATAAGCGGGGGATGAATCTAAAATACATGCAATTAAATAAATTGATTGCATTCAAGATGAGTTAAAACTGTATTATTGATTTCTTTTCAGAAGGCCCATGTAGAGTACTGAACGTGGCTGCCTGAATTGTAGCTTTAGATTTTTGAACTGCTCATCAACACAGAAATTAAGATACTACTGATACTAAAAATAAATGCATTAAGGGTAAAAAGCCCTTTCAAGCAAAGCAGTCCTGGACAGGTCAGAGACACAGTCAGAATGTTCAAATCAATATAATTGCAAAGCAATCACAACACTCTGCTTCCAGCCTGGTCCTGTCTTTCCTTCATCTCTCCTCCACCCCGGAATTCTTTCTGAAAAACTCTTTTATTGGCAGAAGTCAGGCTGATAACAGGTCCAGGCACAGGCTTTGTGTTCAAGCCAAACATTATCTTTGTCTGTGCCAACACAATTAGAGTAAATGAGGTGAAGCTGCAGAGACCAGATCATCAAGAGTAAATCATTGCAGGTCCTTTAACCTGAGAATAGCTACAAGTCTGAGGCAAGTGATGCTTTTGGGCTCTGATAATTCCTTGGTATTTTAATTTCACTTTATTACTATTTATTTTAATACTCTGTAGTCAGTAGCAGTTTGACTTTAAGGGTCTCTTACTCACCCCAATAATTTTTCCCAAATTTAAATCAGAGCTAGGGACACAATCAAATATTTTCAAAAGCATTCCTTTGTAAGTGGTGATAGATACTTCCCATACATGCTGTTGACTAAAAGTCTGTTTGAATAGCTAATGAAAGAAAAGTATTGATTTTGTTTGGTTTTTAACACCTGTAATTTTTTAAATTTTTTTTTTCTATATAACCCTTGTTCTTCAAATGCTTTTGCCACAAATGTATGGCGAAGGCAAAGGTCTTTATCTTAATCCTTCTTATATTGAATCATATGGATCCCTGGAGATTGATTAAACCTATAAAAAAATGAAAGTATTTTTGATGGAATACACGGGTTGTAAATAAAGCCTTTATCCTAGGAGATGATCTCAAGTAGGTTCCAGTGAAGCCTCTGTGCTTTTTCTTGCGAGTAGTAGTTGCCTCTGATGTGAATTGCATCAAAATGACAGACTTGGAAATGTCAACATTTATAATCCTGGGGAATGCTGGCTTTATCTTCCCCGTGATTATTCGTAGTTTAAAACAATCATTTAAGAAGCACTGAATTTTCTTGGCTTTCTTTGCTCACGTGCAGAAAGGTATCGCCCATCCTATTGATCGTGTTTGGGCCAGTGAGAAAAGTTCTTGATGGAAATAAAGTAGTTTAGAAAGTGGCTTTTTTTTTAAAGTAAATTTTATGAATTTTTTTCTAAAAAAAGTTTGCTCAAATCAGAAAAGTGACTGTTTTGTCACTCAGACTTGAAATGTAACAGGCAACTTTCAGGAATTTTTGTTTCCTTTGATATTCCGTGGTATGTTCAGCAAGATTCAGTCTCGGTGACTCATTTTAAAATACCCACTTGAAATGCTCGAGCTTTTCAAGCTTTGCGTTTCCTTTTCCCGTGAAATCAAAACTTCAGTTTTCAGGGAATGAGCTACCAGCAAAAGACTGCTCCACATGGAGCATACAGTACAACTTTCCAAAATGTGTTTGGCTTGGTTGGTGATAAGGAAGTGCCCAATAGCTGCTTTTTAGCCAAGCAAAAGACCGAATGTCACTGATATTTGAAAAACAAGTTGCAGTTACACTCTTCCTTCATGGTGCTGTTCCTCAGGAGCAAAGGTTACTGATTAGCAAATGGTAATATTAATTTACAGCAAGAATGGTTAAATCTAGGTTTTGTTACTTTTATCTGTTAGATGTGTTTGCAGTAGTAGTGCCAAATTCTTGGTCAGGTGACATTCATACTCTGTGTAATATATCGCATATAGTAATGCACAGGGATGAAAAGATTATTTAAAAGGAATTCCAGAACAGTGTTTTCTAGTCTCTTGTAGCAGAATAATTGAGATCTGTACCATAGCCCAAGCTTAGCTCGATTTCTCTCCTTTAAAGTTCATTTACTACAAGAAGGTTTTGATTTTTTTTTTTCTGTTTTCTTTTGCATTCTTTCACCTCCCTCAATTCCTGTACAATAGGTAAGAATTGCATGCTACACTTTAGGGCAGAGGGCTGTTGTAATCAAAAACATGAGTGGAGAAAACTTGCAGCAAAGCCCCGAAAGTCAAAGGGATAACTGTGGATTTGCATAAAATCCCCCTCCGATGCATCTTCAATAACTGCAGGTCTATCTGTTCTGTGATTTGATGTGGTTTAAATAAACTGAAAATAAGCTGTGTGTAGGGTTTTGTTTTAAGCATAGAAATTACAAATTCTCGTTTGCAACAAGATGAAGTTGATTTGTGAAAGCATTAACCAGTGATGTGGCTTATCAGAGAGTGGCCACATGTGGGAGAAGGGTCTGGAAAAGCCAACTTTTATATAAAGCTGATAAATGAGAGTTCATGTTCTGTCGTTCTGCTCTGGGCAGGAGGATTATGCGCTGTCCGATGGATTGGGGCTGTTGAGGCAACAGGAAATTTAGCAATAGGTGGTTGGTTGTTGGAGGTGGGAGCTGTGACACCTCTTAATGTTAGACCGTGAAAATCTACTTTGTGAGAAATCGCAGAGAGTGAAGACAAAATGGACTGTTTATTGAAGGCTAGGCTGGCTTTTATGTGGTAGGGCATGGAATGTGTGGAATTTGGGAGGAATTAAGGAGATACATGCAAGGGAATGTGTACAAATGAAGAAACTGAGCTAAAACACATCCAAAGATGGATAAGGGGAGATACAGAAAGGAGAAAAGCTATAAATTTTATCCATCAGAAGCCAATAGGCAAAGGGGTTACAATCAATGAATAGGAAAAGGGCTGATACTAATTTAAACTGCATATAAAATAAGATTTTTTTCTCTAACATCATTGTTAATAAATTGAATAAACATAACACTTTTATAACACTAAAAGCAGTTCTCTGAGGTAGGAAGTTATCTGTTGTCCATTTCAAAGCTGTCTTTTCGTCAGTTCTCCTTGTTCTTC
>JAWMRA010000002.1:738069-853490 GCA_035584735.1 Pseudotriccus pelzelni | reverse complement strand
AAAAGCAGTTCTCTGAGGTAGGAAGTTATCTGTTGTCCATTTCAAAGCTGTCTTTTCGTCAGTTCTCCTTGTTCTTCAGAGGTTTTTTCTCCACCACAGATACGCATCTTGTGGAGTATTTCCAAAAGTTGGTCTAAGAATATTACTTTAAGTGGTCTTCCCTATGCTCTTCAGTTCAGGACAAACTATACAAACCTGCCTGCTCTGTGCATACCTAAATTCTAACCCAGCAACTAAGCATGACTATGTTTAAAGAAAGGATTTCTTTCTGTTTTTCTCTGCCTGCAGGCCTTGTAGAGAACTGTCACGGCTACACTAAAATGTCTCGTACCAGAACGCATTGGAATGAGCAGAAATGCTTCCCAAGTGCTCAAGGTAAGTGAAGTTAAAAAGTATGAACATACGTGGAAGAAGTGAAAAATTGTGAGCCCTCTGTTTCCCCCTAAAAGATTCGTTTGTGATGTTTCTTTTTCCAGTCAAAGCCAAGCTTAACTGACATATTGGGAAAAAGTTTAGCTAACTGTGAAGGACTTTGGTTAATGTTTCATTGTCAGGATTCAGTAAAACTGCTTTATAAGAAGCATTTATTAAAATTGAATTTTATGAAAGGGTGTCCTTGCCCATGGCAGGAGATTAGAACTAGATGGTCTTTAAGGTCCCTTCCAACCCGGGCTGTTCTGTGATTCTGTAAGGTAGAACAGTTTTTTTCCCTCCTAAGTGAAGGGCCATGAATTTTGTGCCACTAGAATTTCACAGTCAGTTTTTCTGTAAGATGTTTAAAAATAATTAGGCTAAAACCTTCTGGCTAGTGATGATTAGTGACAAAGGATAAAACGTTTCTTACTGGTTAGAGTCCAGTCATAAACAACTGGAATTCACTGTTAATCCTTTCAATGCTGACAGGAGCAGATGGATCCCAGCAGTGGTTAATGTCAACTTTGGGATGAGCCACCTGTCTTTGATAATGTTGTTGGGATCATTGCATGGTTAATAATTTTTTTTTAAAGGGTTAACATTATAAAGTCAGATTTCCTGACACTCCAAGGGTTTTTTAATGTGGATCCCAGTCTCAAAACCATGGTCTGTGCAGTTTCTTCTCATGCATGATAACACCATGAGGTTCTCTTTAAATTAGTCTTACAAAAACATGGGATTAAATAGAGTTGGGGTTTCCTGATTTTACCCTAAAAATAGATTGAAACACAAGAAGAACAAGAAAGTTTCACATCTAATTTGAAACTTCTAACTGCACTGAAAATAACTTCTTAGAAGGGCAGATAAGAAAGGAGATACACCATTTTCATGCTTCTACATTTTTGGCTAGTGATCTATATTTGGAATCTTCAACCTTTGTGGGACTTGTATTGCTGTTAGGTTTTTCTCAGCAGTGTGTTCTCCTCTGGAATTTCAAAATCTAGGTCCACACACCCATGTTCAGTAGCTCATACTTTCATCCCTACTGATTTTTCATCATCGTGACTTAAGCTGTTAATGTCATTTAAAATCATTACCACTTCCATATTTCAGAGGTACTCTTAGTGTTGAAAGAAGTGATGTGTAGAAATAGTTCACTAATAAAAAAATCTCTTAATGATTTATTTAATTGAATTTCACAAAGAAGCTTAAAATGTCTTCAAATGTACTTATTATTTGGCATCAAGGAGGGTGGAGCAGTCAGTGAGGAGAGTTTTTTGGGGATAAGTTGATAATAAATGTTAAATGCTTGCCAATTGAAATCAAAGCAGTTTGGTAGGATGCAGCAATCCAACAGCAAATTTTGTTTCCTTTTTCAATGAATCTTTTCGTTAAAACTGTCAGAGGATTCATAGAAAGCATCTCATCTGAAATTTTGTTTTGTGTAAATGTTTTGTGTTCAAACATTTTGCTGGAATATTTATGTAAAATACAACATGCGACCGAACAATTAATGTAGATACACTTAAGTATGCAGGAAACATATTCATAAACATTTATTTCTGTAGTCATCTGACATAATTGTAGAATTGAGCTGTGGATCCTTCCCAGATATAAGTAAAGCATTCTTGTCCTTTCCAGTGAAACATAAAATATACTCATCTATTAACCCCACTGGAAGTTTTATCACAAACAGTTGGGGGGTGACTTCAGCTAATATGACATCTGTGCATAATTATGCTTCCCATCACTCTTCCTTGTGCTCCTCTACTGTTCCTCAATTAAAAGTGTCAGGACAATACTACAAACAGAGTGGTGCTGGTTTTTAATCAGTGCAGACACAGTAAGCAACTGTTCATTAGCAAGATCAGAATAAAAAATTACTTGAAATTATAACTTCTAAAAGAAAAGCTTATTTTGTTAGTTAAATAAAATGTTCTCAAAGTATTCCTTATTCTAGGTGTATTTTCCATCTGTCTCAGTTGATAAGGAGCTTCTGGCGGTCTAATGAATTCTTTGATCACTCTGTCACTTCTATAACTACTAAACCTGCATTTGAGCTGATTTGAAGTATAATCATACACATCTGTAAGTTTCTTCAAAAAACCTTGTTACAGGGAAAGGTGTCAATTTCTTTTACAGAAATGGATCAAATCAGAAAACTGTCCTATTGGTTTTCACATGGAAAAGAGCAGTTGAGGATTGTATTAATATATACATTGATCCTCTTAATTTTGGTTTGTTTTAAATTCCGGAAGTTCATCTCAAGTTTTCCATACAATTCATCTTAAATTCATACCATATATGTAAAGCAGCAAAGAGAGGAGCTTGGGGAATTAAACAAGGATACCGATGGCCTGCTCTGCAGTGTTGAGATTCTTCCAGCAGGTGCTGCCTGTCTATATGAAAACCAAAAAAAAGAAAACAACCCAAAAGAATGAAATATTTTTATGACTTGTGAGTGATAATCCTCAGCTACTTCCAGTGAAGAAAGTAAATGTCTGTGGCTCTGTGGTGACACATCCTTGTTTCCCTGAGCTTTGATTTCAGTGGCCAGCACGTAGACACTTCCTGCTTGAGATCAAAACCTCAGAGCTCTGTATGCAAGCTTAGGCAGTGATGTGTAATATTAACCAAATTGGTTGCCTACTAAGTAAACCCAGGTAAATATAACACAGTATTCCTTGTTATATAAACCACATATATTTGAGGGAAAGGTCTTATGTTTCTTGGTGTCATGAGTATTGAGTTCTTGGAAGTGTCGTTTCCAGCAGAGAATACAGGTGCTGTAAGCTGGCTTTTGTAAGAGGTTGTTTTCACCTCCACCGAGGAATCACAGCACTCACCAGAGTGACTTGTGTAATTTGATTCTGCCTGAGGAGTCTACCTCAGGAGCACTGCTCTGTTTAGAAGGCCTGTGCAAGGAGATCTAGCACTGAATCTCCTTCTCTTGTGTGCCCAATGGGGTGTTTAGTGTGAAATATCTGAAAACGTGTTATGTCAGAGAAACGGAGTGGGAGAATGAATCTACAGTATGGTAGTTAAATGCAAGATAACAGTAGTTAGGTGAAAGGCCTATTTTCAAATTAACATCGTGCTGGTAGTTTGGGTAAACAGATGTTGGCTGTTTTGACCCTTCAGTCTCTGTGGTATTCGCTGTCATGTGCATCCATGTATTTAATGTGAATGAAAGATGGAATAACTCTGTAGTCTCGTGTCTGATTCATATGGAAGTGGTATAAGTATTTGCAACAGGTATTTTATGATCTTATGCCGAGAGGAAAACCACAGAGAGAATGTGTTTAGAGGATGTGTCTCTGGTTATCCTGGAATGTGACCGCCAAATCTGCTCACACAGTTTGTCCTCGATACTGAATTCTCTGAATGAGAGCAGCTTTTCTCTGCATCAACCCCACATCCTCCTCTGTTTCCTCCCTCCCCAAATTGAATTAAACCTAATTTGTGGTTTTGGCCGAAACTTCTGTTTTCAAGATGACAGAAGATTATCTGGTGTTAGAATTATTTTGAAAAGAGGGGAAAAATAACCATGTAAGCAAGTTAAATGGTAGTTTTCTTTGTTGGATAAGGCAGTTACAAATCCACCAAATAATATAAAAATACCTATTGATAGTTACCTGAAATGGGGAAATGTGCTTCAGCCATGGAGATGATGCTGTTTCAAATCTATTCACTGACACTGAATCTCTCTAAAGTTTCTGTCTGTATTCCTTTTATACCAAAAATAGTAAAAGAACATATCAGCTAAGTGGTCCTCAGTGGCATCCTTTAGAGTGAGGATGTGGCTCAAATATGTCTCTTCACTCTGCTCATGTTCTGCAAGCTACAGTTTGATGTAGTATCTATTTAGAGGACAAAATAACAATTGAATAAGATAGAATATTGTTTAAAGCTTTTCAATAGTCACTTAAGATTCAAGCACAGATTCTTGACAGACCTTGAAAGAGGAGATGAAACCATCTGGATGAAGATAGACAGGCAAAATAAGTAACAAAAGATGATTTCACATGAGTTGCTAGACTGATTTTCTTTGTGACTTTCAGATACAGTAGGCAAGTGCCTGCTTCAGTTTCTGGTTGTAAACTCTAATACTATGCAGTAGGTATTGTGAACTTGAAGTGTGCATGTGATACTGGATTTGTGTTTAAACAAATGAGCACGAATGTTTTAATATCTGCTCTGCAGATAATCAGCCTAAATTTGTCATGTCTAAGAGGTGTAGATGATTTGTCCGATTTCTGAAACAAATCATATCACCAATCTTTTAGGATATTGTCTAGAGAGGCCAGAGGAGCAAAAATTTTGTGATATGGAATAGATACTGTGAACTCAGCAACTTAAGGGAAGGTGTTTTATACTTTGAGGAATGGAGCATTTTACTGAGACAGCTCTTGCCCACCTGGATACAACGAGTCCTTGAACCGCTTATTCTCATGTGGTGTATTTGCATGTTCTGTTAGTTTCCTAGCACATCTAAATATGTTGAATGAAGTACGTGGGGTAAAGAGAAGGAATGTTTTAAATCTGAAGCGGTGAACCATCAAACCAACACTTACTAGCAACTTGATTTTCAATCAAATGTCAGAATGGCTTTTTTGGTCACCACATTGCTCTAAGTAAACTTCAACTAAACACCATGTGAGTTGTATATATGCTCTGCAGGGGTCACCTAAATGCCCCTGTTCTGTTCAAGCTTCCGAAGGTGTGGCTGCTTATGTCCTATAAGCAATTACCTGCCTATGTCCAGTGAATGTAAAATTGAACTGATTCCCTCCCAGCGAACCTTGTTTTGGACCTTGAAGACTTAAGTTGTTTCCAGAGGGTTTTCTTCTCTTCTTTTATGTATTTGGTAGCATCCATGTCAAATGCAAAAGCGTTTGTGTGGCCTGTCCCCATCCAGCTGGTTATATTTTACTAGGGTTTGGGTAGGTGAATGCATGATATAACTGATAGACAAATAGTACAGTGCAAAAATTTATATTCCATTGCTCTTCTTAAGTACAAAATCTGAGCTAGTAGAATAAATAGAAAAAAAACACTACATGCCCTGCTTGGACAGTTGTTTCTTTACTCTGAAGTAAAATTGGCTGAACTGAACACTTGCAAGCAGTCCTGCCACAAAATAATAAGATCTTTAGCTATGAACATACATGCAATTTACCTAGAAAATGGCTCAAAGCGTAGCATCTGGGAAACTGTTTTTCCTCTGCTCCCTGCCAAGCACTTCCATTCCATAATGTCAAATTCAGATAAGCACATTGTAGCCTGACCACTGAATGCTGCATTGACATTAAAAAACAGGTTTGGGAAACAGTTTGGGAGTCTCTGGAGCAGCAGATTTCAAACAGGGATGCTGCAAAGCAGAGAGGGGAAAGCACTGTGTTGGAGCGTGTCAAGTCTTGAATTTATAAATGTTAAGACAGAATTCCATTTATCCTTGCTGTGAGCTCATCACAATCATTTGTGTCTGTCTTCTTGTGCACGAATAAAGAATGGAGTGGTGTTTGGAGCAGTTGGTTTGTTTTAGGTCAGTGGTGATTATACTCATATGGCAATACTTGCTAAATGTGGGCACATCTTGAATTGTGATTTCAGTGAGTTTTTTTTCCAAGTGAGTGGAAATTTTAGAGAAGAGCTGCCTTAAAGTAGTGGTATTTCCTTCTGTGTCTGTCTTTGAAAGCAGCACTATATTCGATGTAGTGGCTTAAATTCGCTTTGCCACAGCTCAACAGGAAAAACACGGAATAAATGTCTTAAGGGGAAGTGGCAAAGTAATAATTTGAAAAAAAGTCATATTAATTTCAGTGGGACAGTTTACAATCAGATGGAATGGTATAGCTCTAGGTAAGGTTTTGCATGTTTTGCCCACTCCCAGCTGCTTGCATTCAGCAAGCGCATTCCTGTAAGTGAAAGTAGAATGTGACACACTGAGCTGCGTCCTGTTTACTTCAGGGAAATTTTGATTTCCGAACAAAAATTCCTGTTGACATCAGAAAATAATTGCTGTAGTTTCATTATCTGAAAACACCTATGTGCTGTCTCAGCCTGCCTTTTTGGCTGGCCAACCCATGTGCAGATTGCCTTATTAATTCTGCCCAGACCTCGCTTTCCAAAAATCAGTGTAGAGTTGTTTTCTCATCTCTAACCAAATATTCATCATTAATCTACTCTGGAATACAGCATGGTTTGTGTCACGTCAATAATACGTCTGACATAAGCAATCAGGTGAAACGTTACTGTAAATCAAGCAGGCCAGAGAAACAATTTTAAAAGTTAAGAAGGGAATAAAATATATGCATTTTGTATATATTTTTTTTTTTTCTTTAAACAGTTTACAAAGAAATTGATTCCTGGTCTGTGAATTCGGTTTGTGCTGATTGCAGTGTAACTGCCCTGGTGTAAGCTGCTGTCATTCTGACAAGGAAGAAAGGCTAAATCTATGGTTTCTATTTCTGGGGTTACTTTTACTTCAACATGGAGAACTGATTGAACAATAGTGGATGGTACAATGCAGAAATAAATATTTGCATCCATAATCAGCATAATGGTGAATTTGGACTCCAATAGGAAGTTTTAGAATTTTTAATAACCAGGGATAAACACCTGATCTAATAATAATCGTTTTTGTAATTTTGAGAAAGTGCTTTTTGGTGAGTGTTTCCCTTATCTGGTATTTCTCAACTTGATCTGCTTGACCTTGAAAAGAATATTTCCTGTGATGTTTTGTACTTTCCTCTTGAGACACCTGTCCGGAATAAGGAAGTATTTTACCTTTGGATACCTCTGCAAATTTTCATTTTGGAGTTAGTTTATAAAAGAAATTTCCTTATTTGAGAGAAGAGGAGATAAGGTAAACATGGAGTTTGTTGGCTGCATCCACAGCAATGGCAATTCTTGGAAAAACATCAAACACTGACTTCAGTAGCGTTACACTGATTTAGTCTGCTGGAGAATGAGGTGTATATTGTTATAGCAAAAAGGCCAAAAAACCCCATTACACATTCTCTCTGGGCGCTTTCTGCTGAATCTATTGTCTTCTCAGTTTCCCTTCACTTCTAGGTATTTCATCTACCTATTGCCATAAATGGAGTCACAGAGAAGAGTAATATTAGAACAAACTCATGTAGTATTCCTACTCCCTTATTCATCCAGCTTTATTTTTAGCTAGAAGACTTCCCCAGCCTGTTATGGTCATGCTAGATTCGACATACGTGATTCCATTAAAGTAGTTTCTTGCTCACCAAGTACTTCTAGGGCAACCTCCCCCTGCAAACCAAGAACAAAACATCTCATAAACAAAGAACCCCACTAACCCACACATGATAAAAGCAAGCTAGAGGTGAGCATCTGCTTCTACAAGCCAGGGTTGTTTGTTCTTGGTGAGATCCTTCCTGGTGCAACTTCTGTGAATCACTGGCACAGAATCCTGTTGATGTGATGTATTGCCCTTCATTTCCCACAGGAAAGCCAGACAAATCTGCATTACCACTTTTTTAGACCCACAATACATGGAAGAATAATTAAAACACCTTGAATGATAACCCAGTAGAATTTGTAAGGGCTTCTTTGTGCCTGAAGTGTTTGAAGGACTCGTGTAATTGCTGCAGGTCTGTCTGTCATCAGCTTTAGCAGGATGAGAGACGTGCCCTGTACGTGGTGTTGCTTTTGGAAGAACTTTTCTGAAAGGAGTCTCCTTTTGCTCTGTAGAAAGTGTGATTGAGCTTGCACGGCAGCTGGGGCTGCAATCTCCTTTCACAAGCTAACAAAACCACACTGAACTGGTGTCATTTCTGTCAAAGAGCTGGTGCCTTGCCTAGTGCTGCTGCTCCGTGTCTTGGTGTTCTGTAAGACCTTGACACGCACGGCGTGGAGGGTTCGGAAATCATCGTGTCATCTGGGAGGTGAGATGGAGGAAGCCTGACCGAAATGAAATGTTTTACTCCACGTGTCAGTCGTGCCATGTAGTCTTAAAGGAAAACATAACGCTTCAGCTGGCCACCCACTGAGATTTAGGCAAACTCTTGAAGGGAGCTCCTCTGCATGTTCAGTAAATGCCGAGTGTGATGTGTTTTGGGGGAGGGGGGTATGTCAGCTCGGCTTTCTGCCCGTTGTTTAGGTATCTTTGACGAGTAAAAGACACTTGTCAATAGTGTGGCTGCTTCAGGAAGCAAGTGTCAACAAATTCCAACCCCTGGTCTCTGGACTAGCCATCTGGATTTGGCAACAAGTAGGTTTTCTCAGCTTTATAGGCAGAACGCTGATTTTAAAAAGTCAGCTTTGCGTTAAAACAGATGTTTAACTTTGGTTTTATGGTGCTTTGAAGATTAAATACGTGTGATTTCTCTGATCTCTTTGTTTCCCCCTTATCCCTACTACTTCAGTTGCTGTTCTCCAGGGTCTGAGACCTTGTAGGGAATGCTGTTTTTAAAGATGAAGGTGTTCTGCACTTTGGTGTTTTGCTGTTTGCTGTGTAAGTACACTTTGTACACACCCAGGTGCCCGTTGAAGGGAACGCTGTGTTTGTATCTGGTTGAAAAAATAATGCTTTCCAAAAGATAGGTTTTTTTTTTTCAGTGCTGTTTTCAAATCTAGCAGCAACATTTGAATTCAGTTTGACTATCAAAGCTAGGGGAATGGTGCAAGGAAATAAATTGATTTTTGAGAGTGAGGACTGATTAAGTGCAATAAAAACTTTTGGAGTTGTGCTGTTTGCCAGAGCAGCGGATAGACTCAGGAGTGTAAAAGATGTCAGCCAGTTCCAGGTTCCTTTTTTCTTATGGGGCAAGAAGGACACTTTAATTGCTTAAACAGAGGGCTTAATACCCAAAATTTCTGTATAAGCTATTGCAATATAAATGGGTGAAAAAGGGAGCATATATTTCTTGTGTAGTTTAATAATTTGCACTTGAATTGGGATGAAATTTTCATAAAAGATATCAGACAACAAGTGGCATATTGTCAATTCATCACTAAATACTTGGGACTGAAAATAATTTTCCTGTGTCAGCAGGTCGTATCTTACTTATTCGTGATGGTGATTCTTGTACTTCCACTAGTTTGTGCAAACTACAGTATTGAACGTGGTGGGAAGGAATTTGGTGGCCAGTCCTCACGAAAGGGAAGTGGAAGAATCCTTCAGTGTGGGAGGTTAAGGATATCCAACATTCTCCACTTGTTTCTCTCCCAAGAGCTTGTATTATACTATTTCAGGTGCTTTGCGCTGTTCTGTGTGTATCATAACACACTGTGAGGAAAAAGGGGTTTCTCTGTTTTTGTAGATAGTTGATTCTGCAATTGTTCTTTTGGAATAATTTTATTTTGGGAGGCAAGAATAACAATTGCTGCTGTGTTTCCCTGCGGAGACTTGAATATACTAGTTACCTGTTGCCCTCTTGCTGTACTTGAATAGGAATCAGTGTGTTATTATTATGTGACTGATTATTTTCTTTGCTGTAGTCTGTGTTTTTCTTATACTATTTATCTGGAACAATAAGATGACTTTAGTGAATGGCAGTGAAAGCAACTACCACTTGAAATGGGAACCTGGCAAGGTGTGGGAATATGTTTTGGTGTACACACTTGTGTTACTAGAACATGTGAATCTTCATTTTTAGCAAACCTGTGGGGCTTTTCTTTTTTTTTTTTTTTTTCTTTTCCTTTGCATATGAACCACTGTTAAATGCAGAAAAACCAGGATACATTTTTTGTTGGATTTACACTTACTTCTATGAAAAGGTGGATTTGGGACATGCAGTAACAGTCCAAATGCCTGGAATCTTACGATACAAGATGAGTATTTTTGTCTATATAGAAGAGTGTTGTGATATCACTCCCAATCTTTTACAAAGGAATCCTGTTGATCATCCTTTCTTTGTTATTATTATTGTGCTTTTGGAAACTGTTTTTTGTCTGATTTCTATATGAGGAAGTCTCTTTTTTTCTCCAGTAAAGTGAGCTTCTGTTTCCATTGCAGCTTGTTTTCCTGCCACAAGGGTAAATCTGCTTTGTGACTTTATTTGACTGTGTCGATGAGAGGAAGTTTAATTTTTCTTGCCACATTGATCTTTTCCTCTGACATTGGCACAAATGAAATGAAAAACAGTCCCTAGATGTGAAAAAAACCCCAACAAATGGAAAATGCTTTTCTCCTATGAGAGTACCTGATTAAAAAAAAGATACTTTTAAAAACGGTTGCATTTGTTTTAATTCAGGTCTCCCTGATTTAAGACAAAATAAATTTTAAATTTTTGTGACATACATCCAACCCCCCATTAATTCCTTTGAACCAAGTGCATATTCATGAAATAAGGACACTCTGATAGAAGTTGATCACTTGTATCAGGTTGTATCAGTGTAGCTATATTCCTAAATTGTCTTGTTTTATAGGAAAAAGCATGACATTCACTCACACAGTATATTTCTGCAAGCAAACATTCCTCATGGGATAGTGCCTTCGAGATATTTGCTTTATTTAATTGTCCTGCGTGCCTCTTCCACCAGTTGTCCAGAGTTTCAAGGATGTACACGCAGATGGTCCTAGTTAGGCTTTGTACTGTAGGAATAAATGTCAGAAAATGCAACCGGTGGACTAAAGCACTCAGGAGTTACTAGGGGGGGCTAAAAGTTGGAAGAGTATGTTGCAGAAACAAGTTGAGTTACAACTTGTATCTACCTTGGGAACACAAAGGTGACTTCTTGACCTCTTCTAGGTATTTTGGCTAGGATTCTGTTTAAACTAAGGTGAAAAAATTATTGCAGTTGTAGTCACAATTAAGTAGCTACTCAAAGGACACCTGAAATGACATTGTCGAGTGAGTTTCTGTTCCGTATTTTCAAATCCAGAAATCTCATTAATTTCAGCATTCTGTAGTACTGAAGAGCAGTCCCAAAAGGAGAAAGAATGACATCCATATTTTGGGCAGAGAGATGTGGGCTCAGCCAAGACAGCTGAGTTTTCTCCATCAAGTTCACAAGTCCTTTCAACGTATTGCAGCTTGTTCTGCTTATTCAAGTGGCTCCAGAACTATCACAGATGTCCACTAAAATATTGTCACTAACTCAGTCATATATTAAAAAGAGATACCTCTGGATGTACTTAATGGCAAGAAACTAGGTAGCAAGCATATAATGATATTGAAATAATTGCATCAAAACACAGTGTATATTTACTTGTTAAAAGTAATATAGTGGAAACTGAATAAAACAGTTAATTCACTAAGTACCACCTATACCTTAATTCACTGATTTCAATACTCTATGTATTTTCAATGATTAGATAAATAGCATGCAAACATGTCAATTTAATCAAAAATAGTAATATAACTTTCAAGCAGTATTTAAAATAGTATTCAAAATGATCTTACATCATATGTGAGAGAGAAATGCAGTGCTTCTCTGGGGACTTGTGATGCAGACATGCCATAGAGGAAAGACCCAGATTTTATCTGAAAAAGGCAAAACACAATTAGACTTTACCCATGAACTGTGCAGAAATACTATATAAATGTCAGTCCTGTTCTGTAATCATGGGGCATCAATTCTACTCAGTCATTTGGCATCTACCTTAATACAAATGACTTGTCTTACTGTGGTATAAACCCTGCATGGAACAGGGATACCAACCCTACAGTGAATTCCAGTTTTACTTCTAGAACTCTGTTTGCTGCAATCTGTGAAATTCCCCTTTTGGAACCATTTAAACCATAGGACTTCTGCTTAAGTAGAGTAGGATTCTGTTTAATTAAGGAACGAAGGAATACAGCCAAACTTCTTTTACATAGGATAACGTTTTGTAGGATTGTTTCTGGCCGCTGCATCATCAGGTAGTGCATGTGATGTGGTGTGGAGGGCATATGGAGACATCTTGAAGCAGCTGATCCTCGTCAGTGGATCAGCTAAAAGATATCCACATCTTTTAGTTGTTACTTCTGCTCTTGTTCGCTCTCCTTCTTCACCAAGCCCTTAGCAGTAGACCTGCAAGCACAGCTCCATATGGAGGTCCATATCAAGGTCAAAACACTTCAGTCTCGCCTCCAAAATGTTCATTTTGCGTGAACAATCGTGCTGCTTGAACAATTTGCAAGTTCAGGTTGAGGCAAAAGCGTTGCCATTCATTTTGTCAAAGGTGAGCTAATGTGATGGTCTGGACAGGCAGGGTAACCTGGAGAACAGATCTAATTATAACTGCAGCTTATTTCAGTAATATTTCAGGAACACTGGTGGGAACTGTCACTTCCAGCAGGACGACGAGTTGTATTTTTGTTTCTTGCAGACAGTATCTAGAAACATCTTCGCTTACTGCAGCAAAAGAAATCACACCCCTCTCATAACCTTGGAACACCAAGGAGAGAGGACTACTGGCCTGTGTGCCCCATCTGGGGACTCCATGCAGTTTTTTCCCCATCAGGATATCTAATCAACTGCAAGCCCCTCCTTGTCCTTTTCTGTACACGTGACAAGGTCTTGCATGATTACTTAAAAATTTCAGGCAGTTACAATCAAAATCTCAAGCCTTTTGAAGTAAAAGAAATCTTGCTGTTGATTTCAGTTCTATGTATGAAAAGGCAAAAATTAATACCATGCTGCTTAAACTGAAATAAAAATGATAAAATGGGTGGCAGGCAGGAAAATTAAATTCTAGTGTAAATGCTCTATAATTCCAGAGAGGCTCTTTTATTTCACCTGCTGTCTCCATTAACTGAATGAGATTTCCATTACAGAAACCCCCCCTTTTTTTTCTCCTGTCATTTGTAAAAACAGTGCTGTTTTTCTAAAGAATGAGAATAAGTCAGAAGGGAGGAGTTTAGGCAGTAAATATTAGTGAAGTTTATGGGGCTTCTGGTGGCTTACTAGTTAAAATGTGTGTTGTTTCAGATTAAAATAGAATGTACGCTCTGTGTTGGGAAAAGCTATTTAAAGAAAGCTTATTTTGTCTCTGGTATTGAGACTGTCAAAGTAGGTGAAGATTGATCAAGAATAATTGGGTATGAATATTTCATCCATGAAGGAGTTTTCAGTGTAAAAAAAAAGACAGTGGAGGGAGAAATGAATGAAAACAGCATTGGGGCATTAGCAAAGGGGAAAAAAGTCCCTTCCTGCCAATTTTTATTGTGGAAGGAGAAAGTGAAGCTGAAGCTATAGGTTAGGAAAATTTGCCCTTTGACATCTGCCCACAGTCTGCTCATATCAACAGTTCTGCATTTTCCCATATTCTATTTTTTTTTTTTTTCTATCAGTCACTACCCAGGATAAAGGAAAACATAGGCAAGCCTACAGCAGAACTGAATGGTTTTTGTTTCTCTACATATGACTTCAGCTCTCTTTTTGAGATGACTTTTCCTTCCTTTTCCTCCTGGTCCACTGGATGGCTCTGTGATCACTCGCATGCTGTACGCAGCCATGTCTCTGTAGTGTGATCATTTACTTAATATCATACCAAAAACCTTTGCTTCTCAGCGTTGAAGGCAAATAGTGCTAATTTCAGCAGCAGAAATAACGAAGCAGACAACATTTCTGTACCGAGAGCAGCGGCAGAGAGAAAGGCACAACTAAGGTTGTCTTGAAGGGCCAACCCTTGCTCCCTTCTGGACAGCTGTTGTTTCATACAAGTGAAATTCCTTTGTGGAGCAGCACAAAGAGGGGGGAAAAAGGTGTTTAGTGGCTTTACAGAGTGCAGCGCTATTCAGAGCGGGACTAGTCTGTGCACACATCTGGGTTTATGGGTGAAAATGATTCTGCATCTCTTCTCGACTTGGGTTTTCTATGAGGATCTTGTGTCCCAGCGAGCCAGAATAGTGTGTAATTTTGCTATTTCAGATAAGAGTATCCCGCAAGGTTTGAGAGGATGCTTCCCTGGTGGTAATGTCAGTATTAAAACAGTTTGCTTGGTGAGAGGGATTTGCAGACTTGGCCTCATGCCTTGCATATATATATATATATATATACATAGAAATGTACTCAGTGGATACACTGAGTGTCAGATGCACCACGGCGTCTGCGGCGTGATGATCCACGTCTCTGATAGGAAATGTTAATGCCAGAGGAATGCCACCCCAGGCACGTTTGGGCCTGGCTGGGACAGACATTGCTGTGATTTCTACATTCTCGTTATCTGTGCTTCTTGAGGTTTTCTCTGGGAAGAGAAACGAGGAAACAAACAGATGCAGTCTAATCTGCACTCTGCAAGATGCTTGTTGTATCTTAAGATATCTAGAGGGGAAGTCCATCTTAAAGGCCAGTGGTGCTGTAGTCGATTAAAACTGAGGAAAGTAAGAGCTTTTTATAGCTGTCTTTTCCTATAAATCACAGACTTCCTCTCCTTGGGAGATTGCCAGTGTAAAATCCTAGAATTTCTTGGCATTACTGAAATCAAAGGAGACCTAGTTTACATTCCCAGAACTGTGCAGAAGAGAGCTGGGCAGTGTTTAATTTCTGTACCAAAGCAGAATAAGTCTTTAAAAAGAAGTTATTGTGTACATTCACAAATGAGTACGGCGCTGTGTAGTGACACTACTATAAATTGTATCACAGGGAACTAGTGCTGTAGTGCAGAGCCTTCAGAAAAAGAGTTATCAAATAAGAAATCTGTAATATCTGTCTGGTTTTGTTACTCTGAGAAACTTGAGCTGTGTCTGGAGTGTGTTAGCAAGGTCAGAGATCTCATGGACAGTACCACGACCATCTGCATTACTTCACTATAAGATGAAGCTTTTGGCTTTGTTTTGAATCTTGCTGGTCCGTGCTGGAACAAAGATCAGGAACGGGCCATGGAATGCATTGCTCCAGGGACTGCTCCCTAAAAGCTGAGTGGCTGGAATGCTCTCGAGTTTGCTTCCTTCCAGCACTGGTTCCAGAGGCTTTGCCTCGAGCGCTCCCACATCAGTGGGCTAACGTGACAGAGTTTTTGCTAACTGTGCCTTTAGTTCTGCTCTGAATGTTTTCCCCCTATGAAACTTTTTACCTGTGAGACTGAGGAGCAGCAAATTCATAGAGTTCATCTGCTGTGAAAGTGAAGGAAGGTGGGTTAGTGTGACTGTGCAGCTGCCATGCAGTAGATGGATTATTTAATAATTTAATGCAGCCAAGCAGTCTATTTATAACTTTTTCAGTAGTCTTCAGTAGTTTTCCCTAATTTTTAAACAGCCTGAAAACAATTCCGAGGTCTTAAAAGATAGAACCTTTTCTAATTAGTGGGATGACGTTCTCTCCTTGTCTCAGCAAAACTCACTTCAGGACTCTGTTAGGTTGTTTACCACCATAGAGTGCTGCAAAAAAGGTTTCCTAGAAATCAGCAGTGCTTTCGAAGCTATCTTTGAAAACAACAAAAAAAGCAGGCCCAAGCAGAATAACATGCTAGAGCTGTGTGTAAACTCCCCCTGCATGAATGGAATGATTCGAATACTTTGGACCAATTTTTTTCCTTATTTGAGTCAAGGGGGTTTAGTTCAGGTTATTAAATAGAATAATTCATCACTTGGTAGTTGTTGGAGAAGTAAAAGATTTATTCTAGAAGGACAATCACCAAAATGATGCACGTCATCTCTCTTCAAGTATTTTGTCCAAGTGAAGGTTCATGAAGGAGATGGGCAGTAAGAAGGGTAAGCCTGATATGATGAGAAAAGCAATGAAATATTTTCTTATCTGGGACTAAAGACATGATCATAACAAAATTAGAAATACGAAGTTACATTTTTGTTCCTCAGTTTAATTTACTCTTGTTTCATTAACATGTTAATAACTTAATATTTGTTAAATATTATTTTTGAACTGATGCCCCTGCAGTGGGAATCTAAACTGGAAGAAATCTTTAATTAATTAATCTATTAGTAATAACTTTGTAAACTGTTAAACAAAACAAGAGTATTATAGATGGATTATAAATGATAACAACATGAAATTATGGGAGAACACTAATAAGAAAGAAATGAGGACAATATTGTGCCTATGTACCATAACTGCCAATTACAGCAAATACAATTCTCCTTGTTAGCTAAGAAATTTTTTAAGGGGGCATGTAAGTACATAGGAATGATGAGCTGCTTGTATTAGGTAATTTTAGAGATGGTTGCATACAGCTGTATCTACAATTTTTACATGTGTGTAGGTCTATCCTTATACAGACACACATCTCCTAACTGTTTATGTAGCAAACCCACATACCCATCTGACAAATACGTGTTTGTCTGTGATTGTTTTCCTCTCTCTTTCCTCCATCAGACTGCAATCATTCTATTTGTATCTGCAATAGCAGTGCTTAGAAAGGAACAATCTAATTTTGCCTTATGCACTTCTCCCTAAAAATCCAGGTCTTTGTTTCCTTCTTCTGATGTGTGATATATTGAAGTATATTTGCTGCTTTTATACCTCTGCTTGTTTCCTTCTATATGAACTCAACTGGTCAAGGTCACAAGACTCTAGCAGTCTTAAAAGACTTTAGGACTTCTTCATTTGAGGTGAACTGAATTCTTTATTTGCCTTAAATTAGCTTTAGGTATTTGAGGCTTTATTTATATTAAATGATACGGGGGATGTGGAGGGGAGAGCCCAAACTCCTAATTCTAGACTTTTAAAACAAGTTTATTTGTTCAGGAGTTCACAGCTATCTTCTCGTAGCTCCAAGGGGTACGTGAGTGAGGAAAAAAAAACCTGAGGAGAGGGAGGTCAGAGATTTCTATATCAAACAAGGGAAGAAACTGTATTAAAGTTTTAACTTCAAAAAGGTTTCCAAGGCAGCAAGTCAGTCTTTGTAGTAGAGGGGAAAAAGGACAAGCAAGAGAGGTAGAAGAGAAGGGAAGGCTGATAGTCACATCTTCCCTCAGAGGCCACGGAGCTTCTGTGGCTGAGCCATTGCACAAAATTATTCTCTGTAACAGACAGAAGAGGTTTCTAACTCAGTCATCAGAAGTTAAGGCCTGACACTGAGCAGCTCTTGGTTTTCGTTTGAGGCATATGTAATATTTATAAGGTAACTTTGGTGTCTTCATTTTCCCAAAGTAAGAAGGAAGATGATGAGGTCTCAAGCCTACTCCTGTAACCTTGGTATCTGCAGTGAGTCTCAGCGCAGCTTTGTAAGGAATGTCTGTAGAGCGCGCTGGCACTGATTGCTGAGCAGGTGGAAGAAGAGATTAAATGACCCATGCTTGGGGTGTATCCATTTTTCTTGTCCGTGTTGAATTTTCTTGAGAACATCGCTCTGTGGGTTCACGCTGACATTTGAATAATACTGTTGAGGTTTGAGAACTTGTGCTGGCTCCTTGAACTAGCCACTGTGCAGAAAGTAATTATAGAGGATTTAATGACAATTTGCAATTCTGTTAACTTGAAAATATTTGCAGGCTCTTCTGATTATTTTCATATCTTCGTGTCTGAGCCCTGCAGGACTAAGCAATTAAGCAAGCTGTAGTAACACTGACTTTCTATCATGTCTGACCTGCATGTTCTCTTTTTTTTTTTTTCTTAGGAAGATACTTCTTTTTAGCTATAGTGTCTAAAAAGATTTTTATCAGCTCTAGAAGTCAGGATGAACTTGGTTCCCTTTCTAGGACTGTTCTTATGTCTGATCTTTACCATTACTCTACCTATTTCTTGGCTTTTTCCCTCCCCAAGGACAAAGCGTTTACGGAATAGTGCCTAAATGAGACATTTTAAACTAAAATGTTTTTAAAGGGGTTGGATGCATATTTGTGTTGCTTGCCCAGTGCAGTTCAGGTGACTGGTAGGAAATACCTAAGAGCAAGCTTTAAATCAGAAATGGAATTGAGGATCCAGGAGAGCTTTGGTCTGTTGTCCAAAAGAATACAAAAAATACATGGGGAGAGGTGTGATGGTGTCCATAGGGGAAGGAACAATCAGATCTTTGTCCAGAAAAACCATGTCTGTGCCTTGGAGCCTTTACCCTCAGCATTACTGTAGTGTGGGAACAAGTTCAGCGAGCAGCACCTGCCTTCAGTTAACTGGAATCAAAAGGGAGTGTTTCAGCCTTGGAGTCGAGAAGGAGTGTGGGAATCAAAACGTTGAGTTTGCAAAAAGTCCTGGGAATTCGAATGAACTGAATGATAACACCACGTGCTGCTTACCAAAGAACCTTAATAAAGGGGAAATGCAGAGGGAGCTCTGTGGGGAATCCCAAAACCAAATCATGGTGTGAGTGCAGCCTGGTTTCTTCAGCACCCATATTTGCCATACTGTAGTAGCTCCATACGGGAGATTTATTTAAAATAAGTACAAACTCTTAAAACATATGCTTTCATTCAGGACCACTGTGAAGTGTCAGCACAACAAAATCACCATAATTCAGAGTTTTGTGTGTGGATGGTGAAGCAGCAGCAAGGAAAATGTGGTCCATTGGCAAGACAGCAGCAACTGTTAATTAATTTGGGAAACAAAAGAGGCAAAAAAAAACACCTCTTAAGCAGCTTGGACTTGAGCTAAAATAGTACAGCAAGATTAAAATCAGTAATTGCCAGGGGTGTTAATTAGAACTGGGACCACACATATAAAATGTGACTCACAGAATATACTGAAGAAGTCACGTCTGAGTCAGATTACAGAGAATAATGATTTTGCTGTAGCTTATCTTCTTGTATGAAATAATTTTTTTCCCCTATGCAGTGTATGAAGTCTCCAGGGAACAGGGTTTATTAGAACTTAAGTGATAGCCAATACATTTGCCTGAAGCCTCTCAAATTTTGAACTCCCATATGTCAGCTCCAAAGCTGCAAATTCAGCCACAGCATTAAGGATCTTGGAGCCCTAAGGCACTGATCTGGTGGGAATGGAAATTCCTTCGTTTTCTTCGTGTTATTTTAAAATTTCTGACAAATCAAGTGGCATTATAAAGACATTTAGAAGGTTTAGCTCAGCTTCATAAATCCTTTGGCGGATCATAAATATTTAAAGTTGATTGTTTAAAAAAAGGGAGATAAAGGAGGATATTTACCTGTGAGCTACTTTAAACAAAAATATTAATGTGTCTCTTCATAGAATTCCCTCTCTTTAAAATCTTACCTATGAATTGTGAACTTGCAATAATAATTTTGTTCTACTGGAAACTTGGAGAAAGACATAGATATAAACCTGAAAATCTTAATATATTATCAGTTCTACATAAAACCTTTTATATACTCCAGTCACATAGATTTCACTGCTTATAGCTGTTTGTACAAAAGTTAATTTATGGTAATCATCCCTAGAGAGTAATATTGGATTACAAAACTGTTGCAAGTTGTCACTCAGCTTCTTTTTTCACTCAAAGACTTTTTAGGTTTATGATTCTTTGTGGGTCTTTAAAGAAATCTTCCCTCGCTAGCATCTTCATACTGTAAGGGTAGACACAGCCTCAGAAGAATTTGTAACAAGAAGTTAGGGGCTTAGTTTGCTAGGAAGGCTTTCTGCCTGAATGGTACCTCGTTCTCAAAGGCAGTTTCAGTGCTTTCCCCCCTGCAGCTATCAGCCTCTCTCTGGTATGTGAGAGGAGAGAGAGAGAGAGTCCTAACAATGCCATTGATGTGCCTTGCTTTGGCCTGGAAAAGTCCAGGAGATAGGAGGTCATGATAGTGCAGACCGAGATTTTTCAGGAATTGATGGGCCTTGGAAGATGTTTTGGGCTAAGGAAGGTTAGTTGCAGCTTTACTGCTCTGATTGTAGAAACATGAAGTAAATTTTCACAGAGAGTATTTTTAAAGGTATACTTCTTTTTTTTTCTCCCTCTGCTATTCTTGGGCAAGCCTGGGTTACACCAAAAAGCTTAATTTCTTTGACTGTCGTTAATGTTCAGGAAGGTAGGATCGATAAGTCAGTGCAGCTTCATCTGGCGGAGCTGGGTTGAGGGATGGGTTGTGGGTCAGGAGGAAAAGCAACCTGCTCTCCCATCCCCACACTGGCCCATCTCTTCATGTGTAAAGACAGCCTCTGTCCCATGGAATTCCTCTGAGTATTTGCCTACTTCTCACGGATATGTGTATCTTTGCTGGGAGAGACTACAGCAAGCCCGGAGCTCAACACTGCTTCTGATCCTGCAGCGATCAGAACTGAACGTCTCTCTGCATTGCAAAGGTAGAAGCACCTACCGATTTCTTTTCAAGCAAATAGATGAAACAGCTTTGCAGGTTCCTCAAAGATAAACCGCTCCAGGACGTGGCTGATGCACTGATCTCAGTGGGGTGCACGAACCTCTGTAATCACATTTAATGGAGCCTCCTATTTGTGCCGGGAGCTTGGTCACGCCAGTCGGAGACCGTCCGTCTTGTGCCAGAGATGTGAAGGAACAAGGTTCTGCGAACAAAGGAAAGAGATTCCTATTAAGTGCCAACATTAAATCAAGTTCCTATTCTTCCTGTTGGCAGCGTAGGGCCAGGCAGAAGGCAGAACCATATGTGCTCCTCTTAAGTGCTGATCTGCTGGAGTGTTGTCAGCCAGATTTAAGTGTCCTGCTTTAACTGTTAATAACTGTGTTCTGGGACACTGAGTCACGGTCCAGAAAAATCACCATGCTTATTTCTAATATTGACAAAGGTGGTTTGGTGCTAGAATAAAGAAAAAAAAAAGATTTTTATCGTTTAAGTGTATTTTGTTTATGTACTTGCTGACACATGTGAAACTATATGAGTATAATACACGAATTTCTCTATAGTACAGGAGAATGGGGAACTGTTTCGTGCACAATAGGAATTAGAGGCTATGTAGAATAGAGGTACCAAATAAAATGCTTCTCATTTCTAGTGGCTTTTACAGGATCTCAAGCGACACTTGCACTGTCCAGCCCTCCTCCCAGATTCTCAGTCCCCTGAGCACAAACAGCACTTCAAGTTCACGTGAATTCTGTCCAGCTTCGAAGTCTAGATTCAGGTAATAAATGGAAGAAGTGCTTTTGGCCTTCACTGTACCTCCCAGGAACATGCCAGCCACTCTTGCTTTACCAAACTGAGTCTCAGTTTATCGGGATTAGTCATGTCCTGGTAAATAGCCAGAGAAGCAGATATTTATAAAGGGACTAAATATCAATGAGTAGTCTAGAAAAGAAATCTATTTTCAAGTTTGCAAACACTACTGAGGGAAGGAATAATTTTGAACTTAAAGAAAAAGCAAGCATAGAACAAGAGGCTGCAAAAAGGGATCAAAACAACAAAAGTATTGATAGTAGTAATGGGCAAATACATGGAAGGTACATGGAGAGCAACATTGCAACACAAAATCAGGGTCTACTTCTTCAGACTTTCAAAAGACAGGTAAGAAATTTGGAGTACAGAACCATAAATTCCTTCTCAAAACTGAAGTACAAACTGTTCTGCACATCTGTGAGTGCAGATGGTCACTGTTCTTAATAATTTAGCAGAAGAACTAATACACTTGCTTTGACCGAGACCAAAATAGTGGATGGAGCTTGTGTTATCCATCCAGCCACTCCGGGTACGTGCTTAGCAAAACAGCAGCACCATGATTGTTTTCACAACAACAGGAACCAACATGTATTAACTACAGTAAACCTAATTTATAAAAATAGAGCAAGAGAGAAGTTAAATCTGAAATTGCTTTGCTGTTAGTAGGAAACAAGACTTTTCCCCCACATACTGTTGCCAAGATTTTCAGTCAGTTGTTCATGTTTTGGCTTTGTATAATGTGTTAGCACACAATTCCTAAAAGGAGTTGAAAATGGAGTACAGCCTTTTATTATGTTTATTGCATTTTTGGGCTTATTTTCATACCCTGCTTTCTTGCTTAAAATGACAAAGGCGAAATACCTGTCAGATGGGGAAAACCACAGGACACCATACAGTGCCTGCAGTTATCTGGGAGATACAACCATGTGAAGATGGTACTTGATAACCTGTAATAAACTGGACAGAAATAGAACTAAAAGAAATCTTGGAGGAAGAAATAGTCTTAGGCCAAACGATAAATGAAAAACTGTATTAATACCTAGGTAGGATCTGTGACTTAAGTTATACAGCTTATTTCTTGATCTGGCCTCTTTTGCCAAAGTATGAAAGTTAAAGAACTGGAGTATATATTTTTCCTTACGTGTTTTTGGAAGCAAAGTCAGCCCCAAGCTCTTTAGTATCAGCAGCAAATTGCAGCATCATGCTCTTTCAGTGTTTACAGACTCGTGTATCGTGGTGTGCCTCTTCTTTCAGCACTGAGAACTGCAATAGTCAATAATAGAATAAATTTCTGTCTTTTATTCCTTAGCAAGTGGTGAAAAAAAACAAACCAAAAAAGGACTGATCATGATGGTGATCATAGCACGAAGTCAATAAAATGCAATTTTTCAGACAGCTTTCTTTTCGTTGCCACTTCATAACTTTAGGATATGTTTACAGAAAATTGAGGAAAAACACGAACTTGCATTGAATTGAATGTTCCTTAGCAGTCTCATCCTAATGCAGAAACTTCCTCCCTTTTATACCGTGGTTGTAGCTCGTTTTCATTGTGTGCCGTATCTTTTCTTGTTGCCTTGAATTGGAAATAGCACAAGTGAAGTCAAGAAAGCTGTGCTGGTGTAAAGCTGGAAAGCGACTGAAAACCAGGATCTGTTCAGGCTGCAAGGAGCTCTTTTCTCTTCAATTTTCTCTTCAATTCACCCTGTGATTTTCACAACATACCAGCAGCATTTCCCTGTCTCCTTTCCCAAGTTAAAGTTTCTTTTATTATAACTTAGGCTCACGTTGGCATCAGTGCTACAAGAAGCTGTACTTTGGACTTATCAGGCAAAATGTGCTTGAACTTATAGGTAAATATTTACTTTGGCCTGAATGGTTTCAGCAAACCTATCACTTAACTGGCTTCTTTTGCACCTCCTACACGTTTCAGAGCCCGGCAACAATATAGCTCTGTCAACAAGGAGAGCACAGCTCTTTATGTAGATAAGCAGTGAAATATCCCTGCACTGCCCCTATAGCCACAAATTCACTTTTATTTACCTTTTGGAAAAAAATAATCTGCTTTATAAAATGCTGGTTTAATTACTTTCCGTGAACAGAGTCCAAAATTCCTCTGAAACAATACTGTGCCAGTGCAAGTTTGTAGCATTTTAATTTGAATTGCTAAAATTGATATTTAAAATGGGCCTTTATTGTGATTCTACTCTACTGTTGAAGGCAGGGCAAAAAAGCAATAAAGAAATTTCAGCATCAGAAATATAAAGCTAAATAGCAAATATAGCTATTATTCGGAGTGTAACCCAAGGTTGGTTGTTTTTTTTTTTTTTTGGCAAAAATATAATTAAGATTAAATTGTAAATGCTGACAGGGAGGCAGGCAGATATTTGGGCATATGTGTGCGTATATATGTCTAAAATCAAACTGTTCCTTGTTAGGTGCAGCCACTCCAGGCTGGTTGTGAACTTTGCTATGGCAGAGACTCTATTTTTATCTGAAATAAGTAGTGTGGTGGTTTTTTGTTTTGTTTTGTGGTTTTTGTTTCTTTGTTTTTGTTTAGGTTATAGGGTTTTTTTCCCTGTTTTAGCAAAAGGGAAGTTACTGATTTGTTCTTATGAAGATATTTTGCTTTTAATATAATTGCTGCATGGAAGGCAAAGATCTCTCTATATGTACACACACTTTTGACAGTTTGCGTTGTTTCCTAGCAGATTGTATTATAGCAAAAGTAACTTTAAATCTCCCAAGAATCTGTCTGAAGTCTTCAATAGGAGGAAGGTGGTAAGTGAGGACCTTCTAAGACCTTGTGTGCACATTCTCTATGCTCTTGACTGTGCTTGTAGCCAAGGTGTTCTTGAAGCTGATTCAGTTGGTCCTGCCTCACTTTCCGTTTGTTATCTCGATCCTTCACGTGCAGACACATTTCTGAGCTGTATTCACCCTATTTAGCCCACCCTCACAAATGATCATTGAGAAGTGCAAGGGAAATGTACTCTGAAGGCTGGAAAAGCAGTTGGGAGGGTTGTAGCAGAGTTCCTGGCTGCACAGGAGGTTTATAGTGTTTGTCATGTTATTAGGATCAAAGTTGGATTGATGGGGATAAAATGTGGTGTCATTTCCTCTTAATTAATCGAGGGAGGTGATTCTGTCTGTCTGCTCTGCTCTGGTGAGACCCCACACGAAGCACTGCATACCCCCAGCTCAGGAAGGACACACTGGTCTGCTGGAGGGAGTCCAGGTGAGGCCAACAGCTTGATCAGAGGGATGCAGCAGCTCTTGTGCCAGGAAAAGCTGAGAGAATTGGGTTTGTTCAGCCTGGACATGTGTTGGTTTCAGAGTGACCTAATTGCAGCCTTGCAGTACCTGAAGGGAACCTGCAAGAAAGATGGAGAGGGACTGTTTACAAGGGTCTGTAGTGATGGGACAAGGGGAAACGGCTTTGTGTTGACAGAGAGTAGGTTTGGATTGGATATCAGGAAAAAATTCTTTACTGTGAGGGTGGCAAGGCACTGGAACAGGTTGTCCAGAGAAGCTGTACTGCCTCATCCCTCAGGTGCTGAAGGCCAGGTTGGATGGAGCTCTGAGCAGCCTGGGCTAGTAGAAGGTGTCCCTGCCTATGGGGCATTGGAATGAGAAGGTCTTTAAAAGTCCCTTCCGACCCAAACCACTCTGTGATTCTATGGTCAGCTGGGGGATACTGAAAATAAGGAAAAAAAGCTCCTGCAGTCCTTCCCCGAAAGACTTTGGGGCTACTTCTGAGGATAGATGTAGTGATACCCAAATCCTTTTGGAACTACAGATTTTGTGTGCACATTTCCAGTGATATGTAAGCCTAGTGTAAATACAGGAAATTAATACATAGTATGTGCTTCGCTTTATTTGAACTGCTGTGAGATATGAATGAAAAGTATCAGACTTATTTCTTCAACCTGGCAAAACATGAAGGTAAAAGGCGTAAACTGACTTTTTTTTTTTTTTTACTGTGAAGCAAGGAACTGATTCTTTAACACAATTATACAACTTCTTTTTTCACCTCTCTTTCATACTAACTAATGAGCTTCAGAAAGCGTTAACATAAAGGTTAAACAGTTTTGCTGTGCACTTTGCCTGTCCAAATTTTGCATTCAGCTAGGCTGAAATCTTTGGGTTAAGGAGATTAGTTGTTTTTCCAAGCCTTAAAACTTGAAACAGGAGAAATGCAAGACTGCAGGAAGTGCCACATCACAGCACAATTGCTAGAGATCAGCACGCAGGAAGATTATTCTCTTCGGCACTCTGTGTACTCACTCCCTTTGTCAAAAGGGTATTTAGTCTATGACCCAGCAAGTGGTAGGAGCCCACAGAAGTCTGGTAGAGGGGAATGGGTGGTCTTGTGAATGTTACTTCCATGTTAAATATCCTGGAAGGAAGATTATCCTCTAGCATTTATGGATGAGTCCTGTCAAGGGAACAAAGTGCTTTAGTTTGGCTCTTGGATTCTGCCTTTTTGCTCAGTTTCATCCCCAAAGATTTCCCTTGACGTGCTTCCCAAGATGCAAAACTGTAGTAGTGTTCAGTCAGGGGTGCGTCTTTAAAAAACAAAACAAAAGCCTTTCATGTGGTCATGTTGTGTGGCAAAGATGTGGATCCTGTCCCTTATCTCCTGGTGTTATTTTCATTTTTCCAGAACCATTGCAGTGGGAATTCTACCTGCAGCAGAACTCTCGAGCTGGGAAGGATCGTGCGTATCTCATTGCATGGTTCACTCGGTCAGCTCACTAACCGAGCAGACCTGCTTTGGCCAGACTGATTGCACTGCTCTGCTCTGGGAAAATTACCTCTAGGAGAATAGAAGAGTCTTCTGAAATAAAATTAAGCCTTGGAAACCTTTAGGCAGCCTGCCCTGGATTGTGGGAACATGCCTGGTATCTTTGTGTAGGCTGGGAGCGAGCCTTTCTCCTTCCCTTGTTTCTCCTTGGCACAAACAGGAGTTTGTTCTGATGAGGACAAATTGTTTTATTATTATTTATTTATTATTAATATAATATATCAACATCATTACTGCATGTTTGGAGCAGACTGACATTTAGCTAAAATCAAAATGTAGGAATAACACAAAGGAACAGTTCTGATTTTTGTGTGTGTAAGGGGTCTTTGTGTGTAGGTTGATTGATTTGGTTTATAAATTATAGTCTTACAGGATTTTATGTTTTGCTGCTCACTCTTTTGCTTCCACCTTCACTGCCTCTAAACTATCCTTGCTAAGCAATGGTGATCACTCAAAATCCTTTCTAGATTTCACAGAGAATCCTGAATGTGTTCAAGAAGGGCACCTTAAGCTTTTAATTTCATTCTCAAATCTTTACTTGGTAGGATTCACAGGGAGGTATCGGCACTGCATTTGGCTTTTAATAGCTAAATTTTTGCTGATGAAAATGAGATGGTTTCTAGTGCTGGTCTAGCTGTTTTCACCTCATTTGGCATCAATACCAGTAGCGAATAATTCTTGCGAGGGCCTTCCCCAATAATGTCTTCTTTAAAAGACATTAATATAAGATTGGGTAAAGTTAATATCTATGTATCAGAGAGATTCTGTCACCTGTTACCAATATGATTCTCCTGGATGTTGTACTGTAATTATACAAATGAATAAAAGCTGTCTGTCTTGGTTGGGTTTTTAATCAATTGGATGGACAGGTTGTTAATCAAACTAGAAGAGCATTAAAAGCCCTACGTGGGAGTATTTCTTGTGCTGTTCTTGGTTTTTCTCTTTTATTGACGTTTATTTTTATTAATTTTTTTCCTGAAGGCTAAAGGATGACTAGGAGAAACAGAATTTTCTCACTTTCACTGTTTCCCAACAAATCAAGTAAAGAGAAAAGGAAGAAAACTGAAACTGAGAGGTCTACATTTAAAAAAACCCCAAAACCCAAACATATATATGATTTGTGTTTTAATTAATTTTCCAAAGAAATCTGTTACAAAGAACAGAATGTAGAGAGGAACAGCTTTTGTGTTTGCTTTCTGAAGGAACATGTGCAGCAAAAAAATGCAGATTCAGACTGGCTAAAAGTATATAGAAGTCTGGTCAAAAAACCTCAATGCCTTTGTAAGTCTATCTTAGTGCAAATTAATTATGTAAATAATAAGGGTGACTACATCAAGTTCATTGCAATTAAAGCACACTCCTTTAATCAAACACCTTGCTAAATTGGAATGTCAAACATCTATCTTGATTTTAGATAATAAGCATTTCTTTGAAGGCATGAGAGATGGTTTCTGCACACCAGTGACCTGGGCATTCTGTTGGAAAATGGAAGACCACTCCTGTGTTGTCAGTTTGGAGGTAAATTTGGTTATTTATGCCAGTTGAGCAGTTTTAAGGGTAGAGGTTTCTCAGAAATAACCCTTTGATATTAAAAGAAAAAAAAAGTAAATTAAAAATCCATTTATAAGGCTGCTTCCCATGGGCCTTTTCCGTAGTTATAAAAGGAAGTGTTCTACAGTCTGGAATGATTTGCCACTGCTCTTAGCTTAGGGGTTATCTCCCTGTCTCAGGTCCTGAGACCAGGCCCTCAGAAGGGCCCTTAGTGGCTTCTCTCTGGCATGAGAATTCTCCTTTCTTCACAGCCTTCATCCTCATTTTGCCAATTCCTTTCCCAACACTAGAATTTGTCAAATTATTCCGCGAGGTAGACGTATAGTTCTGTTCCCTGAATGTTTCAGGCGTCGTTAATTTACCACCGGCACACTGTACATGCTCCCGCCTCTCTCAGAGAATGGCGATGGTCATCCTTGTCTTCCACTTGTCCTTATCCCTCACCATCTCTTCCCCCAGAAGAACCTTTGGCCTGTTCTGTAGGTGGACGTTGTGGTCCAAACTAGAGCTGGTTTTTTTAAGTGCTTTGAGGTCTGCAGTGAAGGAATGAGAAATGTGAAAACCCGCTGCTGCTGGGGGGGGAGCAGGAGTCAGGCTGAACACCACCGTCCCACTCGCAGAGCATCTCGTGACCTGCCACAGCTGAAATGGTAACGTCTAAGTGGATTTTTAGTAGAAGTAGGTCTCCCAGATTCTAATTCCCGTGTCAGAGGTTGCCAGCAATATCAGTAAAAAGTCAGCAGTGTGGCCTTTATTCCCCACTGGAGTGCTGGCATGTGACAAAACTAAGTGCGGTAATTTAATAGCTGCTTTTTTTTTTTCCCCCCGCCCAAAACAGAGCTGCGTTAATCTGAAAGACAGCTGATTTTTCAAGGTCAAAAGTGCCTGGCTACAAATTGATGAGCTATTATGCATGTCTGTGGGTTTTTTGATGGTTCTGTCTTAATAATATGCATGCAGAACAGGCCATAAAAATTCCATTTAAGGGTATTAAAACACACCGGGACATTTAATCAGGTTAGAATTCCTGTCAGCTGGCTGTAGGGACAGTGTTGTTCAGTCCATCATTGACCAAGTATGTGTAAGATAAAGACAAATGGCTGTTCCACAATTTCAGATTTCACTGGGATGACTTTTTTTTTTTTTTTTTTGGGGCATTTGTCTAATGGTTTCGTGGAAATACAGGGCACAACTGTGGGTACACTGCTGGTGAGCAGAATATTCCACTCTCCCTGCTGCAAGCAAATCAATATAGAAAGGCAATAGAACAAGAAAATATTTCCAGTGTGTCACTTCCGAAGCTTCTGCAACGGGAATGTATGCATTTTGCAGCAAAACTGCATTAAAGTGTAGATTGTATCACCAACTTCCACAGCTACTCTTGGAGGAACAGCTTTGCTGGGTGTGTGACGCGTGTGGCTGCTCTTACCCTTACCACTGAAATCAATCTACCTCAGAAAATATCACAGTTAAAAATAGATATTTTGAGGTATTTAGAGTTTTGCTGGGTAACAAAGGTGGTGGTGTTCCTACCAAGATTAGACGTAAAATCTGCAAGATAATAGCATTTGTAAATTCCCATTACACAAACACCAAGTTAATTTGTCCCTTTTTACATGGAATTTGAAGGAGCTGCAAAAGTAAATGAGTTTGGGAATGAAAATAAAGCTAGAAATTGGAATTGCACTGCATTGTTTTTACACGTAGTTAATGCTTTAAAGAATAAATAATTTCATAATACAGAGGATTCTGACTTTGAACAGTTTAGTTTTTTTTTTTTGGGGGGGAACTGGTTTGAAATAGACAAAAAAAAGTTTGCTTTTATACTGGAAAAATCTTGATATAGTCCTCAACTCTATTTTTTAAGTAAAACTTTGCTAAATTCTACCATTTGTGTCACTGCGATAGTCTTATTGCTCACATGGATTCTCTTCAAGTGCAAAATATTCAGCTTAATGTGCAAAATATATTTTAAATAACGTTTAATCTATTTCACTCTTGCCAAGAATTTATGACACTTTCAGATATTTTGTGATTTTGCGTGATATACATTTAAAACCTCCAAAAATGTGCAGTTTCTCACGCTTTTCATTATTTTTACAAGGCGAACTCGGATCCTTTCATTCCTTCTGCCTGCCATTCCGCCGATGCCTCATAGAAACTTCCAAGCTGGGCATTGCTGCACAATTTAGGTTCTATTAGTTGGGTTTTTTTTGTTCCCGCTTCTAAAGAGAAGTGGCCTGGCCCATTTTGCTTACTCGAGGAGAGCTCAATGTCCCTTTGCCTTGGCAGTGTTGCTGAGATGGGTGGGGTTTGTTCTCGCTGTTGGCAGAGCTTGGCTGGCCAAAGGGCGAACAATCTAATGCCTTCCAAGGCGGGGACTGCTCCTGCCCCAGCCACTGCATTCCTCTGTGGAAACCACAGCCAGCTTGACTCCCGCTCAAGAATTTGACCCAGGGGATTCTCAAATGCTGGCTGTTGGATGATGAAAGCCCGTTTAGCTGGCTGTTCCCCCGGCTGAGCTGGAAGGAGGGAGGAAAGGAGAAGTGCAAAGCCCTCGGTGCTTTCAAGGTGAAACACATCTATTTGCTCCTTTCCTGAATAATTAAATAATTGCAGCAGTGCTAAGGAAGCAGAAAGAAGAGCAAAGATCTGTCTTTAAAGATTCCTCTCCTTCCAGTTCAGCTTCTGTTCATCACAGTTTATTTTCGCGTTAAAACTGTGGGCAGAATTGTTCTTCAGAAGGCTGAGAAGAATAATAAGGTGTTAAATGGGATATAGGCAGTTAAGTTCAGTGACTAAATGGTAGCTTAAATCATGGCACTGTGTAAGGTTAGCTGTAGCCATTTTTCAGCTCTCTCCTGTGAGAGGTGCCAGCAAAAGGCATCTGGGAAAGCACGTGAAAAATGGGAGGTTGTACAGCTTTGGGTTCGGTACCTTTAGGGTGCCATACTCCTACAGTATTTCTCAGTATATAGCATGAGAGAGAGAAAGGAAACTCAGGAGACTGTAAAAGGCTTTTTATTAAAGTGGTACAGCTCCAGATATTTGTCTTTTCCTGATTATAATAAAAGCTAAAGCTATTTGGCCAGTAAAATCTTGGCAAAGTGAGCATTTGGGCAAAACTGTTTTACTTCTGCATATTGGTTGTGCTAATTGCATGATCTGATGCCTCACAGAGGAACAAATGTCTTGGGAGACTGCTTATTAAATATCAGGAAGTGTTTTTGCATAGTTTTACAGAAAATCTTTCCAATATAAGGCCAATATAAGCAGCCTGTAGGCCTTCAAAATTGTAACCTTATGAGAGAAAGCCAGTGATACTGCTTTGGTGGGCTAATACTGCTCACTCAGGACATTTTTATTGGGTTTTTAACACCCTTTGCAAGCCAGTCACTGACCACTAGTAAGGTATCACTCTTATTTCCCCTTTAATTTTCAGTAGTGAGAGTTAATCTTTTAGAAGTTACATGATATAAAATCTAAGCACAGAATGAAGTGTTTATCGATGTTCTCTCCCCATGAACTGACTTTTTTTGGAGTATGTGGCAGCCATTGTTAGAACTAAGTGTGGAAATTTTCACGTAGACCATAAGATAATGCCATGCCATCAGTATAACTAACTAGTAGTAAGAGTAGCAATCTCTTTGCATCACTTTTTTTAAGCCCAGATATCTGTATGCCCTTGGTCTAATCTCTGCTCTTTCTGTTCAATTAGTGCCTTAAGCAATATAGTGTTGAAATGGTTTTTAAATATGCAGGCTCAAGACTCCTGCATTCTTTCCCTGCTCTCTTGTCTGTAAATTAAGTGCTTAAACTCAGTGTTTAAATAGAGTTTCAGGTCTAGCTCAGGGTTTCAGAGTTTCTGATGTTCTAAAATCCCATTCAGCGCTCATTTGCTCTCTCCCTTATTTGTAGTGACAGCAAAAGTTGTGTCTGGATTTGGGTTGTGAGGATACTGCATGTCGTGTCACTTGTAGCTGACAAAACTTGCTAGTAACACTTCTCTGAAACGAGCATCACAGCCCCTCAAAGAGCGAGCTGAAGGTGCTGCATGAGGAAAAACTGGGCAGCGAGGATGTGGGAAATGTTTCCTTTCATTTATGCGCTTACACATTACAAATAAAGCTGCCAACAGCAGTGAGTTATATCTGTCCTTATGCTTAGTGTATGAGCACTGAGGGATCTCCTTGGTATCCTGCTCTCGCACGTTCGCACTCTGAGATTTTCGGATGAGAGTTCCTCAGCTGCTCTGTGTGAGTTGAGCAGCACTTTCAGCTCTTGAAGGACTATTTCTCTGCATATTTCAGGTTTTTTTTCCTCCAGATCCTCAGCAGGAATTTTACTACTGCTTATCGGATGACAAAGGAGGCTTTGCCTCCTGTGCTTCTTCCTTTCCAAGAAACATTTGCAAAGTTTCCCTGATTTCAGTGTACATACCTTCAAAATCTGGATAGAGATTTATAATCTTGTGTTTTTGTCCACCCCCCATTATGGCAACAGTTCGTACCAGTTCTACCTATTTACAGGTCTGTTTACCCCAGGCAAAAAGAACTTTGCTAAAAGAATGTCTGTCTAATAACACTTGAATTATGGCAACAGCCTGGTAACATCTTGCATGGGTGGCAGCATGCCAATTTATGGTACTAATGAATACATCTCTTGATAATTTTTCAATTTACAACTGCAATGAGAAAAACATATTTCTCATCTGCACAAAAAAAACCCCTCCACAACCAAACCCACACTTTAAAAAATGCTCCAGAACCCCCACGCTATCTGCTGACAGGTGAATAAAGGTGATGAAGCCAGTGACAAGTCTGCTGCTTGGAGAAGAAGACAGCTGTCACTTCATGTGATGTTCTCAGTCTTTTGTAGAAACAATTATAACATGCAAATTTTTATTCTCTTATGCAACCTGCAGCTTCTCTTCTACTGATGCAAACATATGCATTTAATAGCATTTTATAGTTTTTATAAATCAGCTAGCTTTGTGACTCCTTGGGGTGTGTAACCCTAGAGTCCAAAATGTATTTGCTTTTTTATTATCTTATTATTTATCAAAATATTTCACAGTCCTTGAGTTTAGGCTTAACATTTTGTTTTCAAGTAAAACATCTGAAGAGCCAAATTCACTTTGAGAATATGTGGCGACAGTTTTCATTCCCTGATTGTACTCACATGGCACAAGGGAGGGTGCTACCCTCCATGTACACAATTTTTAATATATATTTACATTTTTTTTGCTGTGTTGTAAAATATACAGCATAAGCAAACACGGCAGAGCGCACTCTGTTATATTCTGACCCTCTGGAATGTAGATGCTGATTAAATTGTGATGTGCTTTCCACATGGTGCCGGTTTGGAGGCTGTGCCTCTCTGTTTCCAGCACAGCCACCCCTCAGGACTCGTGGGGTGCAGGGGATGGAGTCTCCTCTGCCTGGGAGGTGAAATGGGGTGAGTTTTGCAGCCCCTGTAATATTTGTTGCTCAGCAGGAACGTCCTGATGTAGGAGAGGTGTGAGGAGGAAGGACTGGGGGCGGAGGGAAAGCATCTCTGAAAGGCAGGAATTTCACCTGCAAAATGCAGATGCTCTCAGTTTTGGTCTGTGGTATTACTTGGAAGGAAGGAGGAGTCCTGGATGGCCTGGGGTTTCTTTCAGCACACTCAAGATCTGCGCCATGAATCACATTTCCTTGTGATGTCGAGGTTTCAGATGTGTGAATCTGAGCCTTTTTTGCAAGGAGAGGGGTGGGGGAATCTGCCAGCAATGGGTTCTCTCCACGTAATTGCTCCGAAAGAACGATATAAACCCACCAGATTCACGTGCAACATAAATCTCTATTTTTAGAAATTAATGGATAGATGTTTCTGAAACACAAAATCCCTAATAAAAACCTAGAGCTTCCTGTAGAGCAGCATGCCATCCAAAAAATTAGACATACATTGATTTCTATGGTATTTCGTATGTTCAGCTCCATGAATTGCCAAGTATTAGAAAAAACATACTGTATTCTGGATTCTTAAAAGTCCTTGCAATCTGGTACTTGAAGCCATTGTATGAGACAAATAACATCTGTTACTCAGAAAGATGTGACAAGGTTTTTGTGATCCTAAGTGGCTATGAGGTGGAAGCTGACTGCGGAAAAGGAGATAATGTGGCAAAGCCAGTCAGCTGCAACTTCATCCTTACACGAGTTTTGGGAGTTTCCTCATTTTTTACCTTTATTTATTTTTACCTATTACCCTTGGCTTTCACCTGGAAAAAGTAATGTTCTGTCAAAAGCATGTCCCCCAAACATGAGACCTTCCTTCCGTGTGAACAGAGCTTGGATTCTTCAGCTAAGGTTCTAATTTATAATATGCAATTTCTCCCTCTGTTCAGACGTACGGATCTGGCATATAAACTAGATTTGGATGTCCTCGAATTGATGGAGGGGGGAAAAAAAAAAGGTAGATGAAACAAAAGGATATAGTTTGAAAAAAACCCACAATTTTGGGGGTCTTAAAGAATATTAAATTGAAGGATTAATATTCTGTATGCATAATTATTATAAAATGTATGCCAAGCTAGATAACATGCTATGAACAGTAATTGCAAGAAGAGGAAGAGAAAGAATATCAACCTAAGGACCTATAATAGAATTTTGCTCTCTCCCTTACAAATTGTTAGTGAACTCATCCTGTTTTCAATTACTCATTGTTTAGACTGTTTTCTAAAGATGTATTTTTTTCACGTTTCTCAGTAGAGGAATCGCTCCAAATATTCCATATTTATAGTTTGATGTGTGAACTGTTTTTAATGTGCATGGAGATAATAAATGACACCGAAATATATTTTAAAATACTTTAGTGAATATTTTTGCATGCTAAGTGGTTTGCTTGGGTACACGTAGAATGTTACTACAAAACGCAGGAGAGTGCTGTAAAAATGTGTTTGTCGAGGGATACGGAAGAAAACACAGAAAACAAATATTTTTTTGCTGTATTTTTGTTTCGAAGTACAGTCTGGATCACTGTTGCCGGGTATGTCCATCACTTGAAAGTTATTTAAAATGGTGATTGCCAGATGGTGTAGCCTAAGTAACTTGGAGAAGGTTTCCTTCTGCTGTCGTTTCCTCACAACCCCTGCAGGAATTAAAACTGGATGACAGAATAAGCCATCAAAAGTTTATCTTCTTATCATTTTCTGGTAGCATGAGGCTATCCTGGAAGTAGAGCCATCAGAACAAATGGTGTTTGCTCAGAGTGTGCAGCTCAGTGTCCTTACATGCGTGTTTGCAGCATGTATGCATGTCTACCATGTATAAGCTTTTGCTGTTTCCTTAAATTGCAGGGTCATAAAATCCCGTTTCGACTCTTGGCCAAGAATTGTAACCTCGTGGCATTTCCAGCTTCTTCTAATAGTCTGACTTCTAAATCACTGGTTATTTACTGTGATAAATTTTTTTCAGGATTTGCGAATTTTCTGAGAGTCAGCAGATGTGTTTACCAAAGAAAAACCCGGCAGAGTGTTAGGTGCACTCTGCTGTAATGACCGTGGTCTAAAATACAATCCCTGATGTTGGAAGCCCCTAAGGTGGGAACGACTGGAGCCTGGAAGAGAGTCACATGGAATTAACATTTCATGCTCACGTGCTTCTTGCTCACTTTCCCAGATTTTGTCGCTGGCAGCTGCCAGAAACAGGAGCCGTGGTTCGAAGAACTCTTGGTGTGGCCCAGTACAGCCACTTCCTGTTGATTTTGGTTTATTTTTAAGCAACTACTTACATTTCCTGGGTATCACATCACTTCTTAATTGCCTTATTGCTCCCTGCTATTTGTCATTAATATCCCTTTGCTGCACAAGGCAATTGTTGAAGGGTTATCGGCTCATTAAGCGTGGGAAACTGAAGCACTTTGTCGCTGTTTTAGTGTTTCAAACATCTGATATCAAGAGTGCTTGAGAAGTAACCCACTGGTGAGTGCTGTGTGTTGGCTGGCACCTGACATCCCTGGTGGGCCCCCGTGGGAGGGGTGGCATTTTCTGCCGTAGTGTCATAGGAAATATTATCAAAGGACACAGGGCACATGACAGTAGGAAAAGTATTTGCAAATGAGAGCTAGAAGCCAAGGATTATTTGAAATGCTATTTGAACAACATGTTGTTGTAAGAAAATAGCGATGTTAAGGATGGGGTATTCTGTACAGCAATTGTCTTCTGCTTAAAAACAATAAAAATCTGTTTGATGCCAGTTGCTGTTTAAGAATGCACTATAAATAGCATAGAGAGTTTTTACCAAGACAATACTTGCTGACTTGTAGGAAGTATTTTGGTAGTGGTATGTCCTTCCCTAACGCTGACTGGTTGAAACCTCTGGTGATTTTCATTGTTCCTCACCTTTGGTGGACTAATCCATTTCTGGAGACGGACAGGAACAGAAAGATGAATATGCATTGCTATAAAGGTAGTGTGAAATTTTTACACATTATGAATATGTTTTTACAGGAATGTAGTGGAGCCTTTGGAGCAGAAGGTTTTAACTCTAATCCATTTTCATTAGGACTCTGGAGAACTTGACAGCAGCTCACTAGGCTTTCAGTAATCTAAAGTTTTGAAACATTGCTTTGAATTACAATTTAAAAGAGCAACAGATAGCTCTGAATTTATAATCACCTATGAAAGAGGTTTCCATGTTCTTCACTTATCCTCATGGAAGAGGTAAGGGCTGATATTCCCAAATTTACAGGAAGCTGTGACTGGTATGAAAAATGTTGCACAATCATCATCTGGTTAAAAGCAAACAAAAGTATAGCGTGTGTTACCAGGGGTGAAATAAACAGATAATGCTCAAAAATTCAGGTGAATTAAGCATATGATGAGCTTTTATTATTAGTATAGTCGGTGCCTTCATGGTCACAGCTTTTCTTACAGCCGTGGACTCTTATTGCTTCCTAAGGAAGTGGGGCAAAAATTGATTCTCAGTTAAGGTCATGTGTTAAAGTAGAAGAATTTTATGGCAGATGCAAAATCGCAATTTTCAGAAATATAAGTGTGTGACTACCATCCTAAAAAGGTGCAGAAGCTGAAATCCCTTCATAAAACATTATTCTTAATTCCATGATTTGGCTCTAGCTCCACCTGAGAGCAGGGTTGAACTAGTGGTAAGAAAGCTTCTGTTTTAAGTATGAATCTGTGGAGTTACCAGAAAACCTTTTTCTCCCTCTGACATTTGCAGTGACTTCTTAGAAAGCCGATACACGTTGAATGGAAAACTTGTTTATTATGTTCCCTTCCAATCACTTATGAATGATTGGTGGTCTGTGCAGAAGCACTAAGTAGGAAGTGATGTTTTGACCTGGTTTTATATTTGAAAAACTGTATCTTAAATCAGGATGATATCACAAAATCTTGTAAATCTTTAGGGGAGGAAAAAAAAAGAAGGCATGTCAGTTACCTAGCAATTTTTGAGAAAATTCACTTTTAGTGAAACTTCAATTTGCAGTTATACCAATAGGATGTTTGAAAACATCTGCAAAAAACTGTGTCAGGGAACGTCTTGAATTCTGTTTCACAGAGGTGTTGAGGTTTTGACAAAGCGTCTTCATCTCTCAAAAGAGATGTTTTACCTAAATTTCCCAGGTAGCAAGAATTGAAACAATCAGTGCTTTGAGGGTGACATGTTTGAAAGTGGTTTTACCCGTGTTACTGACAGCCCACAGAGGGCTCAGGAAAATTTTTTTCTGGGGTGAGGGATGCCATCAGAACGAATATCTGCCCCATAAAAGTAGCGTCAAATTTGCTGGGTTTAACAGTCTGATGCATGTTTTCACTGTTAGATACTCTGTTCATCAATTCATGGGAGTATTTTGTCCTCTAAGCTTTTATTTTAGTCAAGTTATTTGCCTGTATCTTTGAAACATCCAGGACGCATTTGCAAAGATTTAGGAGCAAACCCGAGTTAAACTATTGACACAGTGAGACAGAAAATCACAACATAGCAGGGTACAGGATACGCTTTTTTCCCCCCTATAATTTGAAATGTTGTTTAAATTATTATTTTCTTCCCCAATATATTCAGCTAAGACAGTGAATCTAATGCTTGCTTTAGGAAAAGTTTGAAATGACGTCTTTAGTTTGTCTTTCATTGTGATGCTGGTAATAATAATAAAAGTTGGTTTTAACTGTTGAGCACCAAAGATAAAGGTTCCAACCAAAGGAGATAAACACATTAATTTTATCAAGATTTATTTTTATTTTAAAATTTATCAAGATTTAATTTTATCATTAATTTCATCATAACAGGAGAAATGAGTGTAAAACTTTTTTTTTTTTCAGCTCTAATTTTTCAGGGTTTTCATGCTTTCCTTCTGAAATATCTAAAAAAATAGGAAAGAAAATAAAAATTTTCTAAGCCCAAATGCCAAATGGTCACAGATGCAGGATTGATCATTAACCTTAAAGTTTGCAGCATATCAGTCAAAACAAATTAGAAATTGAAACATACAACAGTGTTAAAAAATGGGGAAAAATTAATAGAGCAATGTAAGTCTATGATATTTAATCTGCTTCCGTGCACAGCATTTTTTAAATATACAGTCTAATTTAAATGAGTATTTCCTATTACAAAGGCTCGAATTATCCTCTCAGCAATAAAACCCATCAATTAGAAAGTACAAAGCAGGAGTTTAGGCATTATAGAATTTTATATGAAAGATAGGTATTTCTTACTGAGGTGGAATATATAACTGCGTTTTAATATATATCTGATATTGGTTAATAGCCCTCACCTACTGAGAAATGGAGTAAATTATTTTTAAGGAAGCTAATAATTTTCTGGAGTTCTACTATCACAGGCGAATTCTTTTGATGACAGGTGTTTAATTAGGTTTGGGTTAGCAGAGAGTCACGGGTGAAAGTGATGGAGCTGCAGGACAAATTAAGGCTCTGATACAGCAGAAACATCAGTGTGGCTCCAGTCACAAGGTGTCTGGAAGAGTTTGGCACCGGGGCTGTTAATTCCCAAACCAAAACTGTACTAGTTGGTGTGGTGGAAAATGGTGATGTTTACCTACATGGTGCAGTTGAGTGTGAGAGAGAGATTACCCAGACTAGCTCTGCTTGGTGCGAGGAAGAAATGTGTACTCTTGCTGGGTTGGCGTGGCAGTCACTCTGAATACAAATATTAAAATAGGAAAAATAATCTGAGTGGCTGTGATGGAGCAGCCATCATATATTATGAATTCCAGAACACTGTCTTCTGTGAAAACGTTGTTCTGAAATAAAAATCGTTACTTCTTTCTAGTTGCTCTACTGACTTTTAATAAGTGCATTGCTGTTATGCCAAATTCTGTACACCTTTTTCCCTAATTTCTTTTTTTATGATTTAGTTGTCCATTCAAAATGTTGAACACTGTCTTCTCACAGGAAGTAGTTATCTGCTTTCTTTTTTTATTTCTTGTGGCTTTATTTTTAAATCTGAATATTTAAAATATTTAAATCGAAAAGATTTTTAAGTGAACCTCAGGAATACTTAGAAAAAACAGAGAAAGAAGGAAAGAGAATTAGTAAACAGAGAAAGATGGGAAAAAAGGGAATATCACAAATGTCTTTTCAAACTCAGATGTAATTTTACGTTCTAGGGTCTTAACCTCATCAGACTAATAGATTTATATTGAAACAGGCATTTAGCAGAGCAGAAATGCTTTTCCTGTCTAATATATTTATGACCTTGAAGGCCTTTCCTTTATTTTCCTCTTTCTCTTGACCTTTTATTAGAACACACTTTTAAACTGTGAAGTTGTGAATGTCGTAGAGCTTTGCTAGAGGCACATTAAGCTCATTCAAAGCACAAATGTTACTGTACAAAGTTCACAAACTTTCATTTATTTTCCATCCAGAAAAGAAAGGTTAAATATTCCTTTTTTTTTTTTTTTTTTTTTTAAGGCAGTACTTTGACAGTGACTGGTTGAAAGCCTGCTAAACATAAGCGGCTTTTGAAAACCCTGCCTTGATTGTAAATGAATATCAAACTGCTAGAGAAATAAAAACATTAAATTTCCATGCCTCCAAAACATAATAATTAAATTTATTTATTTTGTTTTTTAGGAAATTTTAAGTTGTTTGGCTGTGCCTGTGTGGGAGAGGAAGATTGGACTGGTGTTCTCACAAGAGTGTAATGATGTAAGTACCTGATGAAATACGCTGGTTTCCACTTTTAACTGGGTCTAATGCAGCGCTGTGGACTGAACATTTGTTACCTGTGGAGAAGCTTCAGGTGCCCTTCTGGAGCATAGCTCTTTTGCTTCATTTCACCCCAAAGGAACCCAGGTCATGCGCTCAGAGGGTGCTCAGGGTGGAACCTGGAGTGTAGAAGGTTGGAACGGATGGTGGCGAGACCCTCCCAGTCTCTGCTGAAACCTTCCCATGACATTGCCTTGGATTGTGTTTCGCTGTTCACTATTTGGAGCTTTTTTAGATCTAAATCCTATTTTCGTCCGAATCTCGAGAGAGAATAGGTGTTTAGATTCCCATTCTTTGTTTTCAGACTTCTCATCAGCCAGGTCAATAATAGTTCTGAATGTCTGTCTTTCCATGCTGGCAAAAAACTGGGCATCTCTTAGGGTGTGTCTGCTGGAAGAACAATTTCTATTGGTATTGGCCACCATTTTTGTACTTTTTCACTGTCTTTACCGTTTCACATGGCTTTGTACACAGAATTCCTATTCTGTACCCACTTCCAGGGTGTGAAAAGGAGGTGTGTCTGTAGCTGGTACCTGCTGGAGTGGGTTTGAGGATGATCAGAAACGGTATCAAATACAGAAGCCATAATGCAGAGTAGGGCCTTGTTTGAAACTGGTATTCACCTTTGCTGAAAGCACCGACCGTGTCTGTCTGTGTGTGACAACCTGGATTTCTCGTTCCCATTTCATTCTCAAGCTGTTTCCATGTGCAGAATGCAAACCACTCAGTCTCACATAACGAAACCCAGAGTATTTTTGTACTGCTGGGTTTTTTTCCCATCCTTCTTGTCTCCTTAGTGTTTGTCCCTGTGTAGATCCTGATAGTGAAACGTCATCTGTCATCTATGCACCTTTCATTTTGGATGTGACTGAAAGTACAGTTTGCAGCTCAACTACTACAGTTGTTTTTGAGGACCAGCCTTTTAGCCGATTTCCTTCAGGCAGATGCTGTGGAAATAACTATTCTCCTGTTTTGCCTCCTGGTTTAGCCTTCAGGACCCTGGGTAGTCTTGACAGCCATGCAGCAGTTTCAGCTTGGAGAGTGTCAGTGTTCCTCTAACAGCATCTGTTTTCTGTGTATCAAACTGGTCATTTTATTTGAACAATTGGGCTTATTTGACTTATAGATGCAGTAGTTGCTGTAATGAATTCATGAAATATGCATATGGTGGACTAGAGGAAGCTATCAAGACTCATGCATTTTGCATGGAGCTCGATCACTTTTTTCCCTCTTCCCACAGGTCTCCTCCCTCCTGGATAATGTGGCTTAGTGCATAAGAGTCTTATGTTTTCAATAAATGCTCCTCTTCAGGAGCCTTGTTGTTGAATTTGCATTTTTAAGTGCGGGTGTTAAGACAGATTTATTCCAAAACTTTAAAGCTCCAAAACCATCAGGGAAAAAAAAAAAAAAAAAAAAGGAGAAAAAGTCCTCCAAACTGGAAATAAGGGTTGCGGAGGATGGCTGCTCTCGTGTTTGAGGCTTTTCCGTGCAGCTTGAACAGCAGCGGGCAGCATCACAAGCCAGAGTCAGGAAGCAGAAAATTCAGCAGCGTGTCTTTCATGCTTTAAATAAAGCCCCGGGCAAGGCCTCTGACCGGAGCCACATCTGGTGAGAAGTGCCATGCTGTTCAGCTGGCCCTTCCTCGTGCGTTGGCTGCCCTTCAGATTCCTTTCCTAGGCTCTGAGGTTTCTCCTGCTCCTCTGTCCAGGGGCGAGCAAGCAAAAAGCAGAGCTCTGTGTCTGGGGCTCTGATGCCCCAAAGATAGGGTCGCCTTTTGCCGCCTCAGCGTCGCGCTCGCCGAACGCCACGACCCAGACAGCAGATGTAGGAAGAATTTGGAGGTGTACGGTTTTGTGGCATAAAAAGGCAGACTGTGGGTGCCCTCATACTGCGTTTGTGCAACGTTTAGCATTTCTGGCTTTGTCTCTGGAAGACAGAAATGTCAGGGAGACAGAAGGGATGGTCAGGACGTTTGAGGAGCAACTGAAATAAAAACAAGGGTTAGCAAGGCCTGGGTTTTGAAATGCTAATTGGAGCAGAACACAGTGAAATGACACATTGCATCCAAACTCAGAGAAAGTTGGATTCTCCTCTCGTGCCTCTTGCACATCTGCACCCAGGAGCTGGCAGTGAAGGGAACATTCATCCAAATGACTTGGCCTTGGTACTGATAAAAATTTCACTCCAAAAGGGTTGTGTTGGAATTGCTGTGTGATGGTTACACACTGCAGTCATTGCAGCCAGCAGAAAACCTTGAGAGCCGACAGGAGGACTCACTACTTCGCCTCTCGTGCAGGTGCTGGCTAATCTGGTCTGTGCACTGTGGCTACTTCTAATTTACTCCTCGCGCTCATGTACAGGTGCCGTTGGTGTGGATTTAGGTAACCTTGCTCAAAGAAAACCGCTGCATTTCTTCCAGCTAAACCAACTGTGCAGGGTTTTTTATTCCTCTTTTTCCTTGTCTTGCTGTTTGCAGAAAGAATGGGATCAAAAAAAAGAGCTGAAATATTTAGAAGGAGTTTTCTGGTAGAGCTTTGTTAAGGAGTGACCACATTGTGGTTCAAAACATTTCGGATACTCATTCAGCTCAGATGCAGACTGGGAAATAAAAGCAAGTCAGGAAAGGAGATTAAAACTGAGTTCAATTTTAATGCATTAATGTATCTTGAAGAAATGCCATAACTCATCCCAAATCTTAAGATTCTTAAGAGAATAATCTGCTTGCTTTATTTTTACAGTGAATATTCTCTGTTTCTCTGCTTCTTTCAGGCTAAAGCTATATTGCTCTAGCAGATTGGTAATTATAATGCCATAGTATATGTATTTACAGTGAGCAACAGCTGAGGTTTTAAATCTATGTCTCTTTAGCACGTGAACTGTAGAGCTTCAGCCAAAATTGTGGAGGCCATAGAGCTACATAGAGTGTGGGGAGAACTGGTACGTTGGTCTCTGCACTGTTTGATTTTGGCCTAGCATTAAGAAATGTAGTGGTCCTGCACGTTCAGCTGTAATGTGCTATTTCGGTGGACACCATACAGACCTCGAAGGGTTTCAAATGCATTTGCACCCGCTCGGATTGACACAACCAAAAATTATTTGTGCTGAAGAAGGAGAAAGGTGACAGACCTCGCAGAATGCCACTACGGCCTTTTGGGGTTAAAGATCTGATTTTAATATCTCGTACTTGCTGCAGATGTGACGTCTTTGCTTATCTGCGGCTTCAGCTGTGAAGTGGGAGAAGGATTCTTCCTTGTAATAAAACTGCCTCGGGAGGTGTGAAGGGGACTTGCTCGGAGCAGTCCCTGTGGCAGCCTTGGGTTCCAGCACTAGGGGTCTGCAAGGCTTGATGTGAGGAGAGCACAGATTTTCATTTGCTTTTGTATGCGAGCTACAGGGCTGCCAAATGTGGCTTTGAAGATACCGGACTGGTGTTAAGAGGAGTATTGGATGCTGAAGGAAGTTTTTGGCAGATAATTACTTGCTATGAGTTAAGTAACATCAGGCTGAGAACAAATGTTTTCGAACATCAATGAGTGAAGACCCTTATCAGCTTTCTCTTGCCTGTCTTTAGAGTGGACTCTGTAGCAGATACTTCCCTTTTATCTCCCTACCCTGTTTTGTGAGCATTTTTGAAGTGCAGATGTTGGAGGGTTTCTGTCTTATGTTAATCTGTGGGAATTTCAAAAGCTGACTTATTAAAAACCAGACAATTCTCTCGTGCATTAGGGGTTTTAATATTTTTCTCTGGCACCTTCCCAAAACAATAGACTTCAAGGACACACCAGGTACTTTCTGTTTACAGGAACATATTTCACTTTTTCAATCAGGCATTGTTTTGTTAGGTTTATGTTGCTCAGCAAAGTGCTGCCTGTGAAATGCAAAATGGATTATTTGGTAATTAAAATATTTCAGGTTTATGAGAGAGTTTGAAATCAATAAAATATTCTTATTTCAGTGGAATGGAGCTATATGTCTGTTTGAACAGGTTCCCGTAAGTTATAGAGCAGTAGAAGTAAAACTAATAGGTACTTTCCATTTCCTTTGGGATTGTTCTCTGCTGGATGGTATGTTTGCTACCAGAATTTTTTTCTTCATCTAATTTAAATATCCCAAGAATTGAGCCTTGTAATGTATCTGTTATTTTTCAGATGCAATTTAAGGAAGTGTCTTTGGTGGAATTCTTTAGTGTTACAGCTGTGATTTGCAACATGCCTTAGAATATGAAACGAAAAGCAGTGCAACACCTCAGAGCACTAAGACTTGTGGACAGCCCAGCACCTTTGGCCAAAGGCCAATAATTAAGGAAACTCAATAGCAGAGCCGAGCAAAAAGAATATAGGAAAAAGAATTAGTGCTCTGAGTTAACCTGTACTGAAAGAAAACTGAAAGAGAAATAGGAAAAATAATCATTTTTTAAATAAGCTTTTGTTACCATAGCAATTCTTGTCGTACATTCTGTATAAATGTCACCTGCCAGAAATACAGAAACTTCTACTTTGAAGAGAAAAATACTTCCAGGTGTATAATTTTGTCAAGGGTAATGTTAGCGTTTATCATGGCCTCTGCAAACTGATAAATATTGTTGTGTTTCCAGTATTTTATTTCCCCCTACTGACATTTTAAAACTGATATCCTGTAAATGTCAGTACTGTTAATTTTGCATCTTGGAAAGGTGAAAGGTTAGAGAGTTTTATATTGAGACACAGAGACATCATAGAAATAAATTGAAGTTTAATGAGACTTTGAGTAGAGTGCTTTTAAGACTGCTTTTTTTTAGGTGCAGGTTATATGCACGTTCTTTATTTCTCTGCAACACTTATATTCTGTTAAATAATTTCTTGGGTTTGCTTATTTTAATAAGGAAATATGTCTTTAAGTCCATGAAAACTGGCCATCAATTGAAAGAGCATTGTGAAATCATGTTTAAAACTGACAGAGAAGTTATAATTAAGTAAACTTCTTTGAAAATTACTTATTATGGTGCAATCAAAATTGCAGTTCTATTTGTCTACTAAAAATAGATATTTTCTATTTCTAATTATGTTTACTATTTTATTCTGTTCTAATGCCATTGTCATTTAGGAGATGCAGTTGTGGTGGAAGAAAGAAAATCCTATTTTGTTTCTTGAGAAACTTCCAACTTTCATTAGAATTTTTGTTGGTCTTTGATGCTGAAAATGGGGCAAAGATCAATTGATTACCACAGCATAAAAATACCCCAAAAAAGGTGAACCAACAATGATTTGAAGATTGAACGCAGCAGAAAATTAATAATTTGAAGAATCTGTTGAAGTTCTTTGCCCTAAATAGAGTCCTGTGGAGAGATTTAGACTTCCAGGTCTCTTAGTAGATGCTGCAAATACTGAAGGGCAGGGATGGCTAATGAACAAATAGATGTACAGTTCAGGATTGACATGACTGCTGGTTGTGTACAGGTGTGGCAGCATTTACAGAGGAAAGGTGGATAAAAATGTGTTCCTGCAGCTGACAAGTAAACCAAGGAAGGTTCCTGTCAGCACCCAGGTGAGAGAGCTGCTTCCACAAATGTGTGGAGTGGAAATGTTCAGTCAGGTGTTTAAACCTCAGGGTGAGACGTGCAGCGCATGGACTAGGCGTCTGCTACTGGTTTTCTCTGTATTTTGAAATTTGCGCCAAGAAATGTCGTTCAAAGTATTCTGTGTCTTACCTGATATCTACAAAAGCAAAGCATGAGATTATGCCAAATGTTGTTTCTCTTCGTTACACTGAGAGGTTGTTTTACTCTTTAGGCTTTTCCCTGATTTTTTCATGGTTCTGAATTGCGTTTTTTTGGGATGTTTAAGCATCCTTTGGTGCTTTCACAGATACAGAACTTTGTTAGACCAACTTCTCTTTTCCCTGTTAGTACTATACCTGCGGATTAGGGTGAAACCCTGGGAGGTGGAGGGGTTTTTAAACTTCCTACTTCTGGTGATTTAGTTTGTGACAGCTCTGGCACATCGAGAAGGGAGTGAATCAGTGAAAACACCAGAACTGGCTGGATGCCATGCAGGCATGCAGGATGCTTCACCTCCGTGCATCTCACGGGGGCTCAGGTTATACACTTGCCTGTTTTTTAGTCTCAATTATTATTCCTCCAAATCACGTACTTTGTGATTTCACTGCTCCTACCAAAAATAACAGGGTCTGTCTGTTGGCAGAATCCCTTCTGCCAAACTGTCTCCTGAAACGCTCCTGTACCCTTTCAGACCTGTGTTATTCATGTCCTTAACATAGTGCTGATGCTTCTTCAGCAACATTTCCCAACACCTGTCCCTCCCTTTCTTCTCTTGGCTAATGAGCCCAAGGCAAGGAAACCCAGCACAGCTCAAGTGTGATGCTTCCCCTCAACTTACCTAGTCAGCTGCCGGATTAATAGTTTGGAACAGTAGGTGACTGCAGCTATTTTTCCATGGTTTTTTGAATTTACAAATTAATAGGACCACAAGTGCTTTGCAGGATTTTTCTAGGGCTACAGGCTGCAGTGATACTAGCAAGAATAATTTGGAATTGGGATTCTTCTGTTAAAATACCTTGTCTCTTACTAAGGATTCAGTTTTTACACGGGAGAATGATATTCATATTTAAATTATCAAAACCCGTTTTCCTTCTTTTGTCTTCTGAAGCCATGTATCAAATGCAGGATCCCTGAAAAAAACTTAATTCATTTTAATACTGCACAAGCACTAGTCTTATTTCTTGTATCCCTCCCTGTTCTAGATTTAATTCTTGCATTAGAAAAGTTACCAACAAAGAGTAAAGAAATATTTCTAGCTGTTAGTGTGGGGATGAGACTGTTTCAAACACCACATCGATCAGCATCCTTTGGGAAATAATCTTATCTCTCTCACGTGATTTGATTGAAAGAAAGAGCTTGTAGAAAAGGTTTATTGCTGACTAAATGTGGAGACTTGTCTGACCTTTCTGCTTAAAATCTTATTTCAAATCAAATCTATCTATTAAAGAGCTCTGCGTTTAAGAAAACTCAAGTATGCTCTTGTTATCCTCACACAGATCTCCCTAAGCTTGTCTTCATTCTCTGTCTTCAAGCCATCTGGCCCTTTCCTGTGGTCATTGTTTTCCATATTAATTAGTACAGTCTCTGCTGACTAAATACAGATTTAAAGACTTAATTCCTATGTGCCTGTTTGAGGGAGAAAAAAAAAAAAAAGAAACTAGGAAAAATACAGCAATGCTGTTTGGAATTTGCAATCATTAGTATAAAGCTGCGAGTGCACTTCTGGGTGTTTAGGCAGCTTGAATAATTTAGGTCCTTTATATATAGCTGACTTGTCTCATTTGATTTATCGTCTTCACATGGGATTTTGTACTATTTCTGGGCACTTTATTATCGTTATTGTCTCTCACATTTGTAATACAGATGGAAGCACAGAGCATGAGCAAAAATTTGAGGGAGAGGGTAGCATCTGCAGTAAGTGGTATGAAAGCACATTTAGCCTTGCCCATCAAAGATGAAATTCAAGCTCTGTGAGGCACCAGGACCTTATTTTTATCTTTCACATTTCAGCCTGCTAATTCTCCAGTTTTCCCCAACATTTTCAAATGAGCAGCACTGATGACCACTATTTAAAGAAGAAGAAAAAAAAAAAATCCTTTCTGTTGGTTCTTGTGAGGGTTTCTCAAAGGTATTTTGCTCCTGACAGCACATTTTTCTGCTTGAAAATGAAAAGCAGGGTTTGAGTTGTGTGAAAACTCTTCACCTCCTCTGTCATGTGAAAATTATTAGCCATTTCTCTGCAGAAACCTCTCTCTTATTTGAAGAGAAGCTGCTATGTTGCCTCTAACACTGTCTAACACCTGCTAATAGTCTGGGTCACCCTTGCAGGTCCTGCTGCAGGAGAATTGTACTTTTGAAGTAGGTACTGAAGGACCTGGTATAGTAGAGCCAAGAGAGCTGGTTCAGGGTCAAACAGAAATTTGATTTTTTTCTAGGTTTTTTTTTTTTTTTTTTTGTTTAGTCTGTTGTGCTCCTTTGTGTTTACAGTTAAATGTGCAGGACGTGCTTTCACCCTTGTGTTTCAGCACTGGCAAACACACCACATAACATGGCTGTGTACGTACCCAGTGAAAACTAAACAACCTTTCAGAGTCTGGTGTGGAGGCTGCAAATTCTGTGTTGTGAATTATTGGAGTGAAGCAGCACACCAGTCAGTTTTAGTGCTTATGTCTGCTTTATCGTTCTATCCCATGCTTTTGTAGATGGGATTTTATTGTAGGCACTGTTGCATATTGCAATATTACAAAATGCAGTTGAAGGCACGTATAGTTAACTACTGAAAGAAAGGTTCAGTCTATTTCTGATACCTAACAGGTGTTGCAAATGCCTCATGTATCAATACAAACCCGTACATTTGGTCCCCTCAAGCACTCTTCCAGTCTTGAAGAAGCCTGTGTTTGAAAGACTCTAATTAAAAATGTGCTTTGATTTCAGTAGCACACAGTCGCTAAACGTTCCTTTTTAAAGCCCAAGTTCTTCCATTCACTTACAGTTGCTAGTTTTCAGTGACAAAGTGATCATTATGATTGTAATTAAATATTTATCATACGGTTCTCTTTTGTCATTTGGATGTTACAAGGCAGGCAAAGGTATACTTTAAAGGCTGAGTAGTAAGCTATATTATGATAGTATATCAGGCAAATGAGTGTTTGATGGGCTGTGTTTAACGTGAGCTAAAAATAAAATTCCATCTGTTCACCTTTCAAACTGCATCAAGGCACTGCATATGGGTTGTGGAATAATTTAATGAAACACAAATGAAAATACGTTTATTTCCCTCTTGCCGAAACAAGTGAAACAGGCAACTTGTTAGTAAAGATGTTTTAGCAGGCAAGAAATTGTGTGCTTATGGCTTTTCTGGAATGTAGGAGCTCTGCATTCATTTAAAACCATAAATTAGTAGATATAGGAACAGAGAGGCTCACTGAAGACACTGTCTCTAATAATCATATACAGCTCAAATCTTGATTGCTGGTGCAAAGAGTTTGAAGCATTTGCACAATTATTAAGGATTAGCATTAGCATCAGACCTGTAGATGCGTCGTGTGTCGTGACCTTCAGAAACGCTGGGTTTTAACGCTCAGTTTTCTTATAATTGAACAAGTTCTCTTAATTTTATCGGTAGCCCACAGGGAAACTTTAGAGCCACGGGCAGGTTCACTCCAGCCAGCGGTCTGTTCCACAAGAAGGAGCTGTTTCAGGGTATGGTGTGCCCTGTATGCTGTGCAGTGTGGAGCAGGTCGAGGCAGGCACCGCTGTCTCTCAGCTCTTGCTGATGGTGGCGTAAGTTGAAGCCACTGGAGCGACAATAATTTTTGCATGCTCAGGGTTTTGGAACGCGCTGCCTCTTTCAATACCTGTAGCGGAATGATTTTTTTTTTCTGCTTATCCAGGTAATTGTACCTTTGTTGTGTTCATCTCGCTGCTCTGTTGCGCTACAGGCCCTCGTGAATTTTGTCTGTCGCTTTTACCAAGCGTTTCCTGTTGCTTTGTCTTTATCTTCAAAGCTCAACCATTTCTAGCAAGTTCAAATCACAGATCTCCATCTGTTATCGGTTTTCTAACCCAAGATTAAAAGCCGTTGTGTAATCTGTTAACTGCACTTGAAGCGTGTGAGATGATTTGGTTGTTTTTGAAGTAGCTCTGTGACTTAATCCTGAAATTAAGTTTATTTGGCGTGTGTAGGTCTCGTTCAGATGAGGAAACACTTCATAAGGCAGGGCCAGGTATGAAAAGTTCATCTAGTTACTGAAAAGGGCAAAAGGAAAGTATTAAGTGCCAGGAGGAGAAGAACTCGGGGAAGCAAAACGCTTCTCCTGGGTGAAGAGGTACCTTACGGTACAAGCTACAGGGGCACACCTTGCTCCGCGATGGAAAAAGAATTCCTGTTTGTTCTTGGAAGGAAATAGGGATATGTATGAGTACACAGCATGCTGCAGCTGGGTCCCAGGAGAGCAGGACTTCTGAGTGTGCTTAGGCTGTGCCAAGCCCTGCGCTCGCTCCTGACTTCAGCTTCGGGGTTCCTGTCAGTATTTTTTTTCTAAGCAAGGTGTGTTGAACAGGCAACTCAGAAGGGGTGGGTGGATGTGTGGGTGTGTATGTATATATACATATATAAATCATAGCTTTTGCTTTTGGTTAAACAGATTGGATTCCCAAATAGCTGAGATGTGTTACAACCGCGCTGAAAATGAAAGCCACTTGCAAAAGCTTTATGTTAGAGGGGGGGAAAAAACGTCTGACTTGTCATCTTTTCCATGTCCCAAAAAACTCTGAAGCAGGCTGACAGGAAATGTTGAGCAATTGCTTTCTGTCAGTCTTCAATGGAATTGTTTTTCCTTTTTCTTTTTCTTTTTTAGAAAAAAGACTTTTTCAAGCGTTATTTTTAGAGGTGTGAAGGTATGTGAAAATAACATGGAAAGTACATAGTTTTTTTTTGTCCTTCCCCACTTCCCCAAGATCTTATTTAAAAGACATTTTTCCAACTCAAAGTATTTTTTGGGAAAACTTTGAAAAAAGAAATGCTTTGATTTTTACATGAAAAAATAGTACTGCTTTCTTTTTGGACTTCTGTCTAACTCCAATTTTATGAAAACTTAGTGACAAAAGATCTCTGAAGAATAATGAATGTTTTTCAGCCAACTCCTGTTAAATTGTAATTCCATTTTCCTGTGTACTTGCCATGCCTAAGACAGATAGCATGCTCATGAGCAGGTAATTTATATAAATTACGGATTTCTGTCTCCTCTTCAAAAGGTTATAAAAATAATCAAATTACATTAGCTAAACCCCTAAATTCCTAACATGACTAGGTAGAAATTAAGAGCATTTGTTTGGTTACCACATGTGCACAGATGTGAAATCAGAGTCAACTCACGTGAAGTCATGGTGTTTAGTTTTGTTACTTTTAATTCGATGTCATACTTGTGTTTTTGTGATTATTGTGGTAGGTTTCCATTATCTGTTGTTACTTGATTCTTGCAACACGTTTTGGTTTTAGACTTTTTGATTCTCCTCAAGTGAACACTAGGAAGTAAGGGACAATAACAGTATTACTGAAGTTCTCCACCAAGTGTGCCCACACAAGAATTTGGGAACCTTGCTGTGTCTTTATTGTTTTATCTTCCCATAACCAAGATTCAGAATCTGCTGTTTTCGTTTTTTAATGCATTTAAAAGTAGGTAGGGCAAGGCAATTCAAAGGTGCTGATGTGACCAGAACATGTTAATCGTGGCTTTTCCTCTTTTCTCCACAACTCACCTGTTAAGAAATATTCGTGAATAAAGTCTATTAATAACTTTTATTCCTCTATCCCATTGTTCCAATGAGGTACAGTATTGTATTAAATGTGCATAGCGTTCCAAGCCCTTCCTAGGATTTTTGAAATTTGACAGGTTTGGGATTTTTCACTTAAAAATTTAGGAAAAGACCATAAGATGTTTTTTTTTTCTTCTAATGATAAATCCAGGGAGAACATTTTTTTCTTCCATTACACTTCATTCTCCTTTTCCCTTCTCTTCACGATGTCACAGATAGAAAGATAATTCAATTAATGATTTTTTTTTTTTTTTGAGATCTAGGACAGTTTCCTCTTCATTCTACTTTTTGATATTGCTGCTTCTCGTCTGTGTTTCCTGACCCCTCAGGGGCTATATGCTAAGCTTTCCTTGCCAGTGCTGAATCTTATTAATGCACTGGACCAAGCTTGTGCAGAATAAAATAGACATTAATAGATGTGGAGTGTCCCAGAGGTCTTGCTGCTCCCCCTTCCTGGCACAGCAGACACCCTGTCTACATGGCTGCTCCCTTTCCTTCCCCTGAAACAACCAGCCTGCAAAATCATGAGGAAAACACACAACCTTGCATAGAGGAACAGCTGTTGAGTTCTTTCCTGGGTCATCATGTGCATGAATAAAAATCAGCTGCAAATAGGCAATAAGCTGCTCTTGAAATGGAACCACCTTGTTTTATTTTTGCATACTTTATCAGTTTGTTTCCGTTCAAATACTGGAGCCTGGTGGTGGATGTTTCTCTTTGCTCCAAACTGAGATCTCAGCTGTGGCCTTCCAGTACCTGAAGGAGTGACAGGACAAAGCAGAATGGCTTCAAATTGGAAGAGGGTAGATTCAGATTGGATATTAGGAATAAATTTGTTACTCTGAGGGTGGTGAGGCCCTGGCACAGGTTGCCCAGAGAAGTTGTGGATGTCCCATCCCTGGAAGTGTTTGAGGCCAGATTGGACAGGGCTTGGAGCAGCCTGGTCTATGGAAGGTGTCTCTGCCCATGGCAGGGGCTTGGAATGAGATGATCTTTGAGGTCCCTTCCAGCACAGAGCATTTGGCGATTCTGTGATTAATAACAGTGGATATTCATTAATATCTGATTAACGTGATACAAGTTGGCATTTACCTTAATTATTTTATGACTCTGCACTTGAGGACGTGGTTCAGCGGCAAACATGGTGGTGGTGCTGGGTTGATGGTTGGACTTGGCGATCTAAGAGGTCTTTTCCAGTGATTTGATGATTTTACAGTTTGTTCCTGTCCTGCCATCACTTCTCACACAGGAGTCAGATTCTCAGGACATACAAAGAGCCATCCTTGCAGCTGATTGGTGTGCTGCAATGGGCTGTGAAAAACTGAACTGGTAGTTTATGGGAGGTGTGCACAGATTTTTGGTAGTGTAGCCTGAAAGTGCTAAAGAATGTAGCTTAAAGGTAGGTTTCTGGCTTTTTTTAATATGACACCTTCAAGAGAAAAACCCGCAATTTATATAATAAAGAACTAGAATAAGAAAACTAGTTGCTATTGGAGGGAATACCCGAAGTTTTTTCTAAATTGCCAGCAGAGCTTGGTGCTCTGTTGTATCCTTAATTAGCAAATACAAGCTCTAGAGAAGACTCATTCAAGAATATGATGGATGTGAAAACAAAACATCTCTGTGAGTCTCCTAAGGCAAAAAAGTAATTTATTTCCCCTTGCCACATGACAGTAGTTTGTGTCCATCCATAAATGCAGGTGGATAGAGGCTTTCTGGGGATGCTTTATCCCGAGAGCAAGGATCAATACAAAGATGTGCTGAGTCCCAGGTGAGTGTCAGGACTACGCAAGAGCAGCTTGTGCTCCCGCTGATGCTCTTTTTCTGACTTTCAGATTTCCAAACGCTGGTCTGGCCTCGGTAGGAAGGTGACCATCCAGTTACATTGACAGTAACAGTGGAAAAAGTGAACTATTGGTTTAGTTCCTTGTTTGCCCCATATGGCTTGGCAGATCTGTTTGCTTTGATACTAAGGCAGTGCAGGTGCACGTCCTATATGGATTTACATCTAAGGCAACTTTGTCCTTCAAATGCCAGCCTGATGACTGAGCACTGCCAAGTGTGATAATACCTTTTGTTTTTCTCACGATACCTGTCTTAGGAAGTGTACAGTTTGGAGCATGCATCCTAAATCAAACACTTATGAACCCTTGTTATGCTATGAATGGAGTCTTTCCTAATTTATTACATATCATCTAGGCAATAAGGTATTTACATTTGTACATTACCTTACTGGAAAAACGTGCATTCAAATGTTGCTCCCATTCACCTCCTAGAAGGCAATTCATGTCTCTCTTCCTCTGGTACCAGGTAGCCTACTAAGACATAAAAATAATGAATGCCTTGGAAGCATTATCGCATGGAATCTTAGGTTTGTTTTATTTAAGGTACTGCATTTCTACTACAGGTCAAAAGAATCAGGACAAGATTTGTGTTCCCTGGAGATAATTTGTGTGCTTTAGCAGAATCTGTTTGCGTTTCTCCCTGAGGGTAGGTTGGTGCTGTTGCCATGTGCAGCGACAGGGATTTTGGACAAATATATAATATACGTCACAATTTGTGACAATAGTGCAGGTTCCCACATTTCCTTCTCAGTTCCTTTAATGCTTCTTGGACAGTGTGTTCTCAGAGGAACCAGGCTTCTTCAAATGTTGAAGCCACATACTAGGAAATCCTAGGAAATAATCCTATTCTTCATGTTTTTGTGTTCAAAAATAGGGAGTTTGATCCATTTTTAAGACACATTTTACGGGAAACAGTCTAGGTAACAGCATTCCAACCCATATGTCCTTCTGTATGAGCCTCCAGTTGCACTTAACTCTGTCCTTCATCTTCCTACTACCATTTCTGATCCAGCTGAAAGTATCACCCTGGAAGGAAAGTGTTATCCCAGTTGTGTGATAAGGAGGGAAAAAGGAGTAAATTCTCTTGCTTTGTGTACAAAAAAAAAAAGGGGGGGGCAAGACCTCTACTGACAAACTAGACATGTATAGATTCTGCTTGAGAATAAAGATATTAATGTGCATCTCCATCTGAAAGGTCACTTTTGGAACTCCCTTTTTTTTGGATTTGCATTATGAATGCACCACAGTTTCTGGTGTGGGAGAGTCAGGTGTACACTGTGTTTGGGAATGCACGGCTCAAATACTCGGCTGATGTTATTTGACCCTCAATTACTCTGCCTGCAATAGGGCAGGAACAGCATCCCCCAGGCAATGTATAGTCAGCCTAAAATTGTCCAAATAGAATCCACACTTCTGTTTTAAGGAGAGAGGCATATTAAGGGAACTCCTTGGGGCACTTTAAGATTAGTTGTAAAACTGCCAAATTTTCTGTCTTTTTATTCTGGTCTGTCAATAGACTAAATTCTATTTGAATGAAAATGAAACCCAAATGGAAGTAGCCAAACACCAGAATGCTTTTGTCTCTTTTTCCTTTGACTCTTTTATACCTCATTCTAGGGTTGACTCCTGTAGGTTTAATAATGGATTTTGTTTCAGGGAATGTTTCTGTCATAAAATAGAACCTTTTTTCGTCCTCAGCTTCATCTCGCAGGCTGAAAGTCACACCTGAGTATATGAGGTGTGCCCTGTGCTCTGCAATCCTTCCCTGCAACCTCTTTTGTGACCTTCATATTAAACAGTTAGATCCAAAAAAGTGAAGGAAGAAAGAGGAGTCTGTCCTGCAGAGATGTCCACCAAGGTGGAGCTGAGGTTTTCCACACTAGCACATTGGTGACCTTGTGCTGGGGCAGGTGGGGTTAGTGCATGGGCTGATGTTCTCGCTCTGGTTCTCTCTCAGAAAACCTGAACCCCGCCCACTAAGAATATAGCAATGGATGGTGAAGAAAAGTAGAGAAATATTGAGCAGAAAAATGGGAGCTATTTCCAAAAGGAATGCAGATAATGACAGATTAAGTTACAAGTGTGTTCATGTCCTCTTACCTGTTTCAACCGTATAAAGCTCTGGCAGAAACAGGTCTGGTTCAGTGCTCCTCCATTGCCCAGTCCAAAAGTTATCCTGAGCTCCAAGCCCTTAACCTGGCAAAAATTGAGATCAGAAGTATGAATGTTTTTCTCTGAATTCACAGTGATGTCAGATGCTGGTTTTATGTGTTAAAAAAAAAAAAAAAAAATTAGCAGCAGAACAAATACACTTTGGACTCCCAAGAAAACTTGTCTTAAGGATCCTGCAGAAAATCTATGAAATCTAATACTAAATACATAGAAAGGAGTTATTGAATAATGCTGATCGCATGATAATTATAGTAATAAATATAAAGACTATAAATATAAATAAATCAAAAATTATAATGATATAATAATTTTAGCAATAAAAATACTTGTGGCATGATGTATAAATGCTATTAAAATCCCTACCCAAAAACTGGACATGTGGAATTGTATGTAAATCTATACCTACAAATATACAACTCTCAGTGCTGAAGAAAAACCTTTTAAATATATCTTATCCATGTAAATTTAGTCAGAAGACTGAAATATATAAGCTGCCAAATGATGTGAAGAATTGTCTGCTGTGCGTGCTGGAAACAAAGCAAAAAGGACATGCTGAAGTTGTAAGAATAGGAGTAGTCACAAGGATGGAACATGATAAATAAGTAGGGCAGATTTCTCTTGAAATACAATGTTTCTCCTGAAAACGAGCTCAGCTCAGAATACATTGTGGTGTCCTGAAACAGGTTTAATTTTTAATTGTTTTTAAGTTATCCTTCCTTGTTTCCTACAACTAAAACACTGTGCATTGGAAGTACTTTGAATACATTTGCACTGAAAGAGTTTAGGATGATTTTTTCCCGTCAGAGGTCTGTGACAAAGAGCTTGTAACAAATGTACAGAGAAACAAGAGCCAAGATAAATTTGCAAGACAAACATCTAAAAAGCCCAAGATATGCAAAGGAGGAAAAGAATATGATGAAGAAAATGATCATACAGTGATTTAACTGTTCTCATGACCTATTTAATTTTTGGCCCTTAAGGAGTTAATAAGAAGGGCTGTGGAAGCTGTAGAGAGAAGAGGGTGCTGTTTCCTGCCCTAATGCCCATAGAGAATATATTCGGATGCAGAAATCAGATTTCAGCTGGAACAAAACCATAGCTCCAAATGATGTATATATTCAGGATGTGATTATTTTTCGACGATGGATTTAGCTGAAAGGGAAATAATGGGCACGTTCAGCAGAAGATTTTGAGTTTCACTTGGAGTGAGAAGGAGGAGGGAGGGGAGTGGGTTTAGTCCTCTGACCTGTGAGGTGTTATAGCTGGTCAGCTGTGGGGATGCTGGACAAAGTGTCACATTAATTATGCTTTAGCAGGTTTCTGACTGCTGAAGGCTCTTATCTGGGGCTGTTGGCAGTTCAGAATGAGCCTGAGTGGCAGCCAGGTGCAGGGACAGAACAGCACTCTCGACACCCTGCTCCGTACCTGCTGTGAACTGCGCTCCTCAGCCCGTGTCTGTCTCTCTGAGCTGATGGTCACACAGGCCTGAGATGCTGAACCACTGCAGGCTGGATGCTGCTTTTGTGTACTTCTCCCACAGTGCTGCTGACCTATTTTAATTCCTTGCTCTTCAAAGTATGACATTGAAATCTACCATAATGAAACCAAATTAGTAAGACCTGATGTAAGATTTCACAGCTGGAACCCTTTGCAAGAAATGCTTTCTCTGAATTATGCTCAGGGAATGGATTTTCAGGAAGTTGAGGCGCTTTTTTTTTTTTTTTTTTTTTAATTTTTTTTAATTGCTGCTCAAAGATTCAGCTTGAAATTTTCTGTGTACAGAAGTATCTGGGACAATTGCTACAGAGCAGAGATGAATAGATGTAGACCAAGAAAATCCGAAACTCTCGAGAGACTGAAAGGATCAAAAAAGTATCTGTTACTTTTTCTTATACAGTTTTTCCTGTAAACTTCAATTCATCTTTATTCTGAAAGTGGAGAAGCTGTGGAATATAAAAGGTTGAATATATTTTATAAAAGGACAGTTGAATCTTGCTGCCTTCCCTATCCTTGCAGTTCTTTTTATTTCCCGTTCCCAGAATCACCAGTCTTGTACGGGACAACAGAAACTCCTCCAGCCAAGCTGCCCAACCAATTCCATGTTACTCCCATGGTCAGTCATATGCTCAAATTTCTGAGTGCTTAAGTCCTAGTCTCTTGATTAAAGAGATACCCACATTACACTTTAGAGCAGCTGCAAATATGTGAATTGAACATAAGCAGGCAGCAATTCTGAATCATTTGCTCAGCTGTACAGGAGTGCTGAGATGCACACTGTGTAAATGCCTATTGCCAACTCCTGGTCAAAACTTTTCTGCAAAAATAAAGGTATTTTATTTATCGGACAGAAAAGCATATTTCCCCTATGTCATCTAATGCCCTCAAACTACTGACAATCTCTAAAATGAAGAAGGATAATTACTTAGGGTTTTGATAAACTTAAAAGAAGGTTACAGTGGGGAAAACCCTCAAAGCCTGACCAACTCTGTCTTCTTCTGGAATTCCCTTCTCGGCTGAGATCCAAAATCTATCATGATCACTGAATGTTCTTAAGAGTAGCTGAAGTTGGCAGGCAAGTGAGAGTAGATGATACACTGTCATCCATCTCTAACTGCGTATTTAATTTGGTAAATACAGAAGTTGTGAGAACATCCAAATATTAATTGCAATCAGTAGGAACTGACTATTTTCTTTAGATGGGATGAGATCCTTGGATATGTACCTCTGTCAAACACTGGGGAGCATCAGGCTGCTGTTTCCAAGCTTTGCATGCAGCTTAGTGATGTTTTCCTCCAGAAAAATTCTTTCATATGTTAATCAAAGCATCCAAATGGAGAATCTGGAATTAATGAAAATGAAACATCCATGTTTCAAAAACTTAAGGAGATTAAATTTGCAATTACTTAATTATGGTCTATGAAATATGCAAAACTCTTGAGTTTTGAGCAAAGATTTAAAAAAAAAAAAAAGAAGTTTTATAGCAGTAGGTGCTTCAAATTGTTAAGGGTTTGATTTTTCCATAGGAGATATAACCCTTTAAAAATTTGTTGCTACTGTTAATAAATAATCCAGAGCAAAAATATAAATTATATTAATGAAGGGATGGGAAAATAAATTTTTACTTTCTGGGAAAAGAAACGGATTGTGTCTCTTAATGACTTTTCATTTGTTCAAGTGATTTTGTAGTCAGTTCAGAATAGATTTGAATTGTATCAACATTTCTAATTGTTACTAATATCTGGACTATAATAATCAAAGCAGAAGTATAAAAATGCTCATAAAGAGTTGATACAAAGGGATGGAGTATGTGCACATACCCCTCAAAATAATTAAGAATGTATCCAAACGTTCTGGCCAAAATGAGCCATATCCTCCTTAATTTCCTGTAGTTGTTTTTCCCTAGACAAACCAAGCTGAAAGGAGACATTGATTTAATTTGGGGAGGGATGCATTGCCTGTCTGATGCCTTGTTTTCTGCTTGCTCATGTCTTGCCAACAATTATCTTGTCAAGAGGTAATGTAGACAACAGAGAAGCAGTTACAAAACTTCTGATAGAGGTAAAGTTTTTTATCGCAATAAAACTTGACCTAAACCCAATCATGTTATTATTTGAAGACCTTATCCGCTTGTTTTCCCGTAAGACAAATATTGCCTTTACAAGTGACATTTTCTGGACCTGAATCTGCACGTTAATGCAGATCATGGCACAAAACAAACTTAGACTTGAAATGGAGATTAATTAGAGCAACGTGGTCTAGAGCTGGGTCCGTGCTGCTTTTCAGTGCTGTTTGTTGAGAAGGATGTTGCTGGAATGTTCCTGCCCCCATAATGTCCTTGGGGGACTGGGGACATTGGTAGCTGACAGCATCCTGGGACACTGCACACTGCTGGCTGCTGTGCCAATGCAGCAATATCTGTAGGAAGGAGTGATCTCTTTTTAGACTGTTATTGATTAGTATAATCAGCTTTAAACTCTGAGCAATTGCTCTCCATCTGTTTTAGCTTTAAAGCTTTTTGTTTCTCGCTCAGATCAAAGGAAGCTCTATTGTCTAAAAGATGATCTGTTTCTTTCCAAAAATAGCAGCTGGAAATATTACCTCTCCCTCCGGTCCTTAGCTTATTTATATCCTGAAATCAGCTTGGGTAAAACACTGCTGGTACTTTTGCTGTGTACGTGGCTATTTGCAAACTCTGTCCAGTGAGAAAGTGGGTATTTGTTTAAAGTCTGGGACATACGTATGTACACACACATGTCATGTCTTGAGTCCATAAATATACGTCTGGATCAATGTGAAGCCTAAAAATCCATTTAGACATGGAATTTCTTGATGCAATGGACGTATCTGACTTGGCACTTCTTCTGCCTTTTGGACATGCTTAGGGCAGAAAAGGGATCCTATTTTTCTAGATCCGGCTTGAAACATTACAAGAACCATCAAGGAGTGGTGAAGGAAAGATGGGAAGCCTGTGAGGGGGGTTGGAAAATTTAGTCTTCTTTTTGCTTTAGTGCTGCAAAATAACTTTTGATTATAAGCTTTAAAGGTCTCATAAAGGTATGTGCGTCAGCTTTCCGGTAGGGTGCTGGATTGCTGGGGTTAGAATTTTGGCTTGAAGATGCCTTCTGTGCTTGGGTGCAGTAAATGTAAGGATTCAGGCTAAAAGGCAGAGTGAGATTGAATTTACCACTTGGGTTTTTCTTTCAGGAAGTCTTGGAAACTGATTATGCATTTAATAATGCGGAGGCACATGATGGCTGAAACACGATTTTCTTTCTTTGCCTTTGTAGTTCATTTGTAAAGGTTACAATGTCATCTTCTGGAGCGAGTTCAAACACTCTGGGTTTTTTTCCATTTACTTTAAAAGCAAATATTGAAAGTGTGGTAATGTTATTTGCCCTATATTTAGGGTGTGGGAGAGGCAGAAGCCTGGTGTTTAGTTAATAGCAGGAAAAACTTTTATTAGAAAGTTTGTATCTCTTAATATTTGCCATGTGGACAAATTTAAAAAGTTATTAAATCTTTACTTAAACAAAGAAGAATTAGCAGGGTCACACTCAGCATAGTTTCCTTTACCAGAGCTGTGATTTTGCAGTTTTTGCTGAGTTATGATGGCATCGTAACTCATTTTTTATTGTGCTACCAGTTATGAGTTTGTAAAGGAAAAGGGGTTTTAGTGATGCTTATATACCTGTTGCATTGGCTTTTGGTAGTAATTCTAGAAAATTTTCTCTGTGTGTTGAATGGGAGTTTTAGACTAAAATTACAGAACAGTTACACCAGGCCTGCAGGAAATACGCCCCTGTTTCTTCAGAAGAGGGAGTTGAATGGTGACCTCCAGTTCCAATGACACTAAATCACATTTCAGTGCGTGATGTTCTTCAGCAACACTTTTGATGATTAATCTGTGGTACTTGCAGAATTACAGTGGCTAGAAACACCTTTCTGGTCTGTATTTTTTTTTTTTTTTCAGTATTTAGTGCGACATGAACTTGTCTCACAGTTCTGATCTTCATGCTGTGGCTGTATTTAAAGTACGTTAATAATCGTATCAACTCTTTATTAGAATTCATCTGAAAATAATGGTGACTAACCAATGGCTGTAAGAAAACGGCAGTGGTGTTCGTAACAGCTCATGAGCTGAAAAAGAAGCAAAAGATGGTGACAGAGGTAAATCCACTGTGAACTCTTCTACCCATCCTGAAATACTCGCAAAAGTTTGGGAATGAGCTCTGGCATCTCATTGGCATTGCGACCGACCCTGCACGACATGGCAGTGAGTCAGTGGGAAGCAGAAACCCAGCCATGCTTTGAGCTGCTGTATTTGTTTACATTGATACAGGCTGTGAAGGAAATGTTTGTTTTCCCTATTAGCGCAGGAAGATGTAAGGGGGGAGGGTAGACAAACACTGGAGGAAAAAGGTATGGAGTTAAATGTAATATTTGGTTGTTATTCACAAATTATGGAAGTGCAGGGTGTGGCTGCCTGCTGCCAGATTGAAGATGGAGAAGACTTATCTACTGGTTGGTAGAGAAATCTTCCAGGAGGCCAAGGATGTTATTGCATTGTGTCAAGGAATCACGAGGCTCTGAGTGTGAGGAATAAAAATTCAGGACAAGGTTTTTATGCTACACCTTTAGTTTTGATTGTCATTGGGCTCTCTCTTTGTCTAAAACTTGACTTCTGATGGAATTTCTAATTTATTTTTTTTTACCTCTTCAATTCATGATTTCAAACGTTTGCGTGAAAATACTTTGAAATACATTCCAGAGGCTACAGGATTTATAGTGAAGCAGGGAAAGGTTAGTTTAACTGGGTAATATTCTTCTCTAGGCTGAGTTGGTCTGTCTATTCAGCCTCCCACGTTGCTGAGACATCAGGTGGTTAAATAAGGAGTGTGTTCTTCAGATTGAATTTTTTTTTTCTCTCTTTCTTTCACACCCTCTTCATGCAGTGTTGCAAACAGTGGGAAATAGGTGAAATCAAAACCTTGAGCCCAAAGGGAAGTGTGGCTGTGAGACCTGGGTAAAGCCCCCTCAGATACCACCTGTAGTGCCCACTGACCTTCAGACAAGCTGCCGTCTTAAGTAATTTTCCTTCTTTCATAAATATTTTGAACTTTTTATCTTACCAGCAGTGTTTGTGAGTATTTTGCTGCATGGCTCCTGTTTGATTGTGGTGAAAGTACTGATATTTTCATTTGTTTCATTCACTAACATGAAGTCTCTTTGTTTCACTAAAATAAAATCTTTGCTACTTAAATTGTCCTTCTATTGAAGGGAATACTTTGAGACTGGCATATTTAGCTGGATGAATATGAGCTTGGTTTATGTGCAGCGTGGAGGGGATAACTGTGGTTGGGGAAGAGCAGCAGCGTGCTTCCCTTTGAGCTTTGGTTTTCCCTGTGAAAAGGAACAAAATAGAAAAAACAGATCCCTCTTTGTGGGATGGAAGGAAGGTAGGCCAGAAAAGCGTGTGGTCTTGTCCCATCTCCCTCTACCCGCCACTCGCTCAGTGTAGTCTTGGAAGTCCGTAAAAAAAAAGATCTTTGCTGTGTCAACTTGCGCCCTCTTCAAACGCCAAAGCCCAGCTCTACCCGCACCTTCTAGCAGATAATTTCTACGTGTTAAACTCTCACCTGCTGCTGGGACTTGATGGCCTTGCATCCCTGGTTAGAGATGCACCCTTCCAAGGCACGTGTTAGAGCAGTGAACAGCATTGCTGTCTGCCTGGGATATCAGTGCTTGGCCCTTTTGGGATAACTGTAAGTGCAATCCAAGGCAGAGGGCTGGAGGCAGGGATGGTCCCTGTCAGAACTCTGCCACCTCCATACCAGTTTGCCACAAGGTCCGACAGTTCCTCTTTTTTGCACATGTAAAGTCATGTGCTGTGTCATGAGCTTCCTTTACAGCTTCTCTTGGAGGGACACCTCCAACTCTTTTTCTAGACCGCAGCTTCCAGGACATTTGGGATTTGGACTTCTGGATGTTTATTTGTATTATTTCTTTCTGGATTTCTCTACTGGCGAGTGTATAATGCAGTGTAAAACCGCTGGCAATGCCCAAAATGCAACATAAAGGAGAAAAGAAAAAGAGAAAGCTGTAAACCTAATGTGAGCTGATGTAAGCTGCCAAGGAAATGGCAAAGGGGTAAAAAAATGGAATAATATTTTCTGACAAAAAAATAAAAGACAAATATAAGGTAGAGAGCTGTGCAAGAACCCTTTGCACTCCCTCCTGAATCTGCTTTGTCCTCATGCTTGTAGTGAGATCTCTCGTGGCAGCGTTTGTGAAGGGTATGTTTTGTAAAAAGCCAGTTTAAGAAATGAAGCAGTGTGGAAAGTGGAATTACCATGAGTTATTTCTCTCTGCTGCCCTGATCAGATTCTGTTTCTCTCTCTGGCAATCCTTCCAGTCGCAGAGCAAGGCAAGCAATTCCAATTTGAAGATGTTGATCTTTTATGTTCAGCTTTAAGGTAAATGTAAAGATTTGGAGGGCTCCAATTGGGGAAGTTTACTTTAACGAACAGTATGATAGCACTGCTAGCCACCTCCAGTCCTACCTTATCCTATAAAACTCATTAGCAGCAGCATGTTTTGCAACACCACTGACAATTTACGAGGAAAAAAATCTTGCTAGTCTTTAATTACCTATCCTGAGATATTAGTTGCGTGCTTCTACTCACTCCCACCTTCATTCCTTTGTAACAAAGAGCCTTTGCTGGATAATGAAACCACGGTGAGATAGGAGAGCTGATGTTTCTGTGGGTATATGTTATGACACTGTTGAAAGTTAAGGATACAAATTAAATAATTAGCCATATTTGAAGCAGACTGAGCTCATGAAGTCTGCTGCAAATTACTATTTTCTTGCTACTTTTTATGAAGCAAGAATAAGCATCGTTAGAAATGGTCTCCTGTCTATGAAGAGGAGGCTCTTTGATTCCCCTGTTTCATCACAAGCACTGTGTGACCGGTCCTGTCCATGCTGGATAATTTAGGGAAATCGTGCCCACATTGGGATTGTGATTTGACTGAAAATAATTATTCAGATAGTTACTGATCATCCCTGAAGTATTGACTGCTCTCCTAACAGAGCTGTTGTGATCCTCTGCCAGGTCTTCTGCTCTCTGCCAATAATTATTTTGCCTACAGATCCTTTCAGCAAGTCCTATGTACAAAGGTGAAAGCAGAAATACTATTTGGGATTTATATTTAGAGTTGTCATTGCTGGCAGTCGCTGTAATACAGTTTGGGAAAGCTGCACTTACAGAGTCAGGGGTAATCAATGGCCTGGAAAGCTGGATTTGAACCTTGGATGTGGGAATGCTGAGGTTTTACCATCAGAGCTCAGGGGCACAATAGACATGTAAACATGGAACACAACAGAGGAAGAAATCACAAAGTTAATGCCAAGTAGTAAAGTGGCATCCAGGAAGAACTGATGTGAGATGGGAAAAAGCAGAACGTTCAGCTGCGTTCATGGTAGGAATAAATTTAGGAGCAACTTGGAGACCATGCAGCTTAATTAAAGTGAATCATGTTAAGAGAGCTGTAGCTGGACAGACGGCTACTTGCTGATGGAAGAAGTCAGGAACCTAAAAAACTTAAGAAAATCAGAAGAAAGAAACTACTTTCTGTTGCTGAAGAATTGAGGCAAAAAAAGTCAACTAGCTGCAATTACAAGTGAATAGCAAATAAACTCTCTGCTCTTGACTTTTTAATTGAAAAGTTCTGAATAGCAGCCGCTCCTTGTTCCTGCCGTTTTTCCATCCCTTACTTGAACTGAAATGATTTCTGTGTGCAAGTACTAATTCTGCACATATGTTGGGTAGAAAATTTGAAACACGTAGCAGGTGAACCAGAAAATGCCGCATTTTTTTCAGCCTATTTCCTTTATATGTTTCAGTTATGTGCAGTCCTTAGGAAAAAATGATCTAAAAGCATTACTGTGCTTTTTTTAGGGGCAAAAAAGAGTGTCTGAATTTATTAAGGCTGTTTAAAGAATGGGAATAATTAAAAAATCCTCATGTCTGCTCACTTAAGGTCATTTTTCAGTGGGGTGTTCTGTCTTTCCTGTGTTCTACAAGTATGTTATAAAGCTATAGCAGGCAGAACTTACAATCATAGGCATGTAAATAGTGTAAAGAGAAAAACAGAATTAAGTAAAGATAAAAACAGTCAGAATTAAGCTGCTTAATTTACCAGATGGCTCTGGTAAAAATGAATCAGTGTGGTCTAAAGAGCTTAAATTTGTCACTTTATATTTGCATGTGCATAATGTGCTGGTGTTGCACTGGAAATGAAATGGAGGAGTTGTGGAGCAGTCCACAATATTCTGATGGAATTTAATTCCTATGTATTTCCCACTGTGGAAAGCAAACCTCTCCTGGACACTTGTGAGCTCTGATTTCACATCAGTGATGTGCTGTAGGAGAGAACTGATGTTGTAAAAGTCACCTACAGAACAAGTGAAGAAAGTCTTCAGCAAAATTGCAGTTGGCAGAAGAAAAAGTTAAAATCTAAAATGCTTTAGATGAACGTGATGCAAGGGTTAAGAAAGCATTGAAGCAGGACTCAGTGCTGAGTTTTCAGCTCTGAAGAACTGTGGCTTTTACAACTGAGAAGGCTTCTCTGGCTATTGCTTTATAACCCCTGTTCAGGATGGTGTGTGCTCCATCCTGAAAGATAGTCTGCAGGTCTCTAAGTAGGAAGCATCCCAGATTCTTCTGGGAGAAATCCCTGTTCTGCGTTTCTTCCTCAAGGCTGTCCTGTCAGTGCTCAGACGCCTCAGCAGTTTGAAAATAGTTCATCCCCAGGAGCTTTGCGACTGCTGCGATGGTGTTTGCTGTAGGATAAGATAATCTTCCTATCTCCAAATCATTGGCACAGATGGGGCCCAGAACAGTTTCCAATTCACAGGTCCACGTAGACATTTAGTTCTCCTTAATGAGAATGATGGGGCCTGGAGTGCCTAAAATCCCCTGAGTGTCTGTTTTGAGCTTCAGCTTGTTAAAATGCAGGTAAAATAACGGTGGAGAGTAAACAACATGCAAGCTGTACAGAACAGTTTTTCATTTCTGTGCTGCGCTGAGCCAAAACAAAGGTATTCAGAAAGTTTTCATCCATGGTCACTCCTACAGCAATAAGTGCAGGTTGACACCCCCAAAGGCAATAATGAAAAGGTAACAGCTCTATTAGGCACTTTTAATTGGGTTTGGAGACTGCTTTAGAAGGAGAAAAGGGGGAGAAAGTATGAGGAAACGATCATAATTAGAAGGCAAAATTGAACTCTGTATTGATGTAAATGCATGCTAGACACCTTTTGTTGTTTGGGGTAAGTTTGGAGTTGCACTTGTCTAAGTGCTGACTTGTTGTGTGTATTGTATCGAACATCTCACACAAAAGTACGAACTGAAATGCCTTACCCAGCCCATAAAAATTAGCATCCTTAGGGGACTCCTTCCCTGTTCTCATAATTTCGCTGCTTCGTTTATTCACTATTTGACTATTTTGCTCTGCAGCTGGGAGAGATACTTGAGGGGCAGCAGATCTGTGTGCTTTGCTGTTCTCCGTGCAGCTGGGCTTTGTGGTCCACTCCCCCACTCCATCCTGCACCAGGACTCCTCTGGCAAGCATTGCCAGGAGTTTCAAGTTTGTTTGGTTGGTTGGTTGTGGTTTTTTTTTTTTTTTTTCTTTTTTTAAATAACACCTTTATGGTTTAGTTTGTTTTTTTTTTGTAATACGTCTGAATTTTTAATTCTACATCTGTTAGGTATTGCTAGAAACCATTATATTGTAATATCTGTGGTGAAATAGGAAAAAAAGAAGGAACAATAGGATTTCTTTTAAAGGCAGCTTTTAAAACTGCTTTTGCTGCAGGTGCTTTCTATCTCACAGCTAGGTGCAAACAAGGTGACTATTCTGATGAGATTCGTATAAAGTTAGTGGCTATTGTGATGAGGGCAGAAATTTTAATTATAGAGAAATGCATGCTGCTTTACCCACGGCTTTGTTAGAAATTCCCATTTTTTACTTTTATAAATGCCTTTTTTTACAGTCTTTTAATGGATTGTGCAGTAATTGGAGATAAAACTTTTTTTTTCCGCAACAGAAATGAATGTTAAGGAAAAAAAAAACCACCATCTAGACAACTCCATAAGGTAACACTGGTAGTTTGAGACGTATCTGACCATGAAGTAGCAAAATGAGAAAGAAACAGGTTTTGTTATGTCAACCAGAGTAATTTTCTGTCTGTTTGCGTCTGGACAATTAATATAAACCCCAGGGTTCTGAAAATGTCATGTGCCCCAGCTTGCTTTGGCTAGTTCTCAGGGCTCCAGCACTTCCTTCGGAAGCTTGATTCACCAACTGTAAAATGTTGTTGTCAAAAATAATCTTTGCTGTTTAGCCCGCACTTTCACTGCCAGGAACAGTTCTTCCTGCTCACTCTATATTTGTTCCTTTCTTAAGTTCCTTTTATATCGAAAAACTTTCACAAATAGGCTTACAGACATCCTACCTCCAGGGTGGTTTTTTTACTCCTTGGTGGTTCTTGCTTTCTGCTGTAATTGGTTATTCCTGTTTCCAGTTAACCAATATAACTGGTTTTTTATTTTTTTTTAATCCCTTAAAGAATTATTTGCTCTTGGGGAGACACTTTATAAAGTGCGTGGAGCATAACTGCGCTTCATGTATATGTTTGTGTGTATATGTGCATTTCGAGTGAAAATTCAAGTATATATTTGAAGTGGCTAAGATGTGATAGGAGACTTTTTGAGATGAGATTCTTCCAGGATCAATCTCAACACAGCAAGTGCATTAAAGTTTTATGAGTAGTTTGTAAGTCCTGAAACATTAAGTTGCTTCTGACTAGTAATAAACACAGTCTTTGCCAGTGGGTACTCCACAGGATCAGGTGATGAATTTTGGTGCATTATCTCTTAGAAAGCAAAGACTTCTGCTGGTGACGAGGTTCAGGGGAATATATAACTAGGTACCATTTTTAAATGCTTCCTAACAATGGCTTATAATTGCTTCGTAAATGTGTTGGTTAATAACGAATAATGTTTTATTCCTCTGAAACATTCCCTGTAAATAGCTCAGTCCAATTAAAGTGCTTGGTTAATTGATCTATGCCCTATTCTTTCTCTTTCATCTCGCTGCAAGTCCTTTCATCGTTCTCTTACTACTGGGATTCATCAGTTTTCATTTACATCTGCATTTGCAAATGACTCTGAAATACAAGCTGCCACTTGGAAGTTGTGAAGCTTCCACCAGCTTCACTGGGCAGGCTCAGAACTCGCACTCCAAGGATGACAAGGTTTCTCTCTTCCCACAAAGTGATTACTCACATAATTCATTAAAAAAGCCTAGTGAACGTTTCCAGAAAGCCCTATTCTGGCACTGTGGAAGGACCTGAATGTAGCAAGTTTTTTTTTGTTTGTTTGTTTGTTTTTTGTTTTTTTTTTTAATAAGAGAAGTGACTTTCTGCTGTCTTTGTGATTAAAAAACATTGCAGATAATACGCAGCACTAGGATAAGACAATCTGCCCCACGGTCTGTTTAAATTTTACTGCCGCTTTTTGGCGTATTTTCTTGATCAGTAGAAAAATGTAGTTACAAAGCAGCAGCATCGTATTTGTAAACATGGAAAGTTAAACAGATAAGAGGCAAGCTGCAGGTTGGTACATGTGGCCATATCAGGAATGTGCTTATAGTGCATCTGGGATGTTCTGTGCTTGTATCTTTACGTGAGCCAGCGATTGTTGCTCCGGCTGTTTGTATTTGCCTAACCTTCCGTTATCAAATAAAATTCAGAACAAAACATAATTTCAGGTCTGAGACAAATACGACTGGAATCCCCAGAAAGAATTTAAAGGTCAGATCACCTGTTTTGAAATATTGCTCCTCAGTATCTGTAAAGTCCTAGTGACATTAAACAGCACAGTGTGTAGGTTGCTAGATGGTACCCGAGTCTTACATATTTAAAGCACAAGCTTTAGGCTAGAAATAAATTTTAAAAATAAATAAATAAATCTGTGGCGAAAGAATTCGAACTCTGACCAGTATCCTGGAATAAGAATATTGCGGAAACTAGATTTAATTCGTCAGCAGTGGAACTTTGTATCTGTAAAGCTCCTGGCACTTTGTCTGCTGGTGTGGTCAGACAGTGGTTCTCTCTGAGTCCAGGGACTATTACTAAATGTGACCGCCCCACCTATTTATTTTGAACAGGAAAATGGTGATTGCTTTATGCATAAATGGACAAATATTTGCATTTTATAATTGTTTACACAGAGATTAGGAAAACTGAATTGTAATGAGGTGCTTTTCCTCCTTTGAAATGGAGTGGAATTTTAATTAGCCTTATTTCTTATTTGGGAAACATGGCAATATAAGAGGCTTGCTGTTGTTATGTATATTTTTTTCTGTTGCAGTGAGGTTTTTTTCTGTCAGGCTGCTTAACTAATACTGAAATAATTTCTTGGGCACATACTTGGTGAAATTTTTTTCAAATTTGCAAATTTTAGCTAGTGAATTTCTAGAGGGGCAGAATTGATAGTTGTGGAAATCCGTGGAAGTTGGGCGTGTGATCTCCATGGTGGTCTCCAAATGTTTCACACCCAGAGTTAATCAGCAAATGGGAAAACCTACGTGAGAGATGAGACGAATATGTCTGTGTATATAAGTGACTACAACCATATACAGATATAATATTGATATTCCAGTCAGCAAGAGCTACACAGAAACAGAGGAAGAGTAATTTCAGCTTGCAAGCAGAGTCTGGGGCAAAAAAAGAAAACTCTGAGGGGAATTAAGGCTGAAATGAGAGATGTTTCTGTAGGTGACTACTTCCATATGACCACAATAAGATTATTTTTAGTTTCTCAGGAGATATTTCTGACTAAATTTTAGTCCTGGACTACCCCGGGTTCAGCACATGATTGAAGTCACCTTGAATCCAGCCATCATTTAAATGAGAAAAATCGTAATGAACGTAAAAATAATAATTTTTATTTCGTGTAACTCACATAACGCGCCCCTCCCTGTAACCAGAAACATTTCCAACTGTCAGAAAACATATAGGAGTTCAAGCGTAGGTGGGGTTTTACCAGTTCACTATGCACAAAGTTGAGTATTAATATTAAAATCCGAGGGAGAAAACGTGGATTTCAATACAGCGTGTCCAAGGGAGCATTGAACCGCCTCTGTTACTCACACCTGTGCTGTGTTTTAGTGGCTTGATCGTTCAGCAAGGTGCAATCTTACCTCGGAGTAGTTAAGTAACACCTGTGTGTGTGTGGAGAGCCGTGTTCCCAGTGGTTACAGGATTTGTTACGGACAGAAAACACCAAACGCTCTTCTGTCAGGTGCTGAAGATCACCAGGGTACTAAGACAGGCTAAGTCCTGTTGAGGTCAGAATCTGGCCCCTGTCGTTTTCTAAGGAAGCTCTAGTTTGAACTGCAAACTGTCATGAAATGTAACTGGTAAAGCAGAGCAGCCTCTGCAGTTGATCTCATACTTGTACAAGGACACACTGGGTTGTCACTGCAGCAGAGTTAGGATCACACTTCGTAAGATTAAATTACGTGGTTTTATTTTCTGGATTGTACGTATCTCTTACTTTGAGTTATGGTCTGAGCTTTGGCCTCTAGTTTAGCCATAACAAAAGAAAAAAAAACCAAAACGCAAAAAACAAACCAACTAAACACCCAAGTCCAACAAGGCTTTGAAATCTTCAGTCTTATCAAGTTTTTACAACTGGCATGAGCAGCTTGAAACACGGCTAACCCTGTTACCAATACCAGGTTTTATTTATCCTCAAGCTCCAGCCATTGGCGTTATTGATCTGCTTTATGGCTGATCACTCCACTGTGTAATCTAGGAAGCTGTTACACTGCTTCTTTCCGTGGCACCGATCTGTTTTATGAACTGTAGATAAGGGACAGCATATTAAAAATGCTAATAATTCCTCTGGTAAGATTGCGTATAAAGGAGATAAGGACATTCCGTTGTGGAATAGGTGTGAACTTCTCCCCATTACAGTGTTCTGCTTCTTTCTGGGCACATAGGAAATATTTGCATTTCTGCTCCCTGTATTAATTTTAAAAAAGGAAGCTGAAAAGGTTTTCCTAATGGTGTGTTAAAATCACTAAATATTTTATTTTACAGCTGTGAGGTTTAGCAGAAGTAAAATGAAGAGCTTCTTGTAATGAGTACAGGCAAGGACCTTTTCTCTGTCAAAATTAAGAATTCATTTTGTGTTGAAGATTGGCTTTTTATGATGATCCCTTTTTTCTTCTCTGATGTAAATAATGAAAGACTCTGTCTTTCATCTTCCATTTAAGTGATATGTCTAGAGCTACAGATACAGGAGAGCACTGTCATACATGCAAACTACAGCAAGAAGGTAGGAAAATTATAGAACTTGAGGTATTCACTACAGTCATATGTAGCAAAGACCAGGGTAGATTACTGAGTCATCAGTGGGGAACTGTGAACAGAGGTTCATCTCCTAAAACGGGGTCCTAGCAAAGCCTGATATTCCTGTACCATTTTATGTAAATATGCAGAGTCCAGGGGTGTTTCTTCGAGTCATGATGGTTATCTTATGGATCTGTCTGAGGCACTGTGAAAGAGATGCATGGTGATTATCAGGAGGCAATAGCTGGGATCCAGCAAGGGTTTTTAGCAGTTGACATGCCACTAGTCGAAGAGATGGAAAAGTAGCCATTGAGAAATATTCCTGCTAATACCCAGCAAAATTAGTTTTTGTGCAAAAGCCACTATAAAAAGATTGCAGCAATGTTTACAGGTGATTCAGTGGCCAATTTTTTTTGTGGAAAAAAAAAATCTAGTTTTTGCCTGCAGTATTATTCATCACAGAGGCCAGAAAGACGTAGGAAGTTAAAAGGATTTGGGGTCTGGAAAACAACATCTGACCCTGAAAAGTGGTGGGAGGCCAAAGAGGTGTGAGGGGCTGGAGGGCAAGTAGAGACTAGAAAATAGTGGGGACGGAAATGGGGTGGGGAGCTAAGAAAAAGGGTTGGTAGGCTGAAAAGGGGGCGGCGGCCACAAAAAAGTGGAGGCAAAAAAGCAGCGGGAGATTACATTGGAGTGGGAGGGTGGAGAGGAGTGGAGGTTGGTTTAGGGTAAATTTAGGCAGGGCAAGGCAAGGCAAGGCAGGAGCACTGGCAGAGCACGGGTGGGGAATAGGCAAGGCAAGGGCAGAGCAGGGCAAGCAGTGGGGCACTGGGAGGGCATGGGCTGGAAATAGGGCAAGGCAAGGCAGGGATAGGCAGGTTTTGCTGAATGCTGCCACAGCTTGTTAGCACGTGGTCATCTCTGAACCTTAACACTTCATAAAACTTCAGCTGCCATGTAGAACAGAAACTTTGTCCTTACGAAACTCTGTGGCTGTTGAATTTGAGGAAGGATTTAAAATAAATTACCGTTTAACTAGCACAAAAGGACTTCATCAGGAAGGTGAGCAAAACAGCAGAAGGTACAGAATATTTTCTGCATCTTCTGTTTCAGTTTTCTAATAAAAGGTTAATTATTTTTAATACAGTTATTAAAACACAATGGGACAGGAACAGAAAAAAGAACAGGTCAAAGAACTTTTACATCAATTAGATGCTTTCAGCTCAACAGGAACTGATGAATTTTACTCTAGGGCATTTCAGAACTAACTCAAGCAATGTCTGTGCTTAAAATTGGGTAAAATCCCAGAGAACTGCGGAAGGCACAAAATAAACGTTATTTCCAGTGACAGATGGAATACAGAGAGTTTCAGGACATATTAAGCAGGCAGCCTAATTGCAAAACACAAAGAAGATGCTATGAATTTAAATGATCCATATGGATATATGTAGAAACAGAGAATAAGCTGCTGATGTGTGGTGGTCTGTCAAGAGCAAATCATACCTCTTTGACTGCTCATAGTGTGTTTAAATGAAAAGCACACAAGGTAAGGGTAAAGGAGTGGATGTAATAAAATTCTGGTAAAGGTTTGGATGTAGGCCCCTATAGCACTTGCAAAAACTAGCAATTAGCACATGGGCTTGAGAAAACTGTTGTATAATATCCCCACTTTGTACAAGAGGCAGATGCTCTGTCCTCCCCAAATAAAAACAGGTATCGGTATTTTACTGTGATGATGGAAGGATTTTTTTCTCAGGGTTTGTTGCTGGAGAGAAATCTGTGTCCTGCAGAGTAGTGAATCTTGGTAGTCAAGGTGTCCTACCCCATTTTTATTCCATTTTGAAGTTTTACAATATATAAACCCTGGTACCTCATTGATTATGTGTAACTAAACTCGTATATTGACTGTGTATGATAGGACATCTGCAAACCCAAGGGTTTAAGGTCCTTAAAACTTTTTTCTTCATTTTGCTTTGCTTTTATGGTGGGAAGAGTCTTCAAAACTAATTAGGACAGGCAAATTAATGACAAAACTGGCATAACGCACTTCCTTTCAGTGGTGTTTTGAAAGGCTTCCACACTCCTGGGGTTTAGCGACACTGTCATGTGCAATCTGTGATTTTCCTGTTTTCAGTGATCATAGAGGATTAAAGATCAACTAGGTTTCAATGTGAGCATTAATCCAAGCTTTGGACAACTTTCCATTTTTCAGATTTACATTGGAATATAATATACACAGATCAGTGTTGCAGCGAAGTTTACATTTAATGTTGTTTACCACGTCCCCACGCAACTCATAACACTGTCATACTTCTCATTTTTAAAACAAATGACGTGAATCTGGAAGTGAAGGATCCTCTCCCCTCTCCATGACAGGTAGGAGGGGGCCTAGGAGACAGGGAGGAATGGAGGCAGGTCCCTGCTCAGGGTGGCAGGTGAATCCCCTCCAAACCTCCCTCCTCTTCTCCCCCAGTCCCCCTGCAGAAGAGGAGTGAGGCTCTGGCAGCTGAGAGCCAGGAACAGGGTGATCTTCATGAAAGACTGTTTGGGGGCTGGCTAAGCAGAATCAGCCAAAGAGACGTAATCCAACAAGCTCCAAAAAGGAAAGAGTGATTTTTATAGGACAGAGTTTTCAATACTGGGTGAAGTTTAAGGAGAGACACCAGCAGAACTTCCACCGTGGGCTTGCAGTGGGCAGACTTTGGACTGTTTCGGAGATGGATTGCCAGAGTCCTTTGTGAGCCAGTCGTGAGGGTAAAGATGTCCAGGAAGCCTGGATGTGCTTTAAAAAGAAATTGTTAAATATTCAGGGGCAGGATGTCCCTATATGTAGAAAGACAAGTCATTAAGGGAAAAAGACTAGCCTGGTTAAACAGAACTTTGGAAACTTAGGGGGAAAAAGAGAATCTATCATCTCTGGAAGGAGGGTCAAGTAATTTGAGAGGACTATAAGGATCTTGTATGAGGACTGTAAGGACTACGATGTCATGTAGGGGGCAGATTAGAAGGGCCAAAGCCCTACTAGAACTGGATTTGTCTGCTACAGTTCAAGGCAACAAAAATTTTTCCGTAAATACATTAGCAGCAGAAGGAGTGTTAGGGATTTGTTGAATGCAGAGGGTAGTGCAGTGATTTTGAGGAAAAGTCAGAGATACTTAATGCCTTCTTTGCCTCAGTCTTTACTATGAAGACTAGTTGTCCTGAGGATAGCCAGCTCCCTGAGCTGGAGGTTAGTGATGGAGAGATGAGTGAAGCCCCAATAATCCAGGAGGAAATGGTCAGTGACCCGATGTGGAGGACCAGAGAAGAGAGCAGGAGGAGTTTCAAAGGTGGAAGGCAATTTATGCAAGAGAGTGAAGAGACTTATTTTACAAACAAGGAAAATTATAAAGAGTTGTTAGACTGTTGGACTGTTAATTCAAGTGTCAAGTTTAGTATTTTATAAAGGTTGTCATTTATGTTTAATGTTGAACTTGTTTGAACATGTTTTTCCCCTCATGACTGTTCTCGACCCTCATTGGTTGAAATTTGCCGCAGTGGGCTGTCCTCGAAATGTTATGTAATTACCCCATGGTGGTCGTTGATTGGTCCCCGGTTATGTAATGTTTTCCTATTCGTCCATCCCTTCCTGTCAATCATAAACTCCTCCCATGTTCTACCGACCCTATATAAGTTCGAACCCACCCTTCAATACGGGTCGCACCAGTTGCACATCGAGTTTGCTTGACCGCTTCCAGCACTCTGCGTCGTTTGTGCGCCCGACCCACACGAGCTGCGGCATATGGCGTCCGAACGCGGGGCGGAGTGTTAGAAGTCTCTTGTATCAAGTGACCTCCTCTGTCACTGCGCGGCTACAGGCGTCACCAGGAGCAGGTGGCGTCCCGGCAGTTATCCGGGACCGAACTGACGGAGGCGGATCGGCGATCGGCAGTGTCCCTTCGCACCGCAGGCGGTGAGCGGTTTTGGAAACACCCTTTATACCCTTTAGTTTATTTTCTTTGTTATTTCCCATCTGTATCATCGTACGCTATGGGAAATAAATTATCAACGGAACAGAAATTTATTTATCGCCAACTGAAAGAGTGCATTTTGCAGCAAGGCCACCCTTTAGATAAATAGTCTTTAAAGGCACTCGCAAGGTGGCTAGATCACAAGAAAGAGAAAATCCCAGAAACCCTTAACATCGAGGACTGGGACAAAATAGGTTTTACTCTGTGGTCGGATAGAGAAAAAAAGATTAAAGGTGCTGCGGAAGCGCTTATAGCCTGGAGGTTAATTCTGATGGCTCTACAGAGCCAGATGAAGAAAGCGAATGCTGACCTCACGTCACGGGCTACTGCTTCACCAGAGAAGGGACAAAATGGCGACGGGCGTGAGGGAAACAGGCGCGCGAAAACCACCACACAACATGGCGTCGATAAAGACGAGCGCGGGAAACATCAGGGACAAAATGGCGGCGATCGTGAGGGAGAGGGGCGGAGTCATCACCCAAAGGGCGCGAAAACCCCTGGGCGGGACACCACGTACGTTACAGCCCGCTAAGCCAGTTAGACACTCACAAGTCTACGGGTCCTGATGGGATCCACCCCAGAGCATTGAGGGAACCGGTGAAAAAACTTGCCAAACCCACTCTCAGTCGTCTCCCAGCAGTCCTGGTTAGCTGGAGAAGTTCCAGCTGACTGGAAATTAGCAAATGTAGTGCCCATCTACAAGCAGGGTCAGGGAAACTAAAGGCCTGTCAGCCTTACCTCAGTTTGGAGCAAGGTTGTGGAAGAGACCATCCTGAGTGCCATCGCACGGCAGATGCAGGGGATCGAGGCCAGCCAGTGTGGATCTGCAAAAGGAAGATCCTTCTTGACCAGCCCTGGTCTCCTTCTCTGACAGTGCCTATGATTCTGTGAGAGGGTGGGGAGATGGCGCATTTCTGAAGCAATTAGCTAAGCTGCTTAGAGGCATTCAATGAAATCTTTCATATTTTAAAGTATTTTCTGATGTGAATATCTCTAGCTGGTCAAGAGATAAAAATGATTGTCAGGCATGTTTGGAAAAAAGCGTAAGGCCTCTGGAGTTCCTATCTTCAGCTCCAAGTTGGGTGCAATATTTGCAAAGTCCCTCATCAGCAAGAATATGACTGTTGTTTATAATTCCAAAATCCCTTTTTCCTTCTCATTGCCCATGATTTTCATGATGCTTCTGGTTTAATATAGTTGTATTTTTTTTTCCCCCCTCATGCACCATTGTTGACCTGTGCAAGCATGTTCCCAGGCTAGGGACCTTAAGATAAACCCATGGGAATGCTTGTTCTGGTGGTAAAAAAGAACGCTTTGAGACCCACCTTTCTAATTTTAGATAATGTTTATTATGATTACATACTGTAACTGCACTGATTAAATTCTGCTGCGGCTTAGAGTGTTACATCCAGGAACACATATTTGGGAAGTGAGACTGAAGCCTGTTACCTATATAAATTGCTGTTGATAGGAAGTAGCAGTTTGCCAGGGACAGCTTGTTTCTTTCTAAGTAATAGCCTGAATTACAGATTTCAACTTCCAGCTGCTGAAATTTTTGCAGGAGAAAAATTCCCTTACTCATCTCCTGGGCAATCAGCTGGATGCATCTCCCATGTAGGCGGAAAATGTCTCTGAACAGTGCCTCAATGTTCCCAAATTTGCCTGCAGGACCGCTCTACCAGGAAAAGTTGCCTTCCTGTGAAGTTATGATCACAATAAGGGCACCACATCGTATCTGTGCAACTGGAAACACAGGTTAGAAACAAAAATGTCACTCAGTGAAACCAACCAGATTCATTATTTCATTTAGATTTACTTTTTATCATATTTGGGTTAGGGTTTTTTGTTTGTTTGTTTGTTTGTTTTGTTTTGTTTTTTCTTTTCTAAAGAAGGGGAGCCTTATATTCTCAGGAAGAACAGATTTCTTTAAATAAAAATAACAGTAAAGTTACAGTACATAATAAGAACTTAATGCTTAAAAAACTATACCAGGCCACACACAAAGTCTCCAGCTCTTTGTCTTTTCTCATCTTCAGTGATTTAGGACTTGAGGTGAGATAAAAATGTTTATTTTTGAACATTTCTGTGCTGTTCATTAATAAAAAGAAGTTTTGGTAATTAGGCTATGATGACAGAAACTAGACATGCATCAAGCAATCCCATTAATTTCTAAAAATGTAAAATTATCATTTTTAGTAGTGCTTTCATGCAGTAATACTAATATGAATTTAATAATATCACATAGTAATTGCCAAGTTTCTTCTCTCCTGTGTAAGAGAAGTGGAAAACGGTAAGATTATAATTTTTATGCCATTTTACAGAAGGGAAAGCTGAAACATGCACACACAAACCCCAGAACAGCAACAACCGAGCAAAAAAACCAAAGCAACAAAGTTCCCTGAACTTACATCATACAGTGGGCTCCAAGAAGCATTAAAATCAATAGCCACTGTCCCTGGAATCGGCCCCTCACAGGGCACAGTCCATAAGCTGGTATTTGCATAGATTGGGATATGAAAAGTAAGTTTTATATTCAGCAGTTACTGGCAATATTAAAAAATTTTGGGCTTAAGTTGGCTGACAACAGTAGAATTTCAGGAGACCAAGAGAAATCCAAAAGGACTTGCATCTTTTAGCCACGTTGACATGGAGATGTAAAACAGGTTTAGAAATTAGAAATACCGATATTAAAGGCATAGTTCCCCACAGATGTTTTGGAACATATCTTCCATCACGCTTCGGTGTAGATGTGGGGTGGGAGAAGTTATTCTCAGCAACTAACTTGGAGAAAACTGCTCTCTCTGGATTTTCTTGCTCACTGAGTTAGAAGAGGTAGCTAAAATTAAAAGTCATTAAGAGTCATCCGAGTAGCTTCAATTAAAACACAACTCTGACCCCTTTCCTAGAATAAGTCATTGGTTTCTTATGTCTTGAGAGGGAATGCAAACTGGGGGAGCTAAGCTGGAGTTCAGGTTTCTGATTGCTCTTTTACACGCAGTTTACTGGATGTCATAAAGCATCCATGATACAGCTAATTTAATACAACCTTCTAATTTCTTGCTGTCACACAGACATGGAAGGCCTGGAAATTTCTAGTTCTCTGTGGCTTTTTTATGCTTTGGAAGCAGCATGAGGTGACTCTATAGCAGGCAAAACTGCTAACTTGGGAATCTTGCTCTTGGCATAAGGCTGGCAAAACATCTTTATATTTTGCTATAGCAGTCCCCAGTTTTCTGTCATTTTAGGAATGGGAGAGGGGAATTCATCATTGGGATGGAGAAGCCAGAAAGGAGGACTGAAGCACATGTTGTCAGAGACGAGGATGAGGTGGCAGATGTGAGACCTAAATTTGTATTGGTGGGAAGCCAGGGCACAACATGCTCCATCTGCTCCTGACTGCATGTGACCCAAGCAGAAGTGAACTCCATATTATTAAGTGGAATTTACCCTCCAGGGCAGGAAATCCCCCTCTCAGTAGAGGAGAACATTTAAAGGGACAAGACTGGAAAAAAAAAAAAGGTATTACAGATAAAGGAAAAATTAACAGAGGTGATTGATGGATCACTGACAGAATATAACACAGCCACGTGTTATTAATGAAATAAAAGTAACTGTTGTAGTTTTTTAAACAAAGATAAATGTCTTTGTTTCACCCGTTCCCTGGATGAGGAGTGAAATGTGCTGAAGGGACCTGAGAGTTATTCTCAAGATGGGCAGTGAAGGTTTGGGTTATGATCCCTCACAAACTGAAAGCTGTGGCGATTGTGCTTGTAAGAAATGACCTTCCCTAGACAGAAATGGGTTCATAACAGTTTGTCAGAGCCTGTCAGATATGTAAATATCTCTGTAGGAACACCGCTGAAGGGGAAAACTTCTGGTTTCTGTCTGCTTCCAGCAAGAGCTTCCTTGTCTTCTGTGTTTGGTAAAAAACGTCTCAAAGTGGCCTCTCCCGGAATGTGGCTCAGCTGCCTTCCTTTCTCCCAGGCTGCTCTTGGGAGAACTAACCCAAGTTACATTTAAAACCTATCCAGATTGCGTTTTTCTTCGTTTTTCCTGAAAGCCCAGACACTTACTGTCCATGGGTAGAGAGCGAGCCGAATTAAAGTCTGTTTGTGGGAAACAGAAATGTATGCCATATTTTACAAAATGCTGTGAATGTCCTAATATTTTGCATTGTGGAAGCTTGGCTGGCTGGCTGTAGTACTTCACAGAAATGTGCCTTTCCTTTCCTTAGAAAACAAACTGCCTCGTTGGAATAAAAGGGAGGTTTATGCTGAGAATATAAAATGCTTCTGTCTATCCTGCTGTTTAGCTCAGTGAAAACAAAAAGAGCAACAAAAGAAAATTAACAGTAAGATTCTTGCTTCCTCTTGCAATGGCAGAAAAATGTCAAGGTCATATCAATTTCAAGATCATGTGAGGTCCCTTAAGTGACTTGGAAAACAATGAGCTACAGGAGGATGTAATAGGATGGTCTTTTTAAAAGTACAGAATCAGTAGCTGCTTTAAGAAGAGTTAAGTGTTTAGGATGGTTTGGTTCTGCTCAGAGAAGGGCTGAAAATAAAATATTCTTTATTGCTGGAGCATTAAAGAGTCTAAAGGAGTATAGAAAAAAATAATCGTCATAAGAGCAAATAAGGATGTGTTTATAAAATGGAAGTGTCTGTAAAAACAGCTGCTAGGTGATCAAAAAAAGAGGTGAAAGCCAAAAGATTATTGTTTCAGAAAGAGAATTTGAAGATTGAATGAATTTAGTTTCTGGTTATTGCCATGGACATAGCTTGTGATCCAAAGCTGGAAGTTCCACCTCCGCCCTGTGATAAATGCAATGAATTCCTTCAAGTTCTGCCGAATGACAAAGCTGCGGGGTGGTAATTAGCGGAATGTCCTGAAATAAATTCTAATCTAACGTGTTGCAATTTATCACTGTAATTGATGATGTTACTGATAATGTAAACATAATTTCCTCTGCTTTATAACAGGAAACTTAATCATTGGAAAAACGGTCGAGTAGAAATGATGTGCCAGTGCCTTTCGGTCTGTGGCCATGAGTGTGTGGGTGATGATGCAGCTGTATCTCAGCAATAATATAAATGCTCCAGCGATTGTACATTCCCCTCAGCTTTGATTCCACCCCCCCCCCCCCTCCCCAGTATTTTGGCTCTTTCCATTATTCCCTATGTCAGCTTGGCAACTTCTTGGAGAATTCTTGATTAAGGTAGTAAAGGGACATAAGATTCAGAAGATTTTTATCCTTTTCAGTAAATCTTTGGTTGTCTTCAGGTTCTCTTCTGACTTGGAGTATCAGATCTGAGCACGATGGCCACGTGCTTTTAAAGTGGGGGACCTGACTTGTGCTTCTCGTTCAACTGAGGAGTCACAACCTGCATCTTCCGAGATGTTTTCTGAACACCCAGGATCCAAATTACTTGCTGATGCTGGTGTTTTTCTTTCCTTCTATTGAAACTGTTTGAATGTTGTTTCTAAAACTGGGCTTTCACCGGGTCACTGCCATTTTTCAGTCACTCAGGACTTAGAGGGATTAGCTCATAATTGAAGCTGCAGAGCCATAACCAGAGGGTAAACTCATCAACCCTCTGCACATATATCTTATTCTGTACAGTAATTGATACATGTTTATCAGATTTGCCTGGTGGTCTGATGTGAGGGGAACTTCTGACATTCTTTTTTTGCTTCCATATGCAGCAATTTCATACTTCTTATTTAAATTAAAAAAAATTACCCTGGATGGTTGCTTTTAATGTAGTCTATCCTTCTATGCTACCTGAGATTAGCTGTAAACCAAGATATAAAAATTTGAATAAAACAACCATGAACATAACTAAATAATAGGTTATTAAATTTGCAAGAAGACAAGACAATAAGTATTTAAATTAAGGAGACATAAAAAGTCTGCATATAAAAATGTTTAGCATAAAAACTACAACATCTAACAAGATGAGACAAGCAAGAACTCATCAACAGGGGGAGGCTCTAATTGGAGTGGCACAGAAAGGAAGACAGAAAACTGACTTTTCAACCTCAGCTGCTTTTTTTAGGGAATGAAATTTGTCAAGAAACCGAGGACGAATCTCATTCCACTCTTTACTGCCCTATCATCAGGATAACAGAACAAAATGTGTTAAAAGAAAAAAGCATAAAAGAAATTCTATGAAGAGAAATAGAAATCTGGGATAGATGGCAATGCTCCTCTGAGTCAAATCAAGCCTTAGAGCAGAATAATACTCTCTTACGTGTTATCTTCATTAGCAACTATTCTGCATCCTCTTTAGCAAGTGTTTCTGTGAGGGGCAGAACGCATGACGCTTGATTTTTCTCCAGTGCCATCTGTCGCGTGGAATCTCTAATAATGGTTTCATCTGCTCTGTAAACACTTCTTCAGTGGGACTATGAATCTGTTTCTCTCCTTGATCCTTTCATACCACCTCTTCTGACAAGCCCGGGAGCTTTACATCTTTGGTACTCAGCTAGGGTTGGTCTTGACTCCCAGGCGTGGGCGAGAGGTTTGGTATTTGGAGAATAACAGGGCGAAGAATGACAGGTAATGGGGAGTTTTTAAATTCTGTCACCTTAGGAAGGAGGGAACTTTGAGCTAGGCTTCGAAAAGGAAGCTTACTTCTCTAATAGGTTCATGCTGTTTTCTGGAAATATTGTTTGTGAACTACTGATTAATGACCCTAAATGACCAAGCTACATTCGTGATGCCTAGTTTGACCCAAACTAGCTGACACCACAGCTCTCTGCCTGTCATTAGGAAACAAGCACTTACATGGAAAATGGGATTGTAGGCTTCTCTGTGCTGCCCTTACACAGGAAGTGTCTCTGCTGGGTGCCTGATTTGGTTGCCACATATGGATGGCTACAGAAGGGATAGACAAGGAAGATGAGGTGGCCCTTTAATGTTAGGGAATGTTTTCATTGCCTAGAGCTCAGTGATGCCAACTGTAGGAGGTTCAACAAGGCCAGGTGCCAGGTCCTGCACTTGGGTCACAACCACCCCCTGCAGAACTACAGGCTGAGGGCAGAGTGGCTGGAGAGCTGCTGAGTGGAAAAGGACCTGGGGGTGTAGGTTTGACAGTGGCTGAACATGAGCCAGAGTGTGCCCAGGTGGCCAAGACAGCCAGTGGCATCCTGGGCTTTATCAGAAACAGTGTGGCCAGCAGGACCAGGGAAGTGATTGTTCCCCTGTACCGGGCACTGGTGAGGCTGCATGTCAAATCCTGTGTCCAGTTCTGGGCCACTCACTCCAAGAAAGACATTGAGGTGCTGGAGCGTGTCCAGAAAAAGGCAGTGGAGCTGGTGAAGGGTCTAGAGCACAATTCCTCTGAGGAAAGGCTGAGGGAGCTGGGGTTGTTTAGTCTGGAAAAGGAAGGCTCATGGGAGACCTTATCACTCTTTACAACTACCTAAAAATACTGGATTGCAGCCATGTGAGTGTTCAGTCTGTTCTCCCAATCACAAGTGATAGGATGAGAGGAAAATGGCCTCAAATTGTGACAGGGGAGGTTTGTCAAGGACTGGAACACGCTGCCTAGGGAAGCAGTTGAGGCATTTTTTCAGGGTTTATGTAAACATGTAGGTGTGGCACTTGGGGATGGTGGTTTACAGGTGGACTTGGCCGTGCTGGGCTAACAGTTGGACTCGGTGATTTTAAAGGTCTTTTCCAACCGTAAGGATTCTGTGATTCTCTACAGCAACGTAATTCCACTGGCTCAAGTGTGATGGTGTTAATCCTCATTTGCATGAGCACCATTGCCAGAAGATGGCAGCCCTCTGTACCTCACCTGAAAACATAATTCCTCTGGACATACAGAGATTGATCAGATCCTCTTGCACTCAAGGAAAAGCTTCCCATTGATTTTGGTAGGTTTTGGGCCCTTTTTAAAGACTTCTATTTCATTCGGAGATACAAATAAATAGCCTTAAAGGCAATTATCAAACAACTCTGGTCCTGTTTAGAAGGTGAATTAGCTGGGGAAGAGAAATGAAAGTTTATGTGAGAGGTACTGTAATCTAAAGGATAAACCCTTGTTTTCTTAACAGTGGTAGTTATCTCAGTAGACTGCACCTTTATCACCGAGTAACAAACCCTGTTTAAATCTCTGCTCGAAGTTGGCTGTCACTAAAATACTTGTAATGCTTTGAGCAGGTAGGAAAACACTGTCATTAAGGTCAAGGATCAGAGTCTTCTCTTTGGCAGGGAAATCTCCATCAAGTGAATGTCTCTATTATGATAAAATAAGGAAGTAAACTACGAGGAGGTCATTGACTGTAAGAAGCAATTTTCCAGCTCTTATTGCCTCTGATACTTTACAGTGTAATTCACAAACAAAAGCATAAATCAACAGCAACCTTTTCCAGCAGGTTAGTGGAGAATGGGGAGAGATGAGGCCACATAACACAGGATATTAAATTGCCATGACCAATTTTCTATAATCATTCTTAAAAGAAAGCAGAACAGTTCTTCCTTACAATTAAGAAGATATTTTGCTAAATCCTGCATATTTTAGGAGTGTTTCAGAGCATCCAGTGTAATAATTCTCTCCGCTGTAGAAAGTACGAACAAGCAAACAAACAAATGCAAGTGTGTTCATATATATTCCCCTGCCACACCAGTGAATTTTCCTATCACATGCATGACTGCTCCCTATTCTGGGACTTACTTTATCACAACATTTACAAAGGCTTCTCGGCCACGAACAAGCAGTTTCAAGAAAAGTATGTGGAGGCTGCCGTGTCTCATAAATACAATCCATTTTCCTTCATTTCTTGATAGTAGACTCTCAGCTCTAACAATTCTGCAGACTCAGCTGTGGGGAGTATTTATAAATTGTATAGGTTTGTATTTCCCAGCAACTCTCAGGGCAAAAACTATCTCAGTGTTTTGCTGCTTCTTCAGTGAGCAGTGATGCTTACAATCACAATTACAGGATTTCAAAGCAAAAATTTTCTTTGATGTTTCCTTAAAATAGTCAGTTGCTCTGAGTCTGTCATTTGCCAACCTCTTGCTGCTAATGGGAGCCATTTGTTCCGTTTTGGTGGAGCTTCCCAGATGAGGGAGGATTTTTGTGTGTTTGTATGTACATGTGAATTTATAATTACTAAATAAACCTTTAAAACATGAATAGAAAATGTCAGAAATAGGAGTTACCATTTGAGAAGCTATCAGTGAAGGAGAAATTAAAACATAAAAAAAGAACATAGAACGTAAGTGTATTCAGTAGCAGAATCATAGAAAAAAATATCTTCTCCCATATCTTGAAATTTAACTACCCGTACTTTTAAAGTTCATTTTAAGGAACTGACACTGCACGTAAGGACATTCATAATGTACTTTACCCTTCTGCTGGTGCAATGAGTTAGTTGTAGCTGAATGTATAATTCTGTTAACTTATTCAATGCCAGCATTGGAGGTGGCCATTTTTAACCTGCTGGAAACCTGATAATGAAAAAAACACCATTTACAGAGAGAACAAGGGGTGTTAAGTCAGCGTTTCAGTAAGATGGTTGTAAACAGGTTTCAGTCTCGTGGTCCTCTGCATCTCCATGGCTTCTGGCGGCCACAGCCCGAAGGATGTGGCAGGGGGAAAACCTGCCCGTGAAGTTAACAGCACATCCAAGAAAGATATATTGGCCTTACAGCAGTTCATAAAAAATATTTAATGTTCTAGAGAGAAAGAAACAAAACAATCTGGACCAGCTTGTATGTGGCAATGAGGGAGTGCCAGTTACACCTCAGTCCTGCTGCGTGTCTTTACGTACAGGCAAGGGATGAGGGTCTGTGTTCCTCCTCCTGTGCCAGTGCTGCTCTCCTTCTACGTGGTCTCTGAACGTTGTGCTCATCCCACATAGCATCCCCCTTTTTCTCCCTCTCCTGAAATCACCATTCAAATTACAGTTAAATTCAGAATTAAGTATCTTTCACGTTAAGTGAAGTAGCAGAGCAGGAGCAGCTTTGTCGTGCTCTGTCCTCACAGCACTTACAATTAAAAATAGGTGTACTCAAGTAAGTAAGTGAAGGAGAAATAAGTGTTTCTTTCCCATTCCATAGTTTTGCTTTCTCCTGACACTAAGGTTTTCTCTTTTTCTTGGGTAAAATTTTGAGGAGGACCTTCATTCCCTGTAAGAGATTGAATTGGGTGTGTCTATAAAATATCATTTGTTTGAATCTTTGTTTCTCTTTCAGAATCCTTTCAAAAAGGAATTTTATTTTTTCATTTTAGGTATAACTATTCTGGGAAACAGTTCAGAATATTTCACCTGTGAAATTAAAGTGCAGGAAATAACTAATACCAGCAAACTGCTTTGAGCAGTTTTGTTGTTTGACTAGGACAGGATAGGAAAAATGCAACAAAATCTCACACAAACCCTTTTCATTGGTATTTGTGATGTATTTTGTCAGGTAGAGGTTGTAAACTAGCAACTTTTGGAGTGTGTACAATCATTTTTATCTGAAGTAATCTTAAACTCAGTCATCTGTGTAATCTCAGGGTAAAACCTTTCTAAATAATAGGTGATCAAACATTAACAGGCAGACAAAACTTTATAAATGGAAATGACTAACAGCTTTTTTTCTTGTAATTACACTGATTCCATATGTAGTTTTAGGGATAATATGTTTTTTAGAGATGTTTTATCTTATGTCTTATCTATGTGCATTTTAAATGTATTTTGTTACTCCTTCTTAAAACTTCCTTTTACGTTCCTCACAAAAGGACAAGGCGGAATGGCTTTCAGTTGAAGAACGGTAGATTTAGATTGGATATTAGGAAGAAATTCTTCCCTGGGAGGGTGGGGATGCCGTGGCACAGGTTGCCCAGGGAAGCTGTGGCTGCCTGGAAGTGTCCAAGGCCACGTTGGGTAGGGCTTGGAGCAACCTGGTCTAGTGGAAGGTGTCCCTCCCCGTGGCAGAGGGGTGGAATGAGAGGGTTTTAGTGATCCCTTCCAATCCAGACCATCCTATGGTTCTGTGATATTCTTTCAGTGCTTTACTGCGTGGTGACAAACCTTAATGCTGGTAGTAAAATGCCCCTGGTTGTCTGCCAAAGCTCCTTGCCTCGTCGTGCTTTTGCAGTGGGTCCAGGTGAGGTGCAGCTTCCTGATTTAGAAGTTATATTTCTTCAACAGTTTGGAAATTGTATTTCTTTGCGTACAAACAGAAGGGCATTGCCAGCATGACCCCTGTTTTCAGACGAGAATCCCTTATAAATTATCCCCAGTGTGCATAGCCATGAAGCCATTTGTATGGAAATAAGTGCGCTGCGGTTCTTCTGCCACCTCTCCAGCAGCTCCTGAAGTGCCTTTCGCATCGTGAGAGGTGCTGCAGGAATCAGCTGAGAAGCAAAATCGAGACACTGGTAATTTCCAGCGTCCTTTGATAGACAGGACTCCAAACTTGAGGGTGGTGAAAGAGCCAAGAGGTGCGAGATGGAGGAGGTACAAGTGATGATAATGTCAGGGGAGTTGAATGCCGTGGCAGACAGTGGTCTCCTATTCCTTTGCTGATAAACATGGGGACAAAAGAGACATTTATCAGAAGTTAAAGAATGAGCTCAAATGTCTTTGTTTTCATAGGGAGAGATGCCTTTTACTTTTGGATGATGATGGTGATATATCAGTGAGTCTTACCGATTAAACCCAATAGTTTCTTCAGTACATTAGCAGGTAGTTACCCAGCTAAGAAAGCTACTTGTTCTAGTTTCCTCAGATAATCAAAATTTCTGAGAGACAGGCAACATGCCGTTTTATTAAAAAAACATGGTTGTCTTAGATTTTCTTCTCAAGCAACTCCTAGCAACTTTTTAAGCAAATGCAAGTAAGTTCAGGCAGAAATAGCAAGTATTTCTGATGTGTTGTCTCCAGGGAATACCGGTAATTACAGCAAAGCCATGGTAGAATTTTAGCTTGTATTAAATCATTCTGAGCTTCACCAGGTAGTGAGTGAAGGCTGGAATTTGGGTAGGGATGTCCTAGAGGGATAAATCTGTAAACTGGAAATTCGAAACTAATTTCTAATGAAGGAGTTACTGAACTCCCAGGAATTTGTGACACTATACTCTCAGCTACCAGTCTTCGAATATCATAACTGATTTTAGTAATTTTTTCCACCACAAACTGAAACTTATTAGTCATAGATAACATTTCATACAGCAAAAGAATGCTGTTCCATATATATACACACTCCTTTCTGCATGTAAATGACAGCTTTTGTTATTTTATTTTGAAATGCCCAATATTGCTTTTGGATCTTAAAATCGTTGTTCTTTTGAGTCTTGTAAATTATTAAAAGTGTCCTCGCGATCAGAGGGGGCGCATTTTAAAAGCAATAAGTACAAAGAACGCATTTGAAATCTCTGCGTTGTGAAGGTGGAGTGATTGTTTATTCTGCGGGCTGAGTTTACAGTGTGTTATAACTCAGGCTGGTGTTTTAAGATCTTCCATACATTTTCATGTTTTTAGGTGAGTGAGGATTGAGAGAGGGGAAAATATAAAATGGAAAATAAGGGTGGATGGTTATATTGTGATTTATTTTGATTAGTGATAATTTGACAGTAAAAGAATGTTGGATTGGCTACCTTAGCTGGCTGTGGTTGAACAAAACTTTACCATAACACAGAAAACTTGCAGTTCTGCTTCTCGTTGCAATTAGTGGCACTTGGAGATACAGAAAGAATTCAGGGTCATTCCATTTCTTGGGTAGAAAGTTCTGTTCTGGAACTGCTGGTGTGTGGATGATTCCTCCCTGCCTCTTTCCCATAAATAAAGAACATTGTTTAGGATGCTATGTATTTTTCTTTGCCAGTGAAGGAACTGCTTGAACTCTCGCACCAAATATTTTAGGGGGAAAAAAAGTGAATTGCAAACTGGAGGAGGAAGGGAGAGGGAGGAAAGAAAAAGAGGCAGTGGTGTTCTGATCCTTTGCTGGTAAAGCTGACACTGCATTTGTCCCATGGAGTTCCCTAGCTCCAGGGAGAAGTCGTGCTACTTGTTTGTATACGGAGATCTGTTGGAGGTATTAATTTTGAACTTCGTCCACCTGGTTATTATTGCATCAGGATGAAATATTGGGCAGTGGCTTTCCTTCTGAAAAAGAGGAATATGAAAAAACACAGGCAAGAAAGGCAGAAATGGAATTGAAGCGGAGACTTTTCTTACTGTGTGAGCTCTGGTTTTTTTGTTTTGTTTTGATTTTTTTTTGTTTGTTTTTTTTTGTTTTTGTTTTTTTGATGTCTCCCATTTCTCTCCCGGAAAATGCAATTTGGAATGGAGTGTATAAAAAAGATGCTTTAAGGAGCCTTCACAAATTGCCAGTGCATTTATTTATACACATTTCACCCTGACTCATTACATATCATCATGAGGCTCCCCAGGCTATGCATAAAAAGAAGGGCAGGCATAAATCAAACTGGATGCAACTCTTCCCTTCAGTGATTTTCAGATTCCACCCCCCACCCCATAATGGACACAGGGAACATATTTTTCTCTTATCAGGCACGGAAGGATTACCATTCCTTATATCATCACTCTTGTTATCCAATAATAATGATAATCCTCATTGCATATGTATTTTAAAGCAGGATATAATTCTGTGGCGATACAAGCACGTTATTTTTGCCATTTTTCATCAGATCCCTGGAGAATTTTACTTTCTAGCAAGTAGTTGACATTAAACTTTTCCGTCAACTTCTAAGATGAAAAGTGTCTACTAAACAATTCTTGAGTGCTTTATCCCTCTGATTTTCAGCCTGTATATGGGAAAAAAAAATCCAGTCTTAAAGTATGTATCTGAAATGTATTTTTTTTCTTTTTCTATGGGGACAGTATACCAGAAATAAATTCCCTTTGAACAGTCTGTTGAAATCAGAATTGAATTTAAAGTCTTCTGAGCGTTTTTGTTGTTGTTGTTGTGGTTTTTTTTTGCAATCTGTATCTTTAGTAATTTTAACAAATTCCCTGTGGGTGGTATTTTTTCTGCCTCATTTTAGCCTAGTCTCTTGAAACAATCTGTCTAGACTCTTTTATGCCCAATGAAGTGAGAAAGGTTTCCCTGGAGGATGATGCACATGGCACCCTGAATTTTTCTTCACAGGAACAGCATTTGTCCTGTCCCTTGCCGATACAAGAACACATCTGAGTTCCCTATTGCAAATTGATAACTGAGTACCTTTTAGTCAACTTTTTTTGGGCCCTTTTGTGTTGAAGTTGGCTGGTTTGTTTGACTTTTTTTTTTTTTTTTCCACTAACAGAGATACTATTTAAAATACATTGTGGAAGGGCTCTCCCAATGCAAGCCAAGAAATGAGGGACTCCCCCAAGGTCTGTGCAGTTCATCACATATCTGACAGGATGCTTTCCAGGGCTGGAAAAGCGAGGGTAGGGCATTCCTGGGCAAAATTCACGTAACAGAAGAGTTTTTGTAAAGTGACAAGCTAAATAGTGAGGATATGAGAGAGAAATTTCTACCAAGGGCATCAGAGGAAACTCTTGATAAAGCAGTAAGCAGGCTGCAGCTGCTGAGCTTCATCCAAAGCAGATTGAAGTTAATTGTCTTATTTTTGATTTTTTTTTCTTTTTTTTTTCTTTGGGATGATGATCAGTCTTGGTGTGGAAAAAAGAGAAGATTTAATGCCATGGGAAAATAACAGGCAAGGCTAAGGGGCGATCAAGTCCTCTTTCAAATCCACTAACTGATTTAATATGAGTTAAGATTCAGCTTTATCATTCAAAAGGAATTATGTGAGAAAGGAGGGGGCAGAAATGATAAGAGACACCCCTTCCCTCAAAGCTTTGGCTAAAAGAAAGATGATTCTTTCCTGCATAGACACCTCTCAGGACTTGTCTTAGGGCATGTTTGTTCAACAGCTTAAAGCTTATGCCAGAATGTTCCCAGCACACATTTTAGATGTCAGTGGAGGTGAGAATTGAATCTCACAGTTGTTCAGGTTGGTAGAAATCATTCAAAATTGTAAATATTAATTAACACTATTCTTCACCCAATGCATCCTCTGCCTGTATTGATCAGGAGGACTTTTTTTCTTAGTTCCAAAGGCTGTTACAAGAAGGGCTCTTTTTTACACTGTTTTGTGGTGGTACTTTGTGATTATTTTTTTTTTTTGATTCTACATCATCAGTGCTGTTTCCTACTACTTAAGGTTTTGCACTTTTCCCATCTTCCCCCTCTCTCTTTTTTTTTTCTTTTGAGGTAAAAATTACTAAGCCATTCGTTTGAAATGGAGCGTGGTATTTATTTAAACTCTTTTGGTTAAAATTTATTCTTTTTAAAATAAAAATCTGGACATTGCAACATCTAGCAATTTTGAGTAGTCAGGATGTATAAATTAAGACTAGCAATTTAAAATGTTACAGTAGAATATAAAATACTAGCAGATGATCAAAACCTGTGGTTAAGTATTTTCGTCTTCCTACCAGTAAAAATCACCAGCTTAGGTAATGGTAAGAAGAGATTTTTGTCTTCAAGTTTTATGCAATACTGTCCCTTCTTCTTTCATTTTTTTCCTCTTATGATAGTATGATTTAAAAAAAAAATAAATTCTATTGTAAATGAAGTTGGAATAATGGTTAACAGTCACTTATTTCAGTTATCCTGCACCGTTAAATAACAAAAAAAATTTTGGAGGAGAGTTCAAAAGCCAGCCTTTATCTTTTGATCACAACTTTCCAGGCTATTAAGACAGATTGCCTTTTTTTTTTTGTAGCTCTGTAATACACTGGGCTGTCTCTTTGGTGTCTTTTTTTAAAGAATAAACGCACTCCAAAAGGAATTACTGCCAGGAGGGAGAGTGCTTCCCTTGACAGCTTCTTGTGCCTCAGCTGAGGGAAAGACGCTGATCCTGAAGCTAATTCAGCTCACAGAGGTTCAGTGAGCTACCACTGACTTTGCAGGCCCATGGGAATTTTCAGGCAGTCGAGTTCGAAGGGACAGATTCCTGCATCTAAATGTCGTGAATTGAAGATTTTATGAGAAAACTTGCATGAGGATTATTTGGTTACAATTCCACTTCGACTTCCAGTCAGCTGTCCAGCGATTCAGGCTGCCCTTCTGGGACATGCATCTTATCACCTGTTGCCCTGCACCTTATTAGATGCAAGGGGGAGGGAAAGAGAGTGGTCAGGCTTTCAGATACCTTCAGGTTTTTTTCTGTTTTTTACCTCTTCTTGTGATGGGTAAGATGTGTTTATTGCAAGTCTCTTTGAGAAATGAGCACATTACGGGTAGAGGAGAAAATTTTGGTTGAAGGTGTAAAGAAAACAGATTTAATTACATTTATGACTGTTGAAATTTAACTTATTGCAACAGCCTATCATTACCGCAAGTAATAGTGCCTGGCAATGATACACTGTTTTCTTTCCCTCAGTAACTGCTGCAACAGATGACTGGAAGGGAAAAACTGAGCTTTTATTAATGTGGGCTCAAATTCCAAAGTGCTGTATTTCAAGCACGAGGATATCCATCTTTTACTTAATTAAAAAAATTCTCTTTAAGGGTACCATTGCGGGTAGTATCTACATATGGATACTGTATGCTTTCAAAGAATTATGTTTTACCTGCATCCCATGATAAGAAATTACTTAATTTCTCAAAATTTCCCAGGTTGAATGCTGTGGGTTAGAGATTTCCTGATCCAACATCTCTCCAGTCCAACAGTATTCTTTGGTGGGGTCTGGTCTAAAAAACATGTCATTAAGATTAGCTGTTATTTAACTTCATTGTCCTCTAAAAGTTTCTCATTCAAATAGCAAGGACAATATTCTGTGAGTTGTCAAGAAGTTGTTGATAAATAAAAGAATGTTTAAATTATGTAAAAGTTGAAAAATAGCAGTAACCCAAGCTGTTAGGCAATAACAAAAATAGGAAAGATCAGTATAATTGAATTATCAGCTAAAATCTTTGTTTATCCATGCCTATAACAAAGAAGTGGATAAGAAAATAACAAATAAAAAATAAAAGCCCAGATGTGCCTTTGGAGAGTACTTGTTCCTGAAGCTTTACCCAGCACAGACCCTGAGTGCAACAAGATTTTTTTATTTTTTCTTTAATCAAATTCCTCTTTCAGTCTGGTTGGTGTTTTGAACTGCTATTTAAAAGACTCGTCTCCAGGGAAACAAGATCTATGTTGGACTGAGACACTCTGACTGACAAATTAAAGTGTGGTTGTAGTCAGAAAAAGTGACTCTGAAAAAATGACATTGTGGGTTTCTATATTTTTCTTTCTCTGGGACTTCCAGATAAACAGGCTCAGCTGACGAGTCAGTCAGTGATTTTTCTGCCTGCCAGTGTTTCAGCTCAGCGTGGGAACTGAGAGCTAAGATGCAGTATTTCTCCCTCTCCTTGCACTGCTAGCAGTGCTGGCCAAGGGGGTGGTATTACAGATTTCACAGAATAGTCTGAGTGGGAAGAGACCCCCAAGGATCACTGAACCCAGCTCTTCAGTGGATGACCCACACAGGGATCAAACCCACAGCCTTGTTGTTGTTAGCAGCGTGCTCTGACTAACTGAGCTAATCAGGGTCACCTATGACATCCCAGGCAAAATCCACCTTGGTTTCCGCAGTTTTTAGACAGGGAAATGCTGCCTGCTTGTTTTTGGGCTCTATATAGTTTACACCAGTCTTCTTCACCTTCCCAAATTTACACTGATCCTTGATTAGGATAGTACGTTGTTTTTACCTTCTGGGACTATAACTTGATGAAAGTTTCAAACTTAGAACAGGTCAAGTATGTAACATCTCGACAGATATTTTAGCTACTTACTTTGAACAGATTTTTCACCATTTTTTACCTCTCTTTCCTTCTTTCCTTTTCCAAAGGTGGGCAGCGGCTAGATTTGGAGCTGGCAATAAGGTGTGGAGAGCAGGAATCTACTGAGGAACCTGTGCAGGTTGTTGACTCAAAGACACAGAAACGTCATCTGGGAACAAGGACTGTCAAGGAGCTGGTTTACTAAGCCAGAAAGAAAACCTGTGGAGAGCGAGTTTGTGGATAAAAAGGATCACGGACCCAGAGGAGGGCCAAGCTCACGGGTGAGCAGAGTGGCTTGAAGGCCAAAGACTGGAGGAGAGTAGCTGACATGTTAGGATTCAGGCTGCTCCTCGTAACGCCCCATGGTGCTACTGCTGCAGTGTCTGACCGTTCCCCAGGATGGTATTCAAGCCTTCTGGTCCAGGTGGCAGCGGGGAGGATGGATCTGCCCGTGGGATGCTTCCCTCCAGCCTGACACCCCACGCTGGAAGCAGATGAGAGGGGTGATTGTGCAAGCAGTGCCTGCGGTTGGGAAAGCCAAATGCTTCCGTGGCAAAGGGGGAGTGCTTGGAATGGAGCTTACCAGGAAGAAATGGACAGAGCAAGAGCACAGATTTAGGAGTTCGTGGATGAACTAATTTTTTCAAGGTTGGTACCGTTTCAAAATCAGATAAACTTCGGGAATGGGAGTGTTGCTCCAAAAACAATGGTACAAAAGTCTGGTTGGTTCATGCTCTCTGGCAGTTTTCCTTCTGCGACAACTGTTTCTGCAGGGCAGCACGTTATTTTTACAATTTTATATTTCTAGGTATATTACCTTTTTTTTTTTTTAATAAAAAGAAGTGTTTGGGCCAATTACCTTTCATTTGGAGTGGAATAGCCTCAGATTTTTGACGGTCTCATTCTTCTGCCTTGGATCAATCAGCGGTTGATTGAAAATGGCACTGAGTGCCGGACAGGTGAACTTCATGGTTGAGAAGTGGGCAGAGGAACGTGACCTTTGGTGTGTGGGTTTCTGGGTATTTTTCATTGTGACCTCAGCTCAATAAGTGTGCTGGGACAGAGGATCAATAGACTGAATTAATATTAAACTAATCTTGATTTTCTGCAGAAACAAGTGAAAGAGGCATCGAGAGCTCACTCTCTGGATTGTGGGCAGATAAAGGGGCAGCTTTGTGCAGTAGCTGAGTTCTCCTCCTCAGGCAGAGTGAGAATGGTCAATACTCTTAATGCCTGTGCAGTGACAGTTGTCTTCTGGAAAACATAATGCCAATTTAATAAAGCACTGTTTAATGCTCAAGTTGGGTGAAACTTAATTGTGCTTAACCATTTCAAGCCAGGAAGCAGAGATTTTAATCAAATTCAATAGGCTTTCTTTGTTCCATTGAAACCAGTAGCATCATATTAATGCTACCAATCTTGTGTCTTTTTTTTTTATTATTCCTTTTGTAATCTATTAAAATAAAACCACTTTTTGTTCTATTTTTCAATCAATCATCATCCGACACTTTATATTTTAAATTTCTTTACATAAGCATACCATTATTCTAAAATGATCCTTTCTGCAGATGATTGTTGCACTAAAATTTCCTTTGATTATTACTTTTGACATCAGTACTGTATTGAATTAGCTGTTTCCAATTTAATTATACTTGCTTTATTGTCTAGGTCACCTTTTAAACAAATTCATATCAGTATGAAATTGCTGTTATTACTGAATTGGCTTGTGATGGCTCTATGCTCATGAAGAGAATTTCTCTTTTCTGCTCAACATTTGCAAAAGCTGAATTAACAGTAATTTATTAAAATAGTTTAGAAATTTATTCTTTCTGCTAGTAGAAGTGAATATAAATAATGTTTGCTTGTTTAGTTTTCAAAAGCATATGGGAGACAGTATTCTAATTAAGTAATTCTTAGTTTAATTTCTGCTCATTCCAGACAGTGAAAAGGTGAAGTCATATCCTTTCCTATTTTGTATTTTCATTCCAGAGATATGCAATATGTGTGAGGGCTTCCGAGAAAAAAGCAAAGACATTGGTCTTTGTTCGGAAGGGCATAAGGTGTTAAACACTTATCCAGTAGATATTTAAGTCCCCAAGCCTCCCTACTGGACTTGGATGAAGATGATTACAGTCTCAATTGTTTTAGGATTAGGTTTTAAATTCAAATTTGGCCCAGCAAATACTGGCCACGCATAAATGAACCAAACTATAGATGGACAGGTTCAATAATATCTTAGATAGAACTTTAATGACAAAGTAAATGCGAATTGTAATAAGAGCATGTTGGTAAATCAGATTCCTTACAAACATCTTTACAATCTCATTATCCTTTCTAATTGAGATGTGCTTTTTAATAACATCGTATTGAGGATATTAACAACTTGTATTAACAAAACTAATGTTCTTTGTATTAGCAAAACCTGCTGTTGCTACCACCAGGTCTTCTACTAAATGTTTTTCTTCTTTCCATTGCAGATGTCATACCAGCAGGGCTTTGATGTAAGCAACATACAGGTTTGCATGAATATCCATTTTTAGCTTGCATGAGTTTGTTCAAATGCCATTGTTTCTATCTGATTGTTTTTCTTTCAACAGTTTTCACTGTAATATTCCTATATTTAGTGTTAAACCTCTAAAGGTTTGTATTTTTTTTTTCATGGCACAAACATATATGAATGAGTTTATGTGTATATATATTTATGTGGTGATGTAATATCAGTTTTCACAGTGCACAAGTCAAGAAAGGGCTGGCTTTCAGCTCAGCCACCTAATTTAGAAGCCAGAAAGATAAAGTTGAAAAAATCTATTATATGAGAGACCGAAAATGAATGATAGCCAAGCCAATGAGGGAGGGATGTCACATTACAAGGGCATGTACTGACAGAAGAAGGGACGGTGGCTTCACACTGACAGAGGGCAGATTTAGATTAAATATTAGGAAGGAATTCTTCCCTGTGAGGGGCTGGCACAGGTTGTCCAGAGAAACCCCATTCCTGGCAGTGTTCAAGGCCAGGTTGGATGGGGCTTGGAACAACCTGGGCTAGTGGAAGGTGTCCCTGCCCATGGGGGCAGTTGGAACGAGATGATCTTTAAGATACCTTCCAATCCAGGCCATTCTGTGATTACTGAGATGCTTCTGCGTAGTTTTCTCCCTCTCAAAGAGGTTGTTTTAAACACTGTTTTTGTACAGTTTGAGTGGTACAAAATCTCCCCTATCACACGAAATGTCTCTTAGCCACTTGCAGGTGCACGTTCAGTACATCTGTACAAGGATGACCCGTTAATAACCGAAGTGAGTGGCAGGGTCTGACTGACTGACCTTGAGCATTTTGAGTCCCCATCCTCTTAGGCTTTCTTTCACTGTGTACCACGTTTATTTATCTACGGAAGGAGGGTGTGAGCAGGGCCCAACTCTGCTTTGAGAGGCTCAGTCAAATCAATATCCGGACACCTGGAGTGTTCGCTCCTGTACCAGCATTCCCATGGATGAGTGCTTCTGCAAAAGCAAACAGAACACTTGCTCTAGGTCACTGAACATGTATCACACAAATCTGATCCAGGCAACCAGAATAATCTGCTTGCATTATACCAACCTTTAGTCAAAGGGGTAAGTGCTTACTCTCATTTATATGATGCTACATGGAGCCTGGCAGAAGGTTTCATATATACCAATGTTTAATTGGCAGTGCTATTAAAAAATAGTTTGGGACTGATGGGCATCTTATTGCCCACTTGATTTTTGGTATTTGCTGTATATCCAGTGAGCTGGGAAAACACTTGTTTCTTTTGGAGCCATTCTCCATGCTGTCAGAGAGGTGGATTTGAGATAACAGATGAGAGCTCAGAAGTATTTCTTGTGCTCAGCTTGAAAAAACAAGATGTTGGAAAAATGTCGAAGTGTTTTGCAGGAATCTTTGATGTTCCATAAACAATGATAAGCATGTCTTTGAAAAACATCTCTTCTGACTTTATGACAAAGTGTGAAGAGGAGTGGAAATTTCTTCTAAGGGGAAAAAATATAAACCCAGCATTCAATTTATATTGACACAATTAACTTGACAATTCAACCTTAATAATAGACTACAGAATGCTGTTAGGTTATGTTATGCCAAATCATCTTTTAAGGAATAATGCATTTTCAGTCAGCAGCTGCTGAGGTTTGAGGGAATAAGTTAATTTTGGAAACTGTGTGTTAATGTGTATCCAAAGGGAAAGTTACACAGATCATCTGTTTTCTGGGACATCTAAAAATATTATGTGTTATGAATTAGAAGAGAACTAAATCTCAAAATGTCAAAATCTCTTGTAGACCAAAAATTCTTCTCTTCTGTCAATCGTCTCTGAGTACATATCTGACTTTTGCAGCCAAAGAGAAGACCCTTGATCAACATCCCAATGCTCGTGCTAGCAGTTCACACATCAGCAGCAGCAGGCAGGAGCTGACAAGGTAAGAGACAGGAGTGATCCTGCACTTAAAAACCACAATAGTGACATCTGCAGACACTTCAGGATCTAAAAATCCTGTGCTGAGGATTAAGAAGTATAAACTTCACATTTTGGGTAAATAGAGAACTTCTAGCTGATGTCATTTCTGCTTGACAACAGTGTCTGTTCTTCATGGGAACAAAGGGACTGGTCTGCCCAGAAAGGCAGAAAATGCACCTGAAACGGCACTGAGTTCACAAACCGAGTGTGAGGGTTACTGTGGGAAATGGTCTTGTCGGAGCCTGGAACAAACTGGAGCACACGGAGTGTGAGATACCTCCCTTTGGACAAGTTTGTTTTATGTTTCTTGCTTTACTCCAAGCATGCCAGAACGCTTTACTAAAACATAAACAGTAAAGGGAATAACACACAACACATACCTTGCCAGAAAGCCTGGTAAAATAATGGGTAGGGAGAACGAAAATACTATAATAACGTGCTTTGCACAACCATACGAGGGTCAGCACTACCAAACCCACTTAATTGGTCACAATGGTCACAAATGAATAAGCTGGTTTATGTTGGATTCCCTTATGTTTGTTGGGATAAATGCTCTAATTTCGCTGATGAAAATATTTAATAAAAACATGGCCCTGACTGGATGCCTAATGTTTCTAGTCTTGTGGAGAGATTTAATAAATGAGGCCCTGCAACTTTTATTTAGTGTCTTCAGGTGGTAAATTAACAAGTGGGCTTCCCTATTGTTCCCTGAAAGCAGTAAAAGCAGGGGGAGAATTAAAAGCAAAACACTGATTACATTTGAGCAAAAGGGCTAGAGAGTTCAAAGGCAGCCTATCCTTGGTACACAACAAGATTCATATAAAGGCAGAACTTCACAGTAGTTAAATTTAGGACATGTATTTGAATATATGAACAAACTCCTTTATAAACTATTGTTATATGCAATGAACTTTGATAGAAATTAATTTATTGATGTTCATATTTGCCATGAAGCTAAACCCAGCTTACTTTCATTGCTTTACTTTAAAAACATTCTTTGCAACTGACACTAAGAATAAATTTGGGGGCTTGTATGGCTGTTGGTCCGCCTTCCAGGTCATCAGGTGATGGAGAGAGGCACCTGCCTGCTGAAGTCAGCCCTGGCTGGCAGTTAAAGCAATGAAAAAATAGGTTTTTGTGGCGTTTCTTTCTCGTGATACGTACCCGAGAAGAGCAAAGAGAAAGGGATTCCATTTTGTTCTTGGCAGATGGGTGAGAAAGGGCTTGCAGGGGGAGATCAACAGCTACATGTGGAGGCAAGGTCTAACCTGGCTGAGAAACGGGCAGGCAACAGTAGGGAAAAGGTGGAGCGTAAAAGCTGGGCAAAAAGGGTTTTCCGAGTGCCTTGGAGATGATCACAAGCACTGCTGAGGTCTGGGGTCCTCCTGTGTGTAGCCGAGTGCTTGACCGGCTGCGGACAGGCGCTCAAGGTGCACCGAAATACTCCTTCAGGAGTATTTCGGTGCACCTTGAGCGCCTGTCAGCAGCCACAGGGTCCCTCTGCACAGCCCCCTCCCGTGGGGTCTCACCACGGAGCCTTTCCCGTGCTAGGAAGCAGCTGCTCTCCTCAGGCATAACTGTGATGAAATCCGGAGGATTCCCATCCCTTCTCCCACCGTGGCCGCCTCGTCCTGTCAGCTGAGTTCACTGGAAGGAACACGACAGCATAAGCATCTCTTCCTGGGGAAGGTGAACTAAAAAGGCAACGTGACAGACAGAGAGAAAGAGGAAGGTGCAGATGGGACCAAAGGGGTGGGAGAAGACAGAAATACCGAAGTTACGGAAAGAGATACAATGCCAAGGCCTGGGAGAGTCGAACCATCTGGTTCTGTTGCAGCGTCTCTACGCGATCGCCTCCTCTCTTTGCTTCGCCTTGTTAGCAAGTGAAGAATAACCTGTGTGAGGTGTGACGCGAAGGCTTTGGTGTAAAACAGACGACGAAGGTACCTGCATTAAGCAAAGCTTGTTTTTATTCCCTGCGATTTGCAGAAGATCTCCCAGCAGCCCAGGCTGTGACAGTGATTTGCTGCGTGCAGATTTTTCACTGCAGCACTAGCTGCTCGTCGCCCCTTCCGCGTGTTTATCCGGTGACACCGGTACCTTTGTGGATAAACTGCGAATCCCTCGAGCAAAGCCGAGCCTGCTGGGGTTTTACAAGTCTGAAGCCAGTTAAAGCTGAGTCGCATTACAGTAAATGACCCACCTGACTGCTTCTCCCAAGCCGTGTGACGCGGGAGAGCTGAGCCGTGGGTTGCTCCCAGGGGTCAGGCTAGTTCAGAGGGTTCGGAATGAAACGCAAAGACTTTTGTTGGTGGGTTGCCTATATTGGCCAAAATGACAGCAGGAGTTATGTTTCTATGGCTTTTGTGCTAAAAATGGTTTCTTCCACTCGGGTCTGCAGTACAGCTGACACATCGTAGCTATGGCTGCAGGAAGACTGATGATCCCGTGTTCATGCCATGTAAACCACCCACAGTGACTTCTTTAGTTTCCACCAGGTCATTTAGGACACGGTTTGGCACCTCTAGGCAGGAGCTTGCAATGCCATTATCTTTTTCTGGAGCTCCTGGGGAATAAAGAGCACGTGTAAGTAGTGGTCATTCTGGCACCTTTGATGGGCACTAAATTGACTTAGGAGGGATGGTGAGAAAAACATTTGGGAGGGATATAATAGACCCAAAATTGTCTTCATGGGCTGAAACTGGAATCTCAGCATTTACAACAGAACAGACGTTTTGCATAAATACAAATTTCAAGCAAAAACAACTGTGCGGAGAATGTTACATCTAGCAAACTGCTGCTGGCCTGATAGGAGAGGGCAGTGCTTACACAGAGTGGGTGCAAGTTTTGCCTTTAATTAAAAACAGGAAGCCTGCATGGAAGTCATGCCATCTCTGAAAGAAGCCCTGCATTTTTTAGCATTTGACATGCAGCATTATAAGTAGGAGGATGGTTAAATGACAGCCACAATAGCAGGTTATATTGTTCATAGCAGGCAGGTGTCAGCAAAAAGGGTTGATTCCTATTAGGGAGCACTGAAGGCATATTGGATTCAGCTGAATGTAGCAAATGTTCTGTAATACCTCTCTGAAGTTTCTCGCATTTTTCTGTAGTGGAAGCTGAGAGAAGTAAAAATGTATGTGTTAATACAGGTATTAAAGAACTATCAGAGTACAGATACTGAAAAATTCCTGTCTAGGAAGCCCTTTGGGAACCATATTCTTGTTTACTGTTTCCAACACTTCTCGACAGGATGCAAATTCCTACACTTACGATCAAAATAGTATTTTCAAAAATGCTTCAGGAAAGATGCAGCTGCCACAGAGAATGCAGTTCTTTGTTAGACTGACCATAACCATGTCAAAGCATTGAAACAAAGTATTGAAACAAAATTTCTTTAGCCTGTCAGCAAAGTTAACATAAAGCTAATGCATTTTATAATGCTACTAACGTGAATTTGCCTTAATAGAATAGGAGCAAATCTCTGGCCTCTTATCCAAGACTTCTAAAATAGCAAGGCCTACATTACCTCGAGGATGAGAGCTCTGCAGAATACAGACAATTCCTTTCCCCATAAGAACAGTTTGCTGTTGTCATCAAATTCTGCTGCTGACACAGACTCAGATGAGGTGCTCTTGCTCTGATATGTAGCTCATACGTGTTTGAAAAATCTCCCATATTGGTGGTGAAGGTTTCTGTTCAGGCTTTGTGATAACGAAGTGGTACCCTCTTAGTTTAAATCTAAGCAGAAATCTAAACCAACCCCTCCCAGTCGTGTAGGCTGCCTGTTTTGAATGTGAAAATTATTGAAGCGATACCAAAAGTTTTAAGTACCTTTTAAACACGTGCATTTGATCCAGCACTGGCACTGAGTAGGTGTCTTTGTTCCATGCCATCTCTATTGTTATACCAAGATATCATCAACATAATTGTCTTACAGCTGCTGTCAGATAGGAGCTGCTACTGGTATAGCCTCAACTTGTACTAGTGTGATGTACATAAAAGGTTAGTCTTGAATGCAAAGTTGCAATCTGTCGTAATTCAATGACTTGGTGGAAACACACCCCCCAAGAAAATTTGGCAGTCGGTGGTGATAGTGAGCAAGATCTGAATTTCACTTGCAGTTGGTTTGATCTTGCAATCAATAGCAAAGAATTTTCTCTCCTAGAAGGCATCCATTGATGGACAAAGCACGAGAACAATAAATTATTGCCTCTCCTTGATCATTTTATAAGAGTGAGGGACTATAACCTTTGCCACAGCAGCACAAAAAGCGGACCCAGAACCCTGCAGAGGAGTACAAGTGGTGAAAACAATTGGTTTTGCATCTCTTAGGGTGAGCAGTAAGTTTGCTTTGTCTGACACATAACTGAGGTAATTGCAGAGCACTCACAACAATCAGCTATGAAAAAGTTGCAAATCAGTGCTCCCTGTGGGAATTGTTGGGTACAGGTAAAGTTTGGGATACAGCCTGTTCAACTTTGCCTGCTGGATACAGCTACTTACCTTGACCTAGTGCTTGTATTGGTGTGGTTTGCAATCCATGTTTTTACGAAGAGAAACCTTGATTTCTGTTGATAGTCTGGGCCTTGCCAAGTAAACAAGTCCTTTTATTGTGTATGACAGTTGAGATATTTTTATTGCTGGTTCCTGAATATTGTTGGTGTGGAAGACCAAAAGAAAATGAAAACTGTCCCTTGATTTTTGCATCTCTTATTGGTTTTAAGAATTTGAATATGCTGTGATTATCCAAATTACCAGTAATTGTTATACTGTCTTACCTGCGGTCTTACCTGCGATCTTACCTGTGTCCTGAATAGAAAAAAAATAGGTATTTGAGGTGGTTATTGTATTCTGTTGTTCTTATCATGCTTTTGTAGCAGAATAACTCACTTGACCTGGATTGAGATGTTTCTGATCTACAGGCTGAGAGGTAGGGTTGTTCAGCCTGGAGAAGAGAAGGCTCTAGGGAGACCTTAAAGTCCCTTCTGGTTTCTAAAAGGGCTATCAGAGAGCTGGAGAGGGACTTTCTACAAGGGCATGGAGTGACAGGACAAGAAGTAATAGCTTTAGACTGACAGAGAAGAGGTTTAGGTTAGATATTAGGTATAAATTCTTCCTTGTGAGGGTGGTGAGGCCCTGGCACAGGTTGCCCAGAGAAGTTGTGGCTGCCCCATCCTTGGAAGTGTTCAAGGCCTCGTTTGATGGAGATCTGAGCAACCTGATCTAGAGGAAGGTGTCCCTTCCCACGTCAGGGGATTGGGACTTAAATGATCTTTCAGGTCCCTTCCAATCTAAACCATTCCATGATCATGAAAAAGGGAGAGACTGAGAGAGACTAAGTGGGATGCTTTAAGAATGGTGTCTGTATCAGGTGGTATTGGTCCACAGAGCAAACTGGATAGATACAAGATATTAAGTCAGAGGAACCAATATTGCCCTTTCATCTCTTTTGAACTTTGAAGCTTTCTTTTATCTCTGTTACGAAGAAGAAATACTGTAAGCTCGCAGAAACAGAGGGAGGAAACAGAATGGTTTGTGTCTCATGAAAACAAATGTGGTTTGAGATTTGTATTTTTTTTCCCTCAAAATGACAGCAAGAGGCCTTACAGATGCATCTTTAGCAGCTCAGAAGCGGTTACATGCATCCTAAACAGCAGAAAATTATAGAAACGGTAGTGTTATGATTTTGTAGCTTTTCCTGAATCGGCTCCAAGCTGACACCGCAGATGCCAGAAGAGACTGATTAGTAGGAGTATCAACACTGAAACTGAGACACTCAGAATCAGGAACCAAGGAATTGTCAAAGAGCTGAACAGAATAATGGCAAGATTCAAACAATAATTAATACTGAAATGCTCAAGTGGGATCCAAGGGGCCATGAGCATTAGGGTGCAACTCCCCTTGAAGCCTACAACCGTTCTGTAATTAAGAAGTCATTAACAGGCTAAATGCTGGATGGTATTATTCTAACTCCCACATCATGTCAGTTAAACCACCAGTTAGTATGTTTGATGCATTATGGGGTAAATCAGAGGTAAACTGTTCAGGCTGAAGAAGATAAATTTATCATTTATCCTTTTAAAGAATTTGTGTGTGTGTGTGTGTATATGTTCCACCAGTGCTCAATGACAACACCCTGTTTTTCCCTGAGTTTCCAGTTCGCAGATGTTTGGACTGAAATTTGGAAGAAAAAGGTTCAGTTGTGGGTTCTGCCATAAGCCTGCTGAGTGAGCTTGTCAGTCATTTTTTTTCTTCCAATAAGTCTGTGCTTTTTATATGTGGAAAAGAAAAAAAAAGTGATTGCTGTATAAAGAAATTGGAGTATTAGAGGTTAAAAATGTTGTTACTCTGTGAGATGTAGATATATATACATGCATACCACCCGTTATCACCCAAAGCATTGAGATTCTTGCTTTGACAGAGTGTCCATCTGTTTCCTACTGCTTTCAGCGAGATAGTCTCATTTATTAGCATAAGAGGAAATGGAAGCAATTGCACTGCAAGTTTTAGCTTAAAATGTTAATCTGATTCCAAGTTTTCTATAGAACGTTATTAGTCAGTATACTGAGGGAATTTAAAATATGTGTATTTTAAACTGTGTATTTAAGCATCGGATAGCCACTGTGATTAGATATCACAGAAGAGCTGGAATAAACATTAACAGATATTAAACAGGGATCTAAAAATATTTAAGTCCCAAAGGGTCAATAATAAACTAATAACATCGTTCCAAAGCACACACAAGAATAGTTCTTTAAATGATCTTAAAGAGCAAATCAAGTGTTTCAAGTAGAAAGCAAGAAGAAAAGGGGTCTCAGACCTGGACAACTGTATTTTGTATTGTACTGCATGTATTTTAATATAATAAATGTAACAGTTGTTCAGTAGAGCATAACAGAATAGGGACTAAAGGGTACGTGTTTCACATAGATTGTTTTCAAAATGCAGCAGTATTTCTTAAGTATAAACCTTTCTGGTGACTTTGGATGGGAAAGGATGACAACATTTCAGTAGTCTTGAGGTTGAGGTTTATTTGTCTGTTTAATTTCTCTGTTAATTAGTTCATTTTACTAACTAGCCATTTGTGTGATGGGTGATTGCTTAAGCAAATGCAACAACAAGCATGTAAGCTTGGAAATACTTTTAAAGAAGATCTGCCAATACTGCACTTAGAGGTTTCAGGGATTAGTGATTAGCTGATTAATATGTACATTTATGTTCAAAATGAGAACAGCCTGTGGTATTGAGATGTCTGGAGTTCACTGTTAACACTTGGTCTTTCAAGCTGGAGAATTGCCTAGAAGGTACCTAACTTAGCACATTGTCAATAGTTAGGTATGAGACTTTATGTATTACTTGAAATAATACATCTGTCACAGAATAGTCAATAGTCAAGGGAAGTAGAGAAGACGATAATTGATTCCAAGAAAAAACATATATAACTGGGCCCAGAATTACTGTAGGAGCAAAGCTGAATAGATGAAGTTGTTATTGCTTTTCTCTGTATGCCAAGAACACTCTTTCAGAAACCTTGTGCCTTTGGGGAGGGAAAACCTGGACTTACTGATGTCAATGGGAATATTATTCTTAAATCAGTATGACCAAGATTTCACCTTGGGTTCAGGCTCTGGAAGTTCAACAGGCAGCAGAAATGAAGGCATTAAGTTCTTGATTTATGAAATACATCTTGTGGCCTCAGATTATTGGATTGTTGTTGGTTTATGGTAACAAAGACAAGGTCAGACGCTTCTGCTGAAAACCCCCTGATCGCTTTCATTTGACCCAAAGCAAATCTCTATTCCCTATTAGGAACACGGGATTTACAGAACAGTTCCAAGCAGATACGATTCCACGTAAATACCGTCAACATGAAAACAGATATTACATGGCAGCACTGATAAAGTTCAAGCCTGTAACTGCTGATAGCCAGAAAAAAAGGTGAGTGCATTAGGGAAGAAAGGAAATTATGTCCTGTTTTCTGTTGTACACTTTTTTTCACCATCCCCGGCAACTGTTGGAGATAGGGAAGTAGCTTAAGCGAACGTGTTTGGACACTGTGTGGCAGTTCTTGTCACTATAACCTTTTGAGAACAATATTCCTTCTTCCTTCTCTTTTGATTAAAAATGTGGAGCAAAATGGCAAGTCCTGAGCAACTCAGTCTTGCTAAGCAAGAGGGATAGATAACCCCGTTGTCAGTGCACCTCGTCTGGGGATGCTGTGGAAGTTTATGTGCAGGCAAGATACGAGCGTGGCTGAAACATTCCAGGTAAGAATAGGACAAGCTGAAGAAAGTCATGGTGATTGAGCATTTATTTCTAACAGGATCAAATTTCTTAAAAACAGACCTGTGAGGCGTCAGGGCTCTTGTAGAACTTGTGTATGCACCTGCTTGTTAGACGTTATGCAGTTGGAGTCACATCCTACACCTGCAATCCCTATGCTTTAAACCTCCCAAAACAGAGTCCCTGCTTTTCGGATCCATTGCTTCAAAACCTGCAGTTCCTCTCCAAATGAAGTGGCAGGAGCAGCTAAATGCAAGGCAAACCTGGGCTTGGTCTCTACACCTCCTGTCCGAGGCTGCAGCTGTAGTGCTCTGTTATGGAATCATGGAATGGCCTGGGGTGTAAGAGACCTTAAAGCTTATTTTCCAATGCTCCTTCCATGGGCAGGGACACCTCTCATCAGACCAGACTGCACAGAGCTCCAGTCTACCTCTTTGTAGCTTTTTGGTGTCTGCATGGGCTGATTGCCTGGTATTTCCCAATATTGCCTTATCCTTGTCTTTAGGAGCACTTACCTGCCAGAGGAGGTACCAGCTCCAGCCGTAAGACAAATGGGAGAGATGGAAGGGAAGCAGGGAAGGGCTGTGTTGTGAGCACTGGGTAGAGCCTTGCTGGTGAAAGAGGTCTGCATGTCCTCTTGGTCCACTGTCTTCCTGGTGAGCATTAGCTGCAATTAGCCAAATTGGTGGTTCCTGTTTGTCTGGGAAGATGTTTAATTTAATTTCACACAAGTCACGAAATACACAAATGATAAAGCTGTATGAACTATACAAATACAATTTAGGGCTATGAGTGAAGTGTCCCACATGTAACGAAACAACCAGGGAATCGATAGACTCCTGTTTCAGTTATGCAACGAGACATTTATTATTAAGTAGTGGAAAAGAACAATGCAAATAGGATTATCCCCTTTGTCATTAGGGTGAGCATGAAACCTGAGTGAATTTGGTGCTTGGAAAGGCAGTGGAGGTTTTCAGGATAGTTAGAGGGTTCGTTCCCTGCTCTGCTGTGTGCCCTGAGTCTACCCTTCCTGCTTTCAAAGGTGGTGTTAGATAGGGGGGAAAAAAACAAACCAAAATGGGAGGACTATCTGTGTTTGCAATGGGGAAAACCAGAATTTTTTGGTTAATGCAGTTTGTTAGTTTGCACATCTGCCCCGCATTATAAACTGCAAAGTTAGCATTTCTGCTGAACTATATCAGAAGAAATACCCTTTTTTCCTTGTCGTTTCAGCAGAATTATTGGGATTATTTCCTTTTAATACTGTACAGACAGAAAGGCTATAAATATGAAAATATTCTTATGAACTAAACATATGTTGTTATATCTGAAATAAATAAAAAATTCTTTGAACTCCTTACAGCTTCTGGAAGGAAGTATCAGGTTATTTTGGTGCAGGGAAAAATTGAACTTGAGGAATTAAATTAAATCAGCATCTCTAAAATGTCAGGTGTCGTAATCATATATTTTTTTTAAGATATGCATTGAAATTGCAAGTGGATCAGAAGATAGTTGTTATAGTAAATTCTGACTCGATAAACAGATGCTGAAGGGTTTAAATAAATGATGGTGGGTTTTTTCCCCTTTGTGGAGCAAAACTGAAACGATGAAAATGCGCATTCATCCCAAACATCTGCACATGCTCATGCAGTTGCAGTGTTTCTGATTTTTTTCAAACTAATGAATGACAGTGAAGGTCTTTCCAAACAGCAAAGGAAATTCATGAATTGCAGAGAACACTAACAAGAACTTTTAATGTTAACACTGCAATACCAGTATGCTATTTATGGCCACCTAGATATCTCTAGATTCGTATGAGATTTACTATTCTGCATTTTTATGAAGTCTTTTCAGTTTGCTTATGCAAAAATGAGTGCAGATTCTTCAAGTGTGAAAGATTTGTTTTTTTTTCCTTTTTCTCCTACAAGATCTCCTTCTATCATCAGAAATGCTGCCTAGGAGAAGAGTCCTGTGTTACTGTACTATAGAGATAGAAAGTGGCACAGGAAATAAAGATGTGGAACAAAAATTTTAAAGACAGTTTGTGAAATAGGCCTCAAGGGATTTGTAAACCCTCTCACACATTATTTCCTCAGCACTATTTGTTCTGAATTGTTTCATCATTTTGCGGTATTATCAGTGAAACCTTAGTACTGATGTAACTTCTTGGAACAGTTACGTTGTCCTCACTCTGAGTTTACAGAACGTTTCATCCTCAGTGTCAGTCTTGGTGTGATGGACAGTATTATGCATCATAATGGTTTTCTGAATGAAAAAAAAGGCTGACTGATTTGTATGATAAAGCCACTTTGCTTGTGGCGTGAATTAATATCTATTCAACAGGCTCAGTCTGAAGCTGATATAATGAGAAATTAACAGAGATACAATCTACAATTCCACTGGGTTTGCACAGATTAAAGGCCTTTATGTTGCAGGTGATGCATCTGCACCTAGAAATCAGTGTGTAGTGGGGGATTTGTTGAAACAGATTCTGAAAGTACCTGAGAGGAAGGCCATCCTCCCAATGGCAAAATTACTCCAGCCTCCTGGGAATACTGATTAAGACAAAACAAAATAAATCATGAAATAGAGGTGAACCAGTTAAAAAGCAAGATTCAGAAGGTACACAAGATGGCACACAAGCAATCTTTGCAAACCTATGGAGTCCTTGATTTCTAGTTATTAATATGGAGCTGTGGAAGTTAATTTTCTTAGTGGTAGTTTTATGTGCTTTCCTACACATGCACACTGTTTCCTCTTTACTCTCATTTTGGTGATCTGAGCAACGTCGACAAATCCTTTTTATTCAAGAGTTAAAAGAGAATTACTGTTAAATTCCATGAAAATCACTGCAGAACCTTTTCTTAGGCGTATGTTCCGAGAAAGTCTCTTGTCTTTTTAGTAACATCAAAACAGGACCCACCGAACTTAGTGAATTGGGAAAAAAACCAAAGAAGCCAACATTACAGTGCCTGTTTTGGGACATGGTTCCTGAGTTTCATTTCGTTGTGATGCTTTAAGAAACGTTCACTGTCAAAATGATCGGCAGAAATTCATCATTAAAAAAAAACAAACACCAAAACAATGGTTTTTTTTCCACTGTAGCAAAATCCCATGAAGAGGAGTCTTGGTCTACCTTGCCTCAAATGCTTCACGTTGTAGTAGGTACATAAACTCGTGACAGCTGATCTAATAGTGGAAAGGAATTAAATATCTGCAGCAACACAAACGAGGAGTTCTAGCTGTGTGAGGAGAATTCAGAGTAGAAGTCTTGTACAAGACTTAAAGGAACATTAGCCCAGAAGATTAAAGTACAGTGGGGTGGGGGTAATGATGGGGAAGGGGAACCAAACCAAACCCTCAAAGCCCTCATAATTAAAGAAAACCCAGCCAATAAATGGGTGGGTAATACAAACAACATTGCAAGAGAAGTTAATTAAATACAGCATGTGTGAAGATGGTTAATTTTAAAACAAAAAGTGGTAGTATGGATTAGATAATTTTATTTCGCTTTTCCTTCTGAGTTTCAAAAATAGGTGTGGGACTGTGGGACAAATTACAGGTGGATTTTGCTGTGTGACCTGTGGCTTGCTAATATGACCCGACATAGAACCCAAAACATTGCATATAAAACCAGAATGAAAGATTTCTCTTTTGACAACTTAAGACCCAAAGTCACATGGGGTTTACTCTACCAAAAGGATATGTGGTTATTCCTTTTTAGGGTGAAGTTAGTTTTCATTTAGCTGTTTTACACAGATAAATGGAATACACGGAAAAACACCACATTTACTGTAGAAGAAAACTTTTCTGCTGGTCTTGTGCTACGTAAGTGTGAGCAGAAGAAAACATCCTACACGTATAGTCTGGGCTTTGTGATGTTTGCAGTCTGTAGAATCTCATCCACTGTTTGGTGGCATCTTTGTGCTGCATCTGTCCATACCCAGGCACCACTTACTAGGAGAGAGCAGAAGGAGAATTTTAACATTAGTCTTTCTAGACAGATTTTATCTGTGCAACTGGTGGAATGAAAACTCAAGACCTTTCCAGAAGTACAATAGAGGGTGGGACACAAAGAGAAAAGTCTTTTTTTCCTCTGTCTTGGAAACAAAAAATTAAGATTAACAGTCAGTGTTTATCCTCTCTGTCTGCATTTTTCCCTCATTCATAGTAAAGTTAATAAGATCACAGAAGCTTAAAAATGGAAGGCAACTCTTTAAATTTATTCTTCTCTAGAGGCTCCCTACTTCTGAGTTCCCTGTTCTGAACTTGCTTAATTAAATCCTGGGAAGTTTATAGTATTATACATAGCCATCATAGATTGTTAGCTAAATCATACTGTAATTTATATATCCCGGGCTGTTTAGGGACATGTATGGGAAATTAGAACAAAATATGACTATGCAGCTTTTATTTGTATGCAAATTCCTGCTATTCTGCATGCAAATACTAAAATATCTAACCAGACCAATAATAAAAAATAATTAATATCGAAGGTACAGGATGGAAAAGTGATCTTGTCTTTATGGAGTTTCAGGCAGAAGTTGATAGGATATGGGCCTTTATAAATCACTGCTTTTGCAAGTTTACCATGTTTATAGATACACATATATGTTGGTATCTGTTTTTCAAATTGGGTGCTGTTGTTCCCTCAATAAACACAAAAATCAAAGACCTTTTTTTGACATTCTTTCAACGTTCTTTTTTTACATGCAATATCTCCTAGCCTGAATGAAAATGGAAATACATATTAAATTGTGGACTTAGTACAAATTACAAATTTTGCATGCAACTTTGCCGTTCTAACACCTTCTCAGACAACACATCCTTGTACTCGTTAAAGAAAAGCTGTAGTTTGAGGTCTAAATAGCCTAAAAAAAAATAATCCAAAGAGCTGTAAAGTACATGTTCTTTAGTATTCCAAATTAAAATTTGGGCTTCTGTGCTCTACCCTGTGACATGTTCCTCGCAGTTCTTAACAGAAATATCTATTGCATGTTGCAGAAATATCTAAGCCAGAGCTATCGAGCCCATAACAATTCTAAAAAAGCTGTTGCAGCCAACTTAGAAGAGTGAAGCATCAGATTAATATCGGTAGGGATGTTAAATAAAGTGATGAGTTAATTTATATTTCTGAGTATTAAAAACTTGGCTGGATTGGTGTAAAAAAGATTCATTAAATGAGCTTGAAAAAAGCCTTTTAAAAATTCTGTTCTAACACAGGGTTTTAAAGTGCTCCAACTTTTAACAATCATCCTTCTCTTTATTGACATGGCTCCAAAATAAAAGCAGAGTGCTTGGTTCTGACTGCCCAAAGTCTGTCAAGCCAAAAATGCTGCATCTTCCAAAGGCTTTGTTACTCAAATGCTGGCAAGAGCTCCCGGGGGAGGTTATGCCTTTTAATGCAGGGAATCTGTAATGCGTTAGCCAGACTGCGGTGATACGGAAAGATTCCTGTAAAACAATTTGTAATCCCACTTGGAAACAGGGTTTGGGGGCCAAAAAAAAAGGTCTTCATTGCGTCTGAATTGTAGCCACTGTAGGAACTGCTTGTATCCTCTTTGGAAAGACTAGGAAAGCCGTGTGTTGTACGGGCTTAGGGCAGGTGATCCACTCACCTGATAGGATGGGAATGTTTTCAATCAGTAGGGCAGCTGGAGCCCTGGAAACGTGAGCAGAAGTTAGCACCGACTAGATGTAATTATTCTCCTTGAAGAAGTATGTATTTGTGTTTGAGTGTCCCCGAAAAGTGGCTATTTGAAGTGGCATTTATGAGGTCTACAGAAATGCCTAATAAAACTTTGAAATTTCCTAGGTAGAAAGCACAAGTTTGGTAAGATGTGTCTCTGGATCCTGCCAGCAGTTCAAAATGGTTCTTCTATATTTATGTAGATATATGTATATATATATATATATATGCAGAATAGGCAAGTGGAAGTGGTTCAGCTTTTGGGTTTGGAGAGATTTATGGCTAACGATGGAAATGCCCTCTTCCTCGTCTTCCTTATCATGTTGAGGAATACTTTTAAGCTGTCGTTGTATTTTCTAGATCTGTCTTAATATTCATTCAAATGCAGGGAAGACATTGGTGATTGTTATGCCACTGGGCTAATAACGTGCCAAGCGGTTCATAAGTAGAAAAGGGATATCAGAGTGGGGTGTGAGGTAAAATGCCAGCAGAGATAACCACTCGGTGGTCCTGGAGATCTTTTCCAACCTTAATGATTCTAAAATGCTTTGATCACACAGAGCCTTACTCAGCCAGCCCAGCTGCACTATTATATCTGCGCATATAAAACATTTCTTTGGCAAATCTACGTGACACGTACACTATATGAAGATCCCAAGACTTAATATAGCAGAATTGAGCAGGTAGTTAGCTCTGTAGGTACGAAAGGCTTCGTGGTCGCAATATACGTGGATATATATTGGTCTGCAAATGCCTAGAGGTCTTATTTTAAACCTTTGTCTACTTTTTTTTAAACGTCAAAATTAAATACTGGTTGAATTGCAGTATCTAATTGCTGCCTTGGTTACTTGCAAACTCTTTTTCAAAGAGATTAATTAAAATAATATAAGCTGAAATATGATCCAGAAGTTGATTTAATTGTAAGATTTCATGTCCCTTTTTAAAAACAATCTGTGTATGATTTAAGGCAATTACCATATCTATTTGCCTGTAAGCATTTCGTTTGAAATTAGTTTTCAAACCTGATGGTTACTATTTTCGCTGTTGTTTCAGAAAACCAGAAAAACATGAACTAGTCTATTTTATTGAGTTTTTTGTTATTACATCTGGCTTTCAAGCTCCCTGAAGCACTAATGAAGGTCAAGGAGTTTTAGAGTGAAATGCAGTCCCTTCACCTGGAGCTCAGTAGCTGCTAGTACGATAATAACAGAAAATGTCACTTTCTTTCTAGAGAATATTGGATTGCTTCATAGCTGAAGATCAGAACAAGGATGCTGAAAAATAGAAATGCCTCCTTGAGTGGGTACCAGTACTTGAGATTCTAGTTGTTGGTACCTGATGGCTAAAGCTTATTGTTATTTTACTCAGGAGAAACAAAACCATCGGAGCAATAGTTAAATGTTGACAGTAAAAATAAAAATAGTTAAACGTCTTTCTCTTGTGGTCCAACTTCAGCACAAGGAGCTGAAAACTACCTCTGGTATCATAAAAACCAGATGTAATATGAATTCAAGATGAGTGTTTATGCACGTTTTTTAGGCTTGTGTAAGTATTCCGTGCAACTGCTCAAGTGTCTGAAGATCAGGGACGTGTTTGCTTTAACGACCTGCCGGAGCAGAGCAGCATTACCACGTCTCTTAAAGGATTCATTCTCACAGATCTGCCCAGCAGGTCACTGGTTGCAACTGTGCAGGGCAAACTGTGGCTAGTTCCGCAGTTTCCTGCATTTAGGAAAAAAAAGATTTCTGTGGAATACTTCTACCTACTGAATTGCCTCTCAGATTTTCAGTAATGAATATTAGTCTGATTTCTTTGCGAGAAAACTCACAGTCACGGAAGAGTTAAAGTTCTTTAAAGCAGAAGTTTTTAACTTATTTTTTTGTTTTCACTGGACTGTGCCGGTCATGAAGACACCCTCAAATTTAGCTTATTGCTACATCAGGGTTTGTATTTGTTCTGTTTATTTAGTTCGCTACTTCCACTGGCTGCAGTTGATTCACGGCTCAATAATGCTTTCCCATCAGGGGGAGGAGCACATAAGTAAGGGGGGGATAAAGAAAAATGCTTTTTGTTAAAAGATAATTATTTAGGGAACAAAAGAACGAAATGCAAGACATCTCAGAGGTCTACCTAATATTTAGGGCTCAAATTCTTATCATGGCTAGAGAACAAAATACCTTGTTTTGCTGCTTATCTACTCTGTGTTGTGCTTCCCTGCACGGTACTCATCACTATTGGCCTTGCCTATGTTTTAGAATTGTGATGTTCCTTTCAGGTATGAAATGGAGTCTCCATCAGGGAGATGGAATGCTTTGCCCATGCTTTGAAATACAGTTTTCTCGTAGTGAAGAGAAAGGACTGACAAACTTTAGAGTGAAGTGTCTGAGTCCTTGTCTCTCCAGGTGCTGTACAAAGGGCTGTGCATACTGTGCTTGCTGGCTATGGGCTCACCTCTCTGTGCTTACCAAAACCTGAGCCAAGTCTTCTGAATTCTGAAATTTTACGATAGGCAGGTGCTGTTATACTATGTCAGGAGGAAATTTGCAGCCCTTATACTGATACTGTGGATCCCCTAAATCACACAGAGCCACACAAGAATTGTAAGTGTATTTATGTTGCACTGAGCTACTATTCTGTGATGTTCACTTATAGGAAAGTATTTGAAAAACAGGAAATAGGGGTTTTGAACGGCATTATTCTAAGAAATAATGACTTGCTTGTGTTCTCTTCCTCTTCGTGGCATTTGCTCTGTATACCCCAGGAACAAGAGACAGGTTGTGTGATGTCAGAGCAAAGATCCATTAAGCTCCACGCCCTGTTTCTCCGCTCTCCAGCAATGGAAGCCGGAGGAAGGAGAGAAAGCTGGAGCTAAGCAGTGCTGTTCTGTCAGAGGAACTGCTGTGCTCTGGCCTATAGCACACCATGGCTCGGGGCTTTCCTGCAGTAATGGTTGGCTCTTTAAAATTTCATAGCGCTTAATAGAAGGTGTATGCCTGGCTCTTTGGTGTATCCTGGTGCTCACAGTTGTTATGACAAGCACCGTCCCAGTAGTATAAGCTCTTGTATCATTACATGCTGCAGGAATTCAGATCCAGGCTGAATCGCTTCGCTGGGGTTTAACTCAGGTCTTTCAGAGGATGCAAAGTAAATGTGCTGCAAGGGTGCAGCTCGTGGAATTTGTATCATTTGCTGCATTTTGTTGCCTTTCAGCATCTTGCCGCGTTTTGTTCCTGCCTTATGCCCCTCCACCTCCTTATTTACTTCCTCTGCTTTCCTATTCTCCTCAGTTTTTGGTTTTTTTTTGGAATTGTTATAGTATTTTAGGAAGTGTCCACATCTTTGGATTTTTATCTTTGGATCTTCTTACTTTAAGTCGTGGAATTATTCCGTGGCACCTCATCTTGATGAAATCTCTTGTCCCAGGAAAGAGGGCCAGGGAGAAGGCTATGAAAAATGAAGCCCTTATATCCCTACTGAGTGCTTATAAAAAGAGTGGATAAGATCTTAATAGCTTTTTAAATACTGGCCATGTTGTATGCAGCCTGTGCTTTTACCTTCAGAGCTGGAGAACTGTTGGCAAGAAATATAGTTCTGATTTACTATATTTAATACAGGAAAAGTTACGAAGAAGTTTGCAGAGGGTGAAGCAGTTGCAGAAAAGCTACTGCTTCAGAAGTGTGGGTGCTTATCTATATTAATTTGATACAGAAATAGAGGTGTAAATCTGAAAGGATCGGGATTTGTTCCAGTGCTGTATTGCCCATTTCCATCCAACCCAGAAATTCCCCTTATACTGTTCCCTCAGGCAAATTTTCCATCCTGAGCACACTCACATAATGTAATAAACTCTAGGTAAACTTCTGTGATACTGGGTTTAAAATGAAAGAGAAGAAATTTAGGTTGGATACATGGAAGAAATCCTTCCCTGTGAGGGTGGGGAGGCCCTGGCACAGGTTGCCCAGAGAAGCTGTGGCTGCCCCATCCCTG